>CAJQUN010000021.1:0-600000 GCA_907163345.1 Haberlea rhodopensis | reverse complement strand
AGGGGGAGAGAGAGAGAGAGAGTTAGTTACGTAATGCAGGGAATAAATAGGGGGAAAGAAAGAAGCATGAGGATACCAGAATTATGTTAGAAAGTATGATCGAGTTGTGAGCTTGGGATGGAGGAGTTTGTTCCTGCCAGAGTAACAAGGAGCTGAGGGTTTTCTTTTCTTTTCTGTAATCCATCTTCATTTCAACAATACAATTTCGGTTTTGAAGTTCATCATTACGTCTTTTTCTCTCTCTTTTGTGTTGTAATCCATCTGTGAGAGTAAATACATAACAATTGGTCCGACCTCATCGAACCTCGCCTGCCTTCACTATGGCGTCTACCCGTGCAGAGTCTAAACTTGATATTTTGGAGAAGTTGAGCAATGAAGAACATAATCCGGAATGGAAAGCTGAAATGGAAAAAATGATGCTAAGTCAAGCCGGTAGCATCAATACTCTTAACACCACTGTCACCTCATTAGTGGAAATGTTGCGCTTCAGTCCTAAAATCCCCAACGCCAATAACCCACCACTGCAGCAAGAGGACATTAGCGGTGGTGATCCACAGGATGGAATACCCGCTGAAAGCATTTTCAACAATCAGCTTCCGCCTAATACGGGTGATCGCAACTTTGGGCACGATGAAGTGAAACAACCTTGCGTCGTTTAGATTTGCCCATCAACACGGGTAATGATCCTCTGGGTTGGGTAGTCCGAGCCGATCAATATTTCGATATTAACTCTACACCTCAATTCAATAGAGTTTCAATGGCTTGTGTGTGCATGGATGGTGTTGTCATGCACTGGTTTCGATGGATTCAATTATGTATTCGTGATTTACAATGAGAACATTATTCGACGCTTTAGTGGTGATATGTCTGAGAATCCATATCAACAACTCCAAGCCTTACGACAGAAATAACTTTCTGATCAGGACTACATCGAAACTTTTGAGTTATTGATTGGCCAAGTTCCAGCACTGTCCGAAGAACATTATCTTGGCATATTTTGGGGGCGACTACGGAAGGAAGTGTGATTCAAAGTAGAAACTCATCGTCCCATGAAATTTATCAGAGCCATTGTGAAGCCCCAGAAATTTGCCTAATCAATTGCCTTTCCAAATCATGAGAGTCATTCATTGACATGCTAAAGTCATAACACCAGTCATGCAAGGTCATGCAATTGTATCACTCAATCATGCCACCATTTAATCTCATCCAACCCTATCAAATGCTATCATTCAATCTCATTAATGACATTTAGTACATTGCTCAAATTGTGTCATTAAAGGGCATAAGTTTTGGTATTGGTCAAATAATTCTCCTACATTAAACAATCAAAATCCTTTATTCATTTTGCCTCATTATTGACTCATTCAAGTGCCATGCCCAAATCCCGGTATCCATTTAATTGCATGATCAAATCATGACATTACCAAATTATCTTATTCAATTATATGGCCAAAGTTTAGGGATCCAGATTGAAATCCTCCTACATTGAATCGCCTTACTCCTAATTATATTCTCACTTAATTGCCACACCATTAACATCCATTCATTACCTTGATGACACCCAATCATTGGTTGGCTCAAATCATGACTCTAATGGCCAAATTTAAGGAACCTTAATTAAATCATTCCACCATATTAAACACACCATATCATACCAAGGGAAGATTATTCCACCACTCATCATTTTCGAAAACCTCACATACACACACACTCATTTTCGAAAGCTTCAAGGAAGAGAGGAGAAGTTTCTCACCACTTTCTCAACCCGGATCACGCTTCGGTTATCCATCATGGTAAGTGGATTTTTGCTAGAACTTCATTTCATTTTCAAACCTTATGTATGTTTTAAATCTCGATTGAACAACCCTATGAAAAGTATGGTTTTTTAAATCTAAACAAGTATGTGACATGATCATGAATGAAGGACCTTGCGGAGCAACGTACTACGTGTGTATGAGACACCACTTGATTCGGCGGGGCAAAGTGTTACATGATGTGGGCGTGCCACATGCATGGGAGTCACCTCTTGATCCTTAAGAGCAAAGTGCTATACAACGGGAGCCACCTCTTGAATCCAATAAGTCGATATGTGAATATGTGGAGCTATGTGTTAATGTGTTTATATGCCAAGATCTATGGATTTGATAAAGAAATGTTTAAAATGATTTCTGCTATGAAAACATATGTGTTTTTACTATGTTCAATCGGCCCCTACTTGCTGAGTATTTTCCCAAATACTCACCCCTTACCTCCCCTCCCAGACAAAGACGAAAAGTAGAGATCGATGAAGAATTACAAGAACAATTTTGGAGACGATGATCCACGAAGAACCTTCAAGAATTTATTAGTTTTAATTACGCTTCCGCATATTAGATTTAATCCGAGACAATTGTACTTTGTAAAATCAATGTAAAAGACGATTATTATTTTCTATGGAATAATAGACTGGTTTTTATCATAGATCTGTACACGAGGCTTGTTGATTTTGAATTAATGTTTGGAATCAACGCCGGTGTTATCGACCCCGGTCTCGGGGCGTGACATTTTAGTGGTATCAGAGCAAAACCAGGTTTCATGATCCCGCTGGGAAAAGATTTTTGGTTGATATAAATCAACCGGATTATAAATCCCGGATCTAATAGACCAAATGAGTAATCGAAAACAAGTTGGGAATCAGGATTTAACAATCTGAAATTAAAAAAAAAAAAAATTTCGGGAATCAAAATTTCAATCTGAAAAAAAATAAATAAATAAAGCAAAAATCGAAAAACCCTAGATCTAGGGCTGCCTGTGCCGCCGCACCACCGCCGCCCTTGGCGGAAATCGATCTACCTCCATGATCGCCTCCACCAGACGATGCCACGTCACTAAACGGCAGGTCGTTCGGACAAAGTTTTCCCGGCCAAATTCCTCATCGAAGAATCGCGCACCCCAAACCTGTCCATTTTCCGATCTCACACCGTCGACAACCGGTGGACTACCTCGACCAACCACCATGGCCGTATACATCAGACGAGAAAAAGCCCCCTGTCAATTACAAAATCCGTTAACTTTTGGTTGAACAATCGTCGATCAAATTCTCGTGCTTATGAACCCTAATTCAGCCGAAAATTAGACCGTCGATTGCTCCCTGATTCTAACGCGAAATTCAAATTAATTTCGGGTTAATACTCCAATTATCATCCCTAATAAAAGCCCTATGGCGTTATCGAGTCACAAATGAAGGAAAGACGTCAATTGCGGATCACACTTTGCACCCTATGAAACCCTAATCTGCACTAATTTCGGCCATAAATTTCGTTCAAAATCCGAGCACAAAATTGAAATGAAATATATGTTAATGATCATCTGGACATGAATAACCAAAGCCCTAAACTAATTTCAAGTTTCAATCAACGATTACCGATCGTATTTCACGCTCAAGAACCCTAATTTTGGCGAAATTTCAGCATTCGATTTGACAGGCAATTCGAACACAAAAATCCAATTAATTTCGGGATCATGCTCGAAATCATGCCAGTAGTAAAAGCCCTATGATTTCGTCGGATTACAGACAAGGATGTGACGCCAATTTGGAACCACAATTCACGCCCCTTAGAACCCTAAATGACGAAAGTTTCGACCAACGAATTCTCCATCAATCCGAACATCAATTTCAAATTAATTATGGGTTTACGATCCTTATATCATGTCGAACAAAAGCCCTCTATCCAATCGAAATCACAAACAAGGAAAGATGCTCAATTTCGGTTCGAGATTCTCGCTCAAGAACCCTAATTTGCGAAAATTTCGGGTTTCAATTTCTCCCAATTTCGAGTGCCATTTTAAAATTAAATTTGGGTTATGAATCTTCATAACATGTATATTAATAGCCCCTTATCAATTTTGAAATTCAGCAACCGAAAGGTAACCAATTGAGGATTTAATTTTTCTCCTCAAAGAACTCTAACCCACGAAATCTCATCCTTCGATTTCACCTCCATCTTAGCGTAATACGACATAGGCTACGATGACTCACGCTCAAACCAGTTCGATCCAAGTGACGGAACATGATATAGCCGAATTTAAAATATTCCAAGACAAAGAGATGCGAGCCAAGACCGAGTTGTTAGAGTTAATAAATTACTTCCGTTACAAGGCCCAAAGGATGACCTACCACCATCATCGTGCCGAAGAGCGACTTACAAAAGCAATCGAGGACAACAAAACACTTATGAATGTCCACATTAATAAGTGCCAACAGTTGGAACACTTCGAGCATAAGTTCAATGAGCATTGGGAGAACATGTGGATCCAAATTCAAGCCCTCGTGAATGAGAAGAATGAATTGGCACAGGAAGTCGCCTACAAGCAGTCTGTGATCAATTTCATGATGGAAGAGGAAGATCATATGGTACTGGAAGATGTTGAAGGGGATTTAGGAGACGGAGAAGCAATAGACTAATTTTTCTAATATGCAAAGTCATAAGGATAATAAGGATTATATCTTGGGTATCCTAGGATTTTGTCGTGAACCTCTCAGTTTAGTTAATAAATTTTAGTTTATTCTCCGAGCGTATCCCAATTGTGTTATTCATCTGTTACGCTCATACGCAACAACTTTAAACCCTTACTACTATTATTTTGAAAGTTATATCCCTCTTTGTAAGTCTTGATGAACTCAATCCAATTGTTTTCAATATATTACGCCAATTTCTTGAATTTTAATTCTTGGGCTAACTTCGAGAATTTTAATTCTCAAATCACTCAATAAATCCGAGTTCATATTTTATTAGATTCATCGAAGAAAATTGTTTTGAAATTTTCACCCAATCCCAAGAAGCTTCACTTCGAGAAAAATCTCGGGCTAACTCGAATAGTCGATGACATGCCCTCCTTATTCTTTTTGAGATCCTTAGAACTTAAGTAAAGTCATGTTATATTATTGGGACACATAATTTAAGATATATATCTCTCCATAATTTGAGTATAAGTTGTGATACTTTGGGTTCAAGTTGTTATAATCATTTGGTTGGAATAAGATATAATAGATTAGTCCCTCAAACTTTTAGGATATTAGAAATCTATTTCCTACATTTCGAAATTCGATAAAAATTCATTTCGATCAATGAAACCATTTGTCTTCCTTCGAATTTGCTAATGGTATCCTCTTGAACTCATATTTCATTTGACAAACCTATATAAGACCATACTATTTCATTAGAAGAATTATTCAACCTATTCATTGTACCCTCAAATTTCTTTTGTTGATAACCTTATTTGTACAAATACTTATCCAACTATTGATCCATCTTGGAATTATTCTTACATCACATCTACTTTAAATAGTCGGGATTCGTTTGAAACATACCTTACTTGTGAAACAATCATTCAATGATTTTTAGTACTTCTGACCTTCATAGTATATTGTTGTTTCATTTTACCCAATTATTCTTTGGTTAATGTGGTTATCGTTCTTCATTAAAGTTCGATACATCATTTGTTTATTAATTCATTTTTGAGACCACATGATTGCTTAAGTTTTGATATGGCTTTGATCTTCTTCATATCAAACAAATATTTTTTGACTATCATCTTGCAAACTTATTTTAAGTTGATGCACAAAAGTAAATACATTTTCTATCTTTCCACATTCTTGGAATTTTCATTTCATCTCTTTCATGAGATTGTATCATAGAATAATGTATGTCATCCTTGCAAATTCTTGTAGTATTTCAATAATTGTTTTGATCGTTTCAACTCGTAAAAGTTGATCATTCACTTTGCATCCCCTTAAGAAAATTTTGGATTGTATTGAACAACCTTTATAAGAGACTTTTCTCCTATCATTGATCATTTTGACAAAGAAAACTCATTCAATTAGAAACTCTTTTCATTCGCTTTCTTAAAGCTAAGATGATCTCATTAGAGTACATGACAGAAGTTCAATAGAAGAAATACTTGTAGATTTGGTTCTTGGTTCGACTAGGTAAGAGCTCATACGAAACATTAAACCAACGAATGTAGGAAGCCAGTCTCGTCAGCTTCTAACAGAGACCCACAAATGTGTCGCGACTTTGAGAGAGCTTTCAATAACCGATAAGTACTCTTGTGACTTTTACTACCGTATATTACCTTCAAATCGATGGTCAGACCGAAAGGGCAACTCAAACCCTAGAGGATATGCTACACGTTTGAGCCTCGACTTCAATACAAAATTTGGAGCAAACTTTTTGCCCTAAGTGATTTACTTTCAACAATGACGGTCCCAACAGAATCAAAATAGCGCTCGCTCGAAGCCTATCCAAAAATCATAATATTTCCTCGTACCACGACTGGGGAGATATTCATTGCCAATCCGAACCATGTAGAACCTTTAGTTGTCGAAAGAAGCAGGAATGAACCTATGAAGTACGAAGAAATTCCGATATGGAACGTGGACTCAAAGGATCAAGTACTGAGATGAAAGACCATTCCATACGCCAAGTCCAAAGGTCAAACCATATGTATAAAGAGGTCACTTGAGAACCGAAAGAAAAGATGCCAGAGAAATGTAAATGTCTCATCAAGATCGAGACGACTTAAGTTTCGAGGACGAAACTTCCAATAAGGAGGGAGGGATGTGAAGCCCCAGAAATTTGCCTAATCAATTGCCTTTCCAAATCAAAAGAGTCATTCATTGACTTGCTAAAGTCATAACACTAGTCATTCAAGGTCATGCAATTGTATCACTCAATCATGCCATCATTTAATCTCATTCAACCCTATCAAATGCTATCATTCAATCTCATTAATGACATTTAGTACATTGCTCAAATTGTGTCATTAAAGGGCATAAGTTTTGGTATTGGTCAAATTATTCTCCTACATTAAACAATCAAAATCATTTATTCATTTTGCCTCATTATTGACTCATTCAAGTGCCATGCCCAAATCTTGGTATCCATTTAATTGCATGATCAAATCATGACATTACCAAATTATCTTATTCAATTATATGGCCAAAGTTTAGGGATCCAGATAGAAATACTCCTACATTGAATCACCTTACTCCTAATTATATTCCCACTTAATAGCCACACCATTAACATCCATTCATTACCTTGATGACACCCAATCATTGGTTGGCTCAAATCATGACTCTAATGACCAAATTTAAGGAACCTTAATTAAATCATTCCACCATATTAAACACACCATATCATACCAAGGGAAGATTATTCCACCACTCATCATTTTCGAAAACCTCACATACACACACACTCATTTTCGAAAGCTTCAAGGAAGAGAGGAGAAGTTTCTCACCACTTTCTCAACCCGGATCACGCTTTGGTTATCCATCATGGTAAGTGGGTTTTTGCTACAACTTCATTTCGTTTTCAAACCTTATGTATGTTTTAAATCTCGATTGAACAATCCTATGAAAAGTATGTTTTTTTAAATCTAAACAAGTATGTGACATGATCATGAATGAAGGACCTTGCGGAGCAACGTGCTACGTGTGTATGAGACACCATGATTCGGCGGGGCAAAGTGCTACATGATGTGGGCGTGCCACATGCATGGGAGTCACCTATTGATCCTTAAGAGCAAAGTGCTATACCACGGGAGCCACCTCTTGAATCCAATAAGTTGATATGTGAATATGTGGAGCTATGTGTTAATGTGTTTATATGCCAAGATCTATGGATTTGATAAAGAAATGTTTAAAATGATTTCTGCTATGAAAATATATGTGTTTTTACTATGTTCAATCGGCCCCTACTTGCTGAGTATTTTCCCAAATACTCAGCAAAGACTCACCCCTTACCTCCCAAATACTCACCCCTTACCTCCCCTCCCAGACAAAGACGAAAAGTAGAGATCGATGAAGAATTACAAGAACAATTTTAGAGACGATGATCCACGAAGAACCTTCAAGAATTTCTTAGTTTTTACGCTTCCGCATATTAGATTTAATCCGAGACAATTGTACTTTGTAAAATCAATGTAAAAGATGATTATTATTTTCTATGGAATAAATAAACTGGTTTTTATCATAGATCTGTACACGAGGCTTGTTGATTTTGAATTAATGTGTGGAATCAACGCCGGTGTTATCGACCCCGGTCTCGGGGCGTGACAGCCATGGAGTTAGCTCACGCAGTAGAAAGAGAACTGGTTGTGGTAGTTGTTGGCAAGAAAGGGAAATTTGCATTTTCTGGACCTCGAGAGTGGACTACCAAAAGCGACTTGATTGGGGGTAGTTCCGGTTTCCAGACCCCTTTCCAACCTCCAAGACCTCCTTATAATTCCCAGCCGCAAAAATAGGGAGGCACTGGGAGTTTTTTCTCCAGTGGGGGCAAACCGTAAGGGGCTCCCACTTCTATGGGGCATGATACTAGACGATTCAGTTCTAGTTCCAATATCAAAGGTGGCGAGGGCCGACTTAGGGAAGGTACTACTTACTCTAATCAGGAGTTTTTGAGGCGGAAAGAGTTGGGCCTCTGTTTTCGTTGTGGCCAGAAATTCAATGCACAACATAAATGTCCTGGGAAAGCATTACGGATTATTGTAATGGCTGAAGATGAAGGGGAGGATGCAGGGGAGACCCAGGACCAAGAATCACTGTTAAATGAAGGGGAGGTTGCGGCGTGCGAAAGGACGATCACAACCTTGGAGCTGCCATTATTTTCTATGGGAGGTATATCACAACCTAAAACTATGAAACTTAGGGGTAGTGTTAAGGGGGAACCTATTATTGTGATGATTGATAGTGGAGCAAGCCATAATTTCTTGTCACGAAATTTGGTAGATAAACTACACCTCATTGTTACTAATACACAGGAGTTTAGTGTCTGCTTGGGGGATAGTCATAGAGTTGTGTCAAAAGATAAGTGTGAGGGCTTACATGTTAATCTGGGTAGTTATGAAATAGAAATTGATGGGTTTTTGTTTGGCTTGAGGGTCGTAGATTTAATTCTGGGGGTAGCATTGTTATCCATCTGGGGGAGGTTAAGGTGAATTGGTCCTTAATGAGTATGAAATTTTTGAGTGCCCAAGGGGAGATTCTGTTAGAAGGGGATCCCTCAATTACTAAAACACCAACCACGTTGTCTTCCATCACTAAGATCAATGAAATTGAATTTTTGGGCATGTTGATGTCCATTAGACCAGTAGGAGAGACTGGCGATTATGTTACTACCAGTGTGTTTGTGCAGAACAAATACAATTGTTGTTAGAATAAGTTCCATTACACCTTTCAGGAGCCAGAAGGATTACCCCCTGTACTTAGTCATGAGCATGCCATTGTCATTAAGGAATGAGTGGGTCCGGTGTGTGTGAGACCTTATTGGTATGCTCATAGTCAGAAAAATGAAATCGAAAAGCTGGTGGGAGAGATGTTGTTGACTGTGATCATTCAACCAAGTACAAGTCCATATTCCAGTCCAGTTATTTTAGTAAAAAAAAAAGATGGGAGTTGGAGATTTTGTGTTGATTATCGGGCACTTAATGAAATTACGATACCGGATAAATATCCCATATCGGTAGTTGATGAATTATTGGATGAGTAGTTGATGAATTATTGGATGAGTTATATGGAGCGTGCATATTTTCTAAAATTGATTTAAGGGGCGGGTAACATCAAATTAGAGTTAAGCACGAGGACATTCCTAAAACGGCATTTAGAACTCATTCGGGCCACTATGAGTTTGTAGTCATGCCTTTGGGTTTGAAAAATGCACCAGCCACCTTTCAAGCCACCATGAATGAGATTCTTCGACCTTACCTAAGCAAATTTGTGCTTGTTTTCTTTGATGACATTTTGGTGTATAGTTCCTCACCAACAGAACACATCACCCACTTGAGGAGAGTGTTGAAGTGCTTCAACTTCATCAATTTGTAGCAAACGAAAAGAAGTGCAGTTTTGGCCAGCCACAAGTGGAATTTTGGGCCACATTGTATCCCATAGAGGGGTGGAAGAAGACCCTAGTAAGGTGGTTAGTGTGAGGGGGTGGCCGATACCGAAAAATGTAAAAGGCGTACGAGGTTTCTTGGGATTGACGGGGTATCATAGGCGTTTCATTAAGGATTACGGAAAAATTGCTAAACCACTCACGGACTTGCTAAGGAAGGAGGGTTTCAAGTGGGGGAAGGAGGCACTTGAGGCTTGTGAGAGATTGAAAATTCTTATAACTAGAGCACCCAATTTTAGTAAAGACTTTGTGATTGAATGTGACGCCTCAGGCCGGGGAATAGGGGATGTGCTAACGCAAGAAGGGAGACCTATATCTTATTTTAGTAAGCCCTTGACTGAAAGAACGCTCGCCAAGTCCGTCTATGACAAGGAATTAATGGCCTTAGTTTTAGCTATCCAACATTGTAGACCCTATTTGTTGGGAAAGAAATTTAAAGTCTTAACTGACCAAAAATCTTTGAAATATCTCACTCAACAACGGATTACAACCCCTGATCCTAAACTGTTGGGTTATACTTTTGAGATTATTTACAGGGCAGGAACTTCAAATGCTGCTGCTGATGCATTATCAAGGATTGGAGAGGTTGCTGAGTTGAGGGTATTGAGCATACCCTACTGGACTGAAGGCAAGGATATTCAACAAGCAGAAGAAAATGATCCAACATTACAGGAGGTGATAAAAAAATTGAAGCAACACCCCTGTGATCAGTCTCCTTACTCCCTGGAGCACAATCGGCTGAT
This sequence comes from Haberlea rhodopensis, assembly GCA_907163345.1. Classification (NCBI taxonomy): domain Eukaryota; kingdom Viridiplantae; phylum Streptophyta; class Magnoliopsida; order Lamiales; family Gesneriaceae; genus Haberlea; species Haberlea rhodopensis. The sequence continues at coordinate 589,322 of CAJQUN010000021.1, read as the reverse complement.
AAAGGAAGGCTAGTGCTTCCTGCAGGATCAGAGTGGGTCAAAAGGCTGTTAAAGGAATATCATACAACGCCATTGGGGGGAACATATGGCTGCCAGTCTATTCTGGAGAGGAATGAAGAAGGATATTTGTGACTTCATTGCCAATTGTGATAAGTGCCAACGACAAAAATATCATGCCACTTCCCCGACAGGCCTATTACAACCTCTACCTATTCCAGAGGCCGTTTGGGCGGACATTGCTATGGATTTTCTCACGGGACTTCTCAAGTCTAAAGGATACGACGCAGTTATGGTGGTGGTTGATAGGTTATCTAAGTTTGCTCATTTTATATTAATTAAACATCCTTATTCTGCGAAATCGGTTGCTGAATTATTTGCTAAGGAGGTAGTACGCCTTCATGGGGTGCCTCGTTCAATTATCAGTGATCGAGATCCTACGTGTTTGAGCCATTTTTGGACAGAGTATTTTCGTCTGCAAGGAACACAACTGAAAATGAGTTCCACATACCATCCTGAGACGGACGGGCGGCCTGAGGTATTGAATCGCTGTTTGGAGACTTATTTGAGATGCTTTGCCTCCGAACAACCGAGGTTATGGGCAGAGTGGGTGCATTGGGTGGAGTATTGGTACAACACTAGCTTCCACAAGGCTACTAAGAGCTCTCCTTATGAAATTGTTTATGGGAGACCACCACCACCATTGATACATTATTTTCCAGGTGAGACAAAAATTGAGGTTGTGGCTGTTGAATTACAAGAGAGGGATGACGTTCTGCGACAATTGAAGTATAATTTGCAGAGAGCACAACAAAGAATGCAAAAATTTGCTAATGTTCGAAGGAAAGATGTATCGTTTGAAATTGGGGATGGGTCTTTTAGAAACTACGACCACATCGACAAGTCACAGTAGCAAGAAGAGTAAATCAAAAGATGGCTGCCAGGTCCTTTGGTCCATTTCAAATTACATTGCTGCCTGAGGGAACAAGAATACACCCCGTATTCCACGTTTCCCAACTAAAAAAAGGCTAGAGGAGAGGCTTCTAACAGCGTTCAGATCCCTAAGGAGTTGGAGGTGGACAGTGTGGAAGAAATACAACCTAAGCACATCTTGGGATTTTGGGCAGTTCAACACAAAGGACTCAGCACCCAGCAAGTTCTTGTTCAATGGGAGGGTCAGACAAAGGAGGAAGCTACATGGGAAAACATGAAACACATGCAAAACAAATTTCCTAACCTCGGCCTTGGAGGACAAGACTGAAAATGAAGAGGGTGGTATTGTTATGGACCAAAATAGAAGTGGGCCAGAAGATATAGCAAGAGAGCATAAATCAAAGCCCAAGGAAAGAAGCCCATCATTTATAAAGTTTATGCCAGGAAAGAGAAGGGAACACGTGGGGAGGAGGAGGAGAGAGGGAGAGAGTTAGTTACGTAACGCAGGGAATAAATAGGGGGAAAGAAATAGGCTCATAGAGGATATCGGAATTTTGTTAAAAAGTGTGATCGGGTTGTGAGCTTGGGCCGGAGGAGTTTGTTCCTGCCAGAGTACCAAGGAGCTGAGGGTTTACTTTTCTTTTCTGTAATCCATCTCCATTTCAACAATACAATTTCGATTTTGAAGTTCATCATTACGTCTTTTTCTTTCTCTTTTGTGCTGTAATCCATCTGTGAGAGTAAATACATGACAGGTTTCCTTTTCATTTGAATGGAGGAAACTTCCTTGTATTTATATGGGATCCAATTGATAATGAAAGCAAGACTATAAAATTTACCTCCGTGAATCAGCTAATATGTTAGCCGTTAGATCATTGAGTAGCTCGAGCTACAGTATATCTTTGATTTTCAAGCTACCTATTGGGTTCAAAACACTGACCGAAACATATGGCAAACCCTTAAACCTGGTAGACTAAAGCAAAGAAAGAAGAGACACATTCACGAACCAACACAATTAAACTATAATGTTTGTGGTTTATTATGGGCAAAAACAAGTCACTTAAACGAAATCGAAAAAGAACAGAGGAAGGTGACAGTAATCTCCTAAAAAAGTAAATTTCATATGTAATGTAAAACTATAATTTCACAGTTTCCCAATAATCCTCCATCACCTGGCTCCCCTCATCCCCACCACCACCAATTAGCTTACTGAAGGAGCTCACGTCCAGTCCTGAGTTTACGTACAAAACCCCCAAGCAACCTAACACCCCAAAATATTTGAAATTCAATTCAGAAACATCCAATTTTTATTCAAAAGTAAATGGAAAAACAATAAAATTAATTACAACAAAATTTCATCCACAATATGCAGAGGCCCTAAACAAATTGAAGCAAGATTACACATCGAAAAACATAGCAAACAAAAATACAATCTTTAGATAATTTGCACAATAGATTGAGAATCAAGAAGAATAAAAGGCTGCCAAATAATTAAACAAGGTGTATACTGACCAATATATTATGCAGTTTGTAGTTGATTCCTCTGGAGCCAATCGTGTATCCCTTACATAGGGGTAGCTCGTGGTGAATATGAGCATATGATTTTGTGCATTCTTGTAAAAATGAGTCAATGGCTTTGTATCTCGAGTGTTAGGCCTAACGAACATCAACAGAGGTAGTCATCCCATCCCATCAAATGAGAAAGGTTCAACATTTCATATTTGGATATTGTAAAAAGGTACCCAACAAGATTCTTATATCCATACCAATCATACATACAATCGGTTAATCTATCCATTGGGCAGATACAACATACTTTAGATATCTAGTTGTATGGAAAACAGAAAAAGAAATGCATCCAGCTATTGCTAATTCATGTTAAGATATAAAACTATTATTGTTATAACTGCAACAAAACTACAAGTTTTGACAAATAGTTACTAACATGTTATCAGATTGTAAAATTGCGTATTTCAGACACAAATCTTTTATATTTCACTAAATTTGTTTTGAGTACTTATTTATTGAGCTTTGTGATCCAGTACACAACCAATATGCACATACATACATGTAATTTACTAAATTAAAAAAAAAAAAAACAGTTCTCAGTTTCAGCATATCAGAGCTGTAAAGAAAATCGATTCCAATCCCATCCTTGTCATTGAAATTATAATCCAAAATAATAATGATTAACCTTCAAAACAAACGCAATTAAGATTCAAAATAGCTGGAAATTGACAGAAATTCACCAACATAAGTTCTCAAGGGCATTTTGTCAAGCACCCATTTCATAACACATACAATGAGCAAAGCAGGTTCAAGCATGTTCCACACAAGTTTATTTTGCATAAAATAGCTCACGTTCTTCAAACCAACCATGATCTTTTACATCAACTAACTCCCATCCCAAACCAATGAAAATTTCAGAAAACCAGCATTAATTCGCCTCCATCTACGTGATTTTACTGAACGGCAATTAACAAACAAACTCATCAACATTGATCAAAAGCTAGAAATATTGATGACAACCCGACGAACCCAAACTCTTAGGCATTGTTTGGTTTGAGGGATAAACAAGGATTAATAAAGTTATCTCGGTTGGATTTTAAAAGCACAAAACTTTTATCCACCAGCCCGTCATAAATCACTATATTTGATTTATAAATCATTATCGCACTGAATTCTACAGCTGTATGGATTAACACTCAAACTACACAGATACCCTCCCATCAAATAGTGATGGCAGCTTGAAGAAACAAAGTATGAGGGATGAAGTAAGACGATTTCACAGAAATAAAATTTTTCGCTACTGTGAAACAATTATTATGTTTCCTACAACTACTTACGGAGCAGCAACTATGGCGGAGGCAAACGCCGAGAGACGGGATGAAGTTCAAGAGAGTATTTCAGAGATTTCGCATCTTATCACCAATTTTTTTTACCCCAATCTTCTTTCCCCGTAGATCTAGAAGAAGACTTTATTTTATATTCATGGTTATTTTTTGACAAAATCTCTACCATAGAGATGATTACGAAGCTTGGTGGAAGAAAGTGGTGGTCGGAAAAAGAAGATAGGATTAGTTGACTAGAAAGAAACGGGTGAAGAATGAAAAACGTGTGTAAAAAAACAGTGAGGTAAAAAATGATTTTAAAAAAATAAAAGAAATTACTTTTTTTCAAATTTAATTAGTTATTAGAAATTATTAATATTTATAGTTTTATCCATAATGTCATATTAATGACGGCAAATTGTTAAAATCATATCAAACCAGATATAATTTATCATTTATTTTTTATCTATATTTCTTTTCATTTTAAATTATACAAAACTCATCGATGCATTAAATCAGGGATAGATTTGGCCCTTTGAGTCTAATATCTCCTCATATAATATAGTAGACTATCTGATCGTGGAAAGAAGCACAAGAAGTTTTTCTCACCACTCTCTTTAAACTTAATTTGAGTATCACATCGTTGCGACACACCTGGAAGAAGCATAATTACGTTATCATTCTCGAAACTGCAAAAAGTGAGCTTAGGTAGACATGCCCACGGTTTTTCAAAAACCGTGGCCCGGCCCGGAACCGTAACCGGGTCAACGGGCCGGTTAACCGTTGACCAGGTTCACGGTTCCGAACCGTAAACCGGCCCGTCACTGTACGGGCCGGTTACGGTTTATTGGCCAAATTAACCGTTGAACCGCCGGTTTGAACCGGCGGTTCCAACCGCCGGTTAACCGGCGGTTCCAACCCTTATTAAATTTTTTTTTTTTTTTTAAAAAAGTTTTGAACGGCCAAGATCATCTGTCCGTTGTATATCAACGGTCAAGATCTCCTGACCGTTGCAATAGGTGAACCGGCGGTTTGTAACCGGCGGTTAACGGCCGGTTAATCCCATAATTTTTTTTTTTTTTAAAAAAAATTGAACGGCCAGGATCTTCTGACCGTTGTATATCAACGGTCAGGATCTCCTGACCGTTGCAATAGGATGAACCGACGGTTCGTCGGTAAGAAATTTTTTTTTTTTTATAATTCGATGGCTAGGATTATTTGACCGTTATAGATCGACGGCTAGGATTAAGTGACCGTTATTTTTTATGCTTATAAATATCCTCCATACCCATTTCATTTTTCATCAATCTTAACACAACTCTAAGTTTTCGATACATCATTTACTTGTATTATTTTCGAATTACTCAATGGAAGGTCCTAGTGATCCACGTAGAGGCAAAGGCAAAGGCAAGGTGACATATCTCGAAAGGGCCCAACCCGATGTTGATATTGATATTGATGATATTGAATTCACCGACGATGATCCTTTTGCTACACATGATACCCAAGAAAGTGTGCATCCAAATGTAAGATCTATGCCTCCACTTAAATCATCGATTTTTACTAAACATTTTGAAAAGGTGACTCTTCCATCCGGAGAGATGCGTGCCAAATGCAAATATTGTACCACTACGTATAAGTTTCAAAGTGGTGGTGGCTATGGATCTTTTAAGCGTCATATCGAAACAAAGCATCCAGTGGAGTTTGGTAATGATTCTTCTCAAACTCAACTATCTAGATTTCATTCCTCGAGTGAAGGTACCGACTCTCCACTTTTCAAATACACTGATGCACAATTAAGAGAATCTGTGGCAAAATTTATCTCTGTAGAACATCTTTCTTTTAGTATTGCATCTAGATTTGGTTTTGAAGATCTGTGTCATGAATCTCTACAACCTGCTGCTAAACGTGTTCCTAGGATCACAGTCACACGAACACTTAAAAAATTAGTTCGTCAACAAAGAAAGAATTAGTTACATTATTTAGTAATTTGACGAATAAAGTTTCTATATGCTCTGATATTTGGAGTGATCATTGGCAAACTAATTCGTACATGGGTATTACTTGTCATTGGATAGATAATTCATGGTCAATTCAAAAAAGGTTGCTTGCATATCGAGTGTTCAATGAATCACACACCGCACAAAATATTTCTCAACTGATTTGTGTAATTTTAGAAGAATATGGTTTAACTTCCAAAGTTTTTTCTGTGTCATTTGATAATGCTAGTTCGAACACATTGAGTATTGAAGATCTTAAACGTGTTTGTCAACCTGCTATTGGTGGTTTATTTTTTCATATTCGATGTATTTGCCATATTTTGAACTTATGTGTGCAAGATGGATTAAGATCGTTAGATAATCAGATTCAACCAATTAAAATGGCATTATCTTATTTGTGGTCCCATCCGAGTTTGATGAAACAATGGGGTAAGTTTTGTAAGGTTAATGGCATGCGACCTAGAAAATTTCCACGAGATATACCCACACGTTGGAACTCAACATATAAATTGCTAAATGACTCATATGAATATAGAGAGTTATTGTGTTCATTTTTTGCACAAAATGGTGGAAACTCTAATATTTATGTTTTTTCGCACCAATGGAATGTATGTAAAAGTATCTGTGAAATGTTGAAGTATTTTATGATGCAACTGAACAATTATCTGGAGTTTATTATCCTACATCTCATTTAGTTTTGATGAACTGTTGTAATGTGACACTTACCTTAAATGAAAATTTTTCTAATTATCTGTTAACCTCTTCTGTGGTAGCAATGAAGGTTAAATGGGAAAAATATTTTTATAATATTCCTGAACTGTTTCTAGTTGCTTTTGCTTTAGATCCTCGACTTAAATTGGATGTTTTGCATGAAATGTTAGTGATGTATTACGAGGCATTATCCCCCCCGGATGATATTTCCCCAATTGATTCTTCTATGGTAGTAAATCGTGTTAGAAATTATTTGCATGAGATTTATAGAGAATATAGTTTAAAATATGGTGTACAAGAAAATGAATCACAACTACAAGTTAGTGCTCAAAGTCATTCTAGTGGTATTAAACTCACCAAAGCACAACTTCTGTTAAAAGAACGCACTAAACGCCCCAGGGGATCATCAAGTTCCAGTCAGGAACTTGATAATTATTTCACGACTTCTTTTGATTTCAGTGAAGCAGATAGCGAGCAACAATTTGATATATTGCGGTGGTGGTCACAAAAGACACAAATTTTCCCGATTTTATCAATCATAGCAAAGGAAATCTTAGGTTGCCCCGTGTCAACTGTTGCTGTGGAACAAGCTTTTAGCGCAGGGGGAAATATTTTGGATGTAAGACGATCAAAAATGAGTCCAGATTCTTTAGAGGCACAAGCACTAATGGACGATTGGGCGAGGGCGGCAAAACGAAAACAAGGAATGGAATCAAGCTCGGACCAAGATGAATTTGATACCGAAGGAACTACTACGACGGGGACAGGTAACGGAAGTGATTGAGCTACGCCACTTCCAAATGTAAGAAGGGTTAAAAGGTAAGGGAACTACGTGGGCTTTGATTCCTCTATACCCTAAGAGGATACGTAGGCAACTTAAAAAGTTCAAGCCCTCCCTCCCCTTACATTTCCTTTGTTTTTTTTTATAGTAATTTTTAAATTATTTTAAATAAAATTTTAATTATTTTTAATTTAAAAATATAAGGGTCGAACCGTAACCGTAACCGGTGGTTAACCGTAACCGTAACCGTAACCGGCGGTTCACGAACCGTAACCGGAACCGTCTACGAAGGTTAATGTTAAGGGTCGAGCTCTTTTGAACCGTCGAACCGGCGGTTCCGAACCGTCAACCGACGGTTCACGAACCGTGGTCATGTCTAAGCTTAGGGACCAAGAAGTTTTTGAAGGTAAACGATATTTCAATTTTTTTTTAGTACGAGGGACGGTAATTGTGGGAATGAATTTTTGGAGGGTGGCACGGGCACCGAGTGGCTATTTGAAGCTATTATAAATTGTCCGCAGCCGAATATTTTATTTTCTTTCCTAAAGCAAAGATCTAGAGAATCTTCCGTAACACGATTCCTTACATCTTTTCAAACAAGAGGGAAAAAAATTAATGGTTTCCCTCCCGCTTATCTGATGAAAATGGACTCTTCGAATGACCGTATACAAGGTGAACTTTTCTAAACCTTTGATATTCTCAAAAAAAAAAAAAAAAACAAAAGCACACATATACACACACACACTATATGAATGAAGAAGGAATGTCTGCAGTGGAAATGAAGTTGAATATGGAGGAGTCGACTCAGGGGGAAGATATTGTATCAAAGAGCAGAGCTATTCGTTCCCATTACCGTGAAATAGAGAACCGCATCAATGGTATTGATATTTGTTTTTTTGTTGTTGTTTGTAAATGGGTTCCTTTAATATTTTACTTTTATCGGTTCTTTTGAAATAGCAAACTCCATCAACGGACGAAAGTTTGATTTTTTTTTTTTTTGCAAAATGGGGTTTCTTTTATTCTTTTTACTGTTTTTAATGTTTTTCTTGATGTTTGAAGTTTTCCCCTTTTTCATATTCTTTGCAGAGGAAAAACATGAAATAGCACACGGTGATTCGGATAAGTTTATGGTCATCATGAACCAAGTGGAAATCATGCATCAACATGGTAATTATATGCTCTTCTCTCGCAACGTGTGCCTGTTTTGGAAGCAGAGAATTTGTTTTGTTAAATTCAGTGTTTGTAGAAGATATTAAGTCCTTTGTTCTGTTAATCTTGTACAATGGTGATGCGGAAGTTTTTTGCAACCGAATCTTTTATCATATGAATATTGCTTTCATAGTTCGTTGTCTACGTTTGGCTTGTTTCTCAGTCCAAGATTTATAATGAATCAGTGGTACCAGATTTATAATTTTCTTCATTTAAAACCATTTATTATTATTCAATCTATGAAAGGTCGTTTCTTCAATGTGAATAACAAGACATTAAACTTTTGCACTTCTTTACACAGTTATTTCATTCAATTTTTTGAAAAATTTAATGCGTATATGTGTGAAAATTTCAGTCAGCAAGCCGAGGGAGCAGGTAGCGGATGCAGAGACTTTGCTAGGCCTGACAAGCTCTTTGATGGCCTCTGTTAAGACACATACTAGTGGAGGCGTTACCCCTGCTGAATTTTTATCCTGTCTGATAAGAGAATTTGGGCGACGAAAGTCGGGAGCTGAACCGATTATTTCATGGAAGAATATTGGTGATCTTGTTTCATCCATTTTCATGAATGGACATAGTTGCATGACAATGTGAGTGTTTTAAAATTACAGAACTCTGCCTCGCTGTAAATTTTTCATTTTTATGCCGGTGAATGTACATGTTAACATTTTACAGTTTACTGATTTTCTTGTATTGTTCCTTCAGGATTGGACCTATGAAAAATGAGCATAAGACACGGAAGTTAGCTGTTCGTGCAAAACGTTCAAGACCAAAATGGAATGCTCGACCAAAAGAGGTAGAATGAAAACATCGAGTTTCAGTAATTCAATAGTATCATATTATAAAACTTCAAGCATGAAAATGCCATAATTTTTCTTAAGCCATGTTATTAGCATGCTTTTGTATTAAAATTGCTGCTTTATGATATTTGTAGTGGATTTTCCTTGCATTTGTTTATGCTCCTAGGTATTCTTGCTATTTGTTGCTAAAACATCAAGCATTAGTTTCTCTTTGATCAATATTATACTGTTAATGCCTGGTCAAACACGAGTTTCATTTGATTGTTAAATTTATTGTCTTTTCATATACTTGTTCACTTATCTTTGTCCACAATTTGTTCAACTCACAGCTTGAAAAAGTTGCTGAAGTGGTTACAGACACTGACAGAAACATGCGCACAATGTTTGAGATGTTAAAGAAGAAGAAAAAAGCTACAGTGGAAAATCTGATGTTCAACAAAAATTCTTTTGCTCAGACGGTTGAGAATTTATTTGCCCTGTCTTTCTTGGTTAAAGATGGGAGAGTACATATACATGTAGATGAAAATGGATCTCAAGTTGCAAGTATACATCTTGTTGATGTCCTTATGGAAATATTTTTTGTTCATATTTTGTTATACGTCTTGAATTGGTACTGATTTTTCTATTCCAGTGCCTAGAAATGGTCCTTGTGCAGAAGATATCAAGAATGGAAAAGTTAATAGCCACCAATTCATCTTCAGATTTGACTTTGATGATTGGAAGGTACCTGGTAAACATGTCACGAAATTTGCTTCATATTTGAGTAAATGTTAGCCGGCGATACTCGTGGTATTGTAAATTATGCATTTTCCAGACACATTATAAGAAACCATAAATTGGCAAACATTAATTCTCCTTTTATTCTTTTTAATGTTTTATTTGAGTTCCAAAGTCACTATCAGCTAGTCGTTTTGCCACGACAAGATTTGATCCTACGATTGGCACAAAAAACAAAGATAAATGAGTTGTAAATTAGAGCAATTATTAGGATTATCCCTTTAGTCCTATATGGCAATTTATGTTGCCATAAAGAAATTTTTATTTGGTTAGCCAAATCTTGTTTTCCAAAATCTGATAATTGGCTTGTAAATTGCAGATAATGAAGAGTGTGGTGCCCGAGGGGAAAGAGCTGATGCCACACAGGGATGCGGTCCTTGGTGAAGCAAAACAAGAACCAAATTATAAAGGTTTTAGCCAAGTGGATTCGATTTCAAATGATTCTCAACAAATATATACGGCACCAATCAAGAAGTTTTCCCGAAACTTTGGCCGTGTTATGCAAATCTCTGAGTTAACAGAAGTTGGTGATGCCACCATTTGCAACTGGAATTGCAAGCGGAAAAGAAGCCATATGTGAGCTATACATATATGGATGACGGTTGCCATGTTTTTGGTTCCAATATCAATCTGGACTGAAACTTTTGGCAATGTATCGTTCTGAAAAGCTTTAAATTTTTATCTAGCAACACAATCTGTGGTTTTTGGGTATAGAATTAGAGGAAAACCACCCTTTTACTAAGTGCAATGCTTCAAAAGTCGCAGTATATAATTGATTTTGAATTTGACGGAAATATTTTGGTTAGTGAAGTATATATATTATATAAAATATAAAATTGTGTTGGACTGGTGATTTGATGTTATATTAGTTTTCTAATGGTGTGTAAATATTTAAAAAAATTTAGTTTTCTACCAAACACATGATAAGTGAGTGATTAAAATCTTAATCACCCCTTATCATGCATACCAAACACACCTTAATAGAGTAATTCTTTTTTTTTTTTTAAGTTATGAGAAGTTGAATTGAAAGAGTAATTATGTATAGAAATGAAAACATAGATGAAAAGCATTCAGAAAATGAAAGCGAATATAAGGTAAGTTTGTCGAGTCATTTTCAAAAATTGAAGCATCAGCATGTTTACAAATTCCGTGAAGAGTTGAGAACTCACATTACATTAGACATCAAACTAATAATAAAAGATTGACATGTTCCAAAACTGATGACTGCAAACCAAGCTGTCAAAACAGGCAGTCCGTCATGGCATAAACGGGTTGGGTCTTTTGTGCTCACCTACAGACGGGTTGGAAAACCCCCGACCCGAGGTCGATTGTAGGTTATGCTGCCGCCAATCCGCCAATAAAATAAATAAATAAAAATATTATTTTATTATATTTTAATGAGTTTAACTATTAAATAAATTATTAACAAATCATTGTTTTAATTAATTAATCTAAAATTTATTATATATTAATTATTTGATCAAATCCGCGCGCCACCCTTGCCAATCAACCCAAACGGGTCTGGAAAATTATTAGTCTAACCCACCTATTTGACGTGTTGAGTAGAGCCAACTCGACATGCCAACTCGTTTTAACAACTCTAATTATGACAAAAAAAATCCTCTATAATCGAGTGCTAAGCTTCCATACAGTGTGGACTAGCAGGCTTTAGGTATGATAGGGTCGTTAAATATGGGGCTATCGACAACCATTCACATTGCATTCAGACCATTGTCGACGTAAATGACTGCAACAGTAATGGCGGAAGTTGGGTACTATCGACAGCCATTTGATATCAATTTGATTGATTCTAATATACCCAATGGATATGTACTTATCTGATATATCCAACGGATGGGTATAACATGAAAATACACCTATAAAATGTGTCACCCTTTAGGGTGGCACATTTTATAGATATCGACACGATATACATTGCATTATATCATATGTTATATTTTTATAGATACATGTTATATATATTATGATCGTTCCATCTTGAACTTTTGTTCACCCTTAAGGGGGGATGTTGTTTTTGTATGTGCAGTTCATCATCTATAAAGAAGAGATTCCCCGTAGAAGATTCCAGGGCACCCAAGCTAACAAAAGGCTAAGGAGACCCCTTTAGTTCTTTGTTCTTATGCCGACTAAAGCTAGCTACGTCACAGCTTGAATCTCCCTAGAAATCCCCATTTGTAGCCCTTAGGTTTGACTAGCATGTGTTAAGCATATTCGATTGGAAGCTCTTCTTCACGGGTTAAGCGACAGGAGTTTTAGGCTTGATCCAACCGCACCTTCCAGTACGGCTACCTTGTTACGACTTCACTCCAGTCACTAGACCTGCCTTCGGCATCCCCCTCCTTGCGGTTAAGGTAACGATTTCGGACATGTCCAACTCCCATAGTGTGACGGGCGGTGTGTACAAGGCACATGAATGAATTCACCACCGTATGGATGACCGGCGATTACTAGCGATTCCGGCTTCATGCAGGCGAGTTGCAGCCTACAATCCGAATTGGGGACGAGTTTTTGGGGTTAGCTCACCCTCGCAGGATCGCGATCCTTTGTCCTGGCCATTGTAGCACATGTGTCGCCCAGGTCATAAGGTCATGATGACTTGACGTCATCCTCACCTTCCTCCGGCTTGTCACCGGTAGTCGATTCAAGGTTCCAAACTCAGCGATGGCAACTAAACACGAGGGTTGTGCTCGTTGCGGGACTTAACCCAACACCTTACGACACGAGCTGATGACAACCATGCACCACCTGTGTCCGTGTTCCTGAAGGCCCCCCTAAGAGGATTCGCGGCATGTCAAGCCCTGGTAATGTTCTTTGCTTTGCATCGAATTAAACCACATACTCCACCGCTTGTGCGGGCCTCCGTCAATTCCTTTCAGTTTCATGCTTGCGAACGTACTACCCAGGCGGGATACATAACGCGTTAGCTACAGCACTGCACGGGTCGATACGCACATCACCTAGTATCCATCGTTTACTTTTCCCTATATTTTTCTGCCTTTAGTAGGCCTAGTATTTCCGGCAATTTCAATGACTTCTTTATTTCTTTATGTTCAAAAAAACAAGATTGTTTAGATCTGACATCCGTTTTTTTGACTTTGACTCATCATTATCACTGATTTAAAATAGATAAATAGATCAAAGAAAAGAAGAAATAATCCAATTTGATTTTTTTCCTCAAATGGATCAAAAATGATATTTTAAGTAAAGATTTGATCCTTGTTGGTTACATAAAATAATCGATGTGTTCGACGATTTTTGTAACCCTGAACTGAACCCGATTGAGGATTTTGGAATTACGTATATTTTATAATTTATTTTATTATTATGATATAAAATCTACAATAAATTTGGGACCCCTTCTCTGCAAAAGTATACCTCACGTCTATTTATAATCCTATAATAAGTATATTAACACTTTTATTTACTGAAACTACATCCTCATATTTTAATGGTCTTTTTTGGTTCACCAAAATTAAAACACAAATAAATGGTACAAGCACGAACCACAAACATCATATATGTCTATTTTTTGGTAGGTAGTATACGTTGTCAGGACCCTAGAGAGGGAACATCCGGTGAGAGACACACCTGAGAGGCAATTTCATGTCTATCCAGTAGTTGATGTTTATCTATCAGGTGTGTGTCCATAGGATGTTATCAATTCATGTATATTTAGTTTGTTTCAGTTCAGTATGAACATATTTATGGGAGTTTGTATATAATGGTTATGATATTATATTTTTCAATATGAATATATTGGTATATATATAACATGTGGTATGTTCCTCGTATGATGATGTCATGCGGAAATTTTTGGGGGCAACATGCTAATAAATTTTAAACTAATATTTCGCTATTTACAGTAAAATAATTATTGCGAGATCATTACGCATATGATTATGATCATTGTGTCTTTATCTATAGGTCGCGCTAATCATGTTCGCCCAAATTAACATCACTCAATCCTCAAGATTGATAAAAATACTGTAGTAGCGTGAGTATGAATCGATCCCACGATGAGGTGTGAATCTTTGTGTTAATAAAACAAAACAAAAACACTAAATTAAAGATAGGTTTTGAGGATTGAATTATACTAATTAAAACTAAAAACAAAGATTAACTAATGAAAGCGATTTTTGGTATCGGTCGACTCTACCTTAGATATTATCCTATCTAAATAATTATTCTAATAAATTAGTAAAAAAATACATATACTCGTACCATTTTTGCAGGCTACAAACATTATCATAGGAATGGGTCCAAGATGCTTATACAATCTCATAGTTTGGTTGTCCCTTTTGAACCTAGATCTTGGGATCTCCAGTCACATAGGTTGGGTATCCACTACAAGATTTTGATTATAGGGTTTTAATAACATTCCCCTCGATAAACTATATACTTGGTCTCTAGGCAAGCCTTTCGTGAGCGAGTCCGTAATATTTTCCTTTGACTTCACGTAATCAATGGACATAATACCAATTGAGATCAACTGTTTAATAGTATTGTGTACGATGTATTGTGTAGACTTACCATTATACATGCTACTCTGTGCTCTTCCTATAGCAGATTGGCTATCATAATGTATTTTAATTGCATGCACATGTTTTTCCCAACAAGGAATTTCTTCCAAGAAATTTCTAAGACATTTGGCTACTTCTCCCGCTTTATCCAAAGCTATGAATTAAGATTCCATAAAGCATCTAGCAATACAAGTTTGCTTGGTAGATTTTCTGATATGTGTCAAACTTGTCCAACTATAAAAAGAACAAGTATTATAGTAATTTAGTAATCATGTTCGATTCAACAAAAAATAAGTGGTGTCATGTGTCAAAATATTATAGTAATTGAGTACTCAAGTATTGGATTTTAAATTCATAATTTTTTCTTTTTCTGATATATGTCAACTTGTCCAACTATAAAAAAAATTTATAGAATCAAATAAGAAAAAACAAAATATAGTTCAATAATTCAGTCGGTCTTGATTTAAATATCAGTGTAATAAAAAAAATAAAAATTTACATAAAACAAGAGAGTAACAATTAAGATTGTTTTAACACTTTTACTTGCAAATTTCAAACAATAGTTTTAGACAAAAAAATAAATGAGCAAATTCCAACACAACAACTAAATCCACGTCAAGCCCGATATTCCTCAAACATTTGCATTGCCAAAGCTTCTCGAAACATTGTCCATTCTCTTGTTCTTCGGACGGTCGTTATTTATTCTTCATCATCAATATCATTGTAAATGGCAACTCTGCTTTCTCATTCTCGATCCACTTCATCCAACAATGGATCTTGTGGCTTCTCATCACGCATAAAGTTATGTATAATGTAACAAGCATTGATAATTCTAATTTAAGACTTTAGACTATAAAAGCTAGCATTGCATAACATTGCCCACATTTTTTTAAACCACCAAAACTCTGTTTAGTTACATTTGTTGCAGAATAGTGTCGAAGATTAAACAATTCTTTATAATTTCTTGGAGTGTTTCTTCTCCACTCGTTGAGATGATAACGAGTTGCTCTGAAAGGGGCAAGAAAACCAGGACCATTATATATCTTGCATCAACAAGGTAATAGTCATCTTTACAAAGATTACAAATATACAATTAGATATAAAAAAAACTTACCAAAAAATATTATATCAACTCAAGCATTTTCAACATGCCCTTATTAACTTTTAAGTCATTATGTCTATGCAACACATCACGTAGTACTCGAGCATCTGAAGTAGATCCCTCTCATGTAGGCAACACATAGTGAAATTTCAAATTAGCATGACATGTCCATAACACATTCGTACATAGATCACCATTTCTACTCTTATATTGACTTTGATCTTGAGCTGGGACTGTGAGTTTAACAAATATTCTCTCTAAAGCCCCACTACATTATATAATTTTACCATCAAGTAGTTAAATGAAGTAAATGTATAAGAGATAACATACGCAATTAATTTGAATTTTGAAATTTACTGGGAACCATTTCCACTTCTCAAAGTCTCTCTCTAGACGTATTCCACTAGATTGTTGATTGATGTAAAGCCTGTCTGAAGTTGCCTACTGATGGTTTCTCCAGAGCGTCCAAATATGGCTCTGATAATACTATTTTTTTGGTCATGTCCAATAATATGCAAGAAATATGCCACAATTTCTTCAAATGTTTACATTTTTTGTAATAATCAAATCTCCTTCACAACGCAATATATCGCACAATCTAATAAATCCTCTAACATTTACTCGTAGTTGGGTTATACAAGTGGGATCGTGACATAAAAATCTCATCCAGATTGACCTCTGTTGAACAATTATATCATTATCATTTATTGACAAATATTTGATTATGTATTTCCGATGATACAAAGCTCCAATAGTTTCAATAAGAAGACTTAACATTAGCATACTTATTTCTGTCTCTTCGTCATTCTTTTCAAGTCCACCTCTTGAACGTTTTCTTCCAATATGTATATATTTTTCAATGATATTCATTTACCCCTTATTTATTCAAACCACAACAAACATACTCCTCATGTTTATGTCATTAAACATATTGATTAATAACTATCATGTGAAACACCCGAAGAAGAGGCAACATTAATTTGTAAATTCAGTCTTTCCATGTACTCATCACATTATAAACAACCATAGATTCACCAACAAATCAAAAACAAAAAAATAAAAATAAAAATAAATTCACTTCTTAGTTCTTGGGGTTGCAGCAAGACCAAGAATAAACAGACAACATGGACCATACAACGAATACAAGTCACAGTTTAACCACCAAATAGCAGTGTGAAACATGAATAATCAAGGCCATTTTCGATGGTTATGGACAAAGTCTAAAATTAGGCAATATGCATAACCAATATATTGCTGTTGAATCTAAAATATACTGGTTATGGACAACATTAGACAACTAAAAATTAGTTGGATGTTGAAGTTCGGTTTGTTTTTAGCAATCTTTCCAATAGGATCCATGTTTTGTTACTCGGAATCTTGTGATACATTGTTAGTTGCTTGATTTCAGAGAACAATTCATTGGCTTTCTTGTCTTTTTGTGTTTCAACTGCTGTGTTGCTATGACTTTACACAATTAAGGTCTCTTTGACCCTCTATATAACTGGTGGGAAGATCATATATGGGCTTCTGAGGATTCAAGTTGAAACACATGGAAGCATGACAGAAATGTAGACATTTCACTTATCAATATGAAGAAAAATCACAGGCATGAGAAAAGGAATCACAAGCATGATGCTCAAAAGAGGCGACACACTGACGGTCGGTGAACACCACCACAACAGTTCAATAATGACTCCGCTCCTTGTTTTAACCAATAGATGAGATGGACCCAACTCAAACCCAGTCCCTCGTGCCATGGAAAATTGGCGTGAGAGAAAGTCCATTGTGCCTTGGCAAGTTGGTGTCAAAATATTTACACAAAGGCTGATAGAACATGGAAAATTATTGCATGGACCGGATGTGTAGCATAATGGATTCTCATAACAATAGCTAGTAAATATAGCAAGTTCACATGAGATCACATTGTTAATATATTCTATGTTTCCTTAATTGATTGGTTTAGGATGCTCCTGGACGTAAGGAAGACTGAGTGCATTATGCCATATTGGGTATACTTGATATCGAGGCATCATTCTCGGGCAGTATTGATGGAGTTACCATAGCTGCTGGGTCTCTTTTTGGTTAGGATTTTTTACCATTTGAGTTGTATCGCATCCCATTGTGGGCAAACTGTGATGCGCTTTTGAGTGCCACAATTCATGTCAAGATTATGTTTGTAAATAGTTTCCACGAGAAATACAAATATTTCCTGATTGGGACAGATATGTAGTGTCCGACCAGCTTAGCTTCTTCCCCGAGAAGTCTCTAGATCCTTGTGAAATAAGAAAAGCGGACAAAACAAAATTCAATAGGTTTCTTTCATAAGCTTTATGGATGCCTGTTGAAAAGTGCCAAGAAACGTGAAGAACACTACCATTGTTGAAACTGGTGGAAGTTGAAGAGGCTTGAAAATGCTTAGACACTGTGTGGCCATTCGTTATTCACACGTATATATCTACTCCAAATCAAGATATCCAAAAATCAACCAGTAGTAAATGTTTTAAGAGTTTAAGCCAAAACACCGAGTGTTGAAATATAGAATGGGCTTACAACTAGATAGTGAATATTATACACATGAAGTAAGCATCACAACTATAGAATTAATACCCTTTTTAACCCTGTAGATGTATATGGGTTGGGCTTATGGCCCAAGGCCCAATATACATTCATTTGGGTGGGCTTGTGGCCCAAGGCCCAGTAGACATCCATATTTGACATAAGGCAAACCCTAGCCGTCAACCCAGTTAAGGCAGGTCTGACCTAGGGCTAGGGTTTGAGCCCTATAAGTAGGTGCCTTTGCCTCCACTCACCATACACTAACAACATGACAATACTCTCGTTCTCACAACATAGTTTGTTCCTCTTGGAGAATCACCAACGAACTCCAAGGGTTTAAAGTGTGTATTAAAAGGTAGCTTACTCTAGTAGTAATCTACCGAATACCAACGAGGATTCAAGATCTAGGAGGCTTGTAGACGGGCTAGATGATCCGGGAAAATCAGACTTCCGCTGCAAACGGGCATAATCAGGTATATCGAATACCCGACTATTTTATGCCAGATTTTCCAACAGTGGTATCAGAGCCATCAAAAGCTCGATCTCGCCGTAGTTGGTTGATGATATGATAACCTATATTTACGTAGCAGCTATGGAAAACGTAAATATTTGAAACATATTGCTGCTGATTTAGTTGCCATCGAGTAAACAAATATATATATATACATAAATTTGACTCTTCTGTTTGAGTTGATTTCTCTGGAATTCAGCATATGTGTTCAATGCTACACAATGATACAAATATAAAAAAAAATAAAAATTGACTATCGATGAATCGAAGCCATAATAAGGAGTTGTGCGGCGGTGATGGCGTTGTACAACGTTCCGATCACCATCGGATACGGGCCTTCGTGAGGTCTCGATGTTATAGCGCGTTGCAACGCTGCTTCTAGATACTCAAAATAGCCGCAAACTTAACGCCATGAAAAAGCAAATGGTATGGCCAGAACCCGGCTGCCGCGACCACGACCACGTTTCTGCGCGCGGGGATGCAGCAAGACTAGAGAATCTTCTCGCTGTGGACCTCTTGCGTGCGGCGGACGAAGCAAAGGAGCAAGGTTACGTGGCCGGATTTCTAATCTGCGCATGGCTTGCGCATGAGCAGATTTCTGGATCACCTCGCTGAAGCTCTGGAGAACTCGCTTGGCGAAAAAAAAAAAAATGGCCGCAAGAAATGCTGATGCACGGCGGGCCGAGGGGTTGCCGCTGCGGCGCTGGTGAAGGCTAGCGGCTGGTTCAGGATGGTGGTGATATTGGGCTAGCGTTTGTGACCTAACCCATTCAGAGTTAGCCCAGATTATATATTAATATTAGGAGGCGTTTTTTTTTTTTTTGTGAGAAATATGAAAAACCCTAAAACAAAATTCGGAGGCGGCGTTTATTTTAGTCAATTTAAAAAAAAAAACATGAATATCTGATGCCCTAGCTTCTTAGTGAAAATGACGGCTAAATTTCTAACCCTTAGAAATTGAGAGAGACGGCAGACTAAGTTCTTTTTTATGGAACGAGAGTTTAAGGCTCGTGTTTTACTATGTGCCGAAAATAATTGGGTCACTCTAAAAGTAATTATGTGGCTAAACGCATAATGATAATGTGTTTGTCAAATAGTCATTGTACGAGATGTTTGGACAATAAAAATGACATAAGAATTAGTGAATAAATTGCATATTTAAACTTCTTGAGCCTGGAATAATTTTTAATCATATGTTTAGTTGAAAATTGTAGTGGCTTAAGAAATAATGCATAATATATGATTATGCAAGTTATGATATTTCATTATGCGATTTATTAGATAATTGTATGTCATGCAAGATTGATTGCGTTACACAATTCATGAATTGATATTTGATTATTACATGTCGTATATGAGTATTGCATTTATTTGAGTATACAATTTAATGACATTTTGTTTGACTTATATTCATGAATCCAGAAATTGATTATTTCTCATATATGATATATTGCATTTATATGAGTATGCAATTTATGACATTGGTGTTTGAATTATTATCCATGATACCATGGACTTATTTTATTTCGAGATTGGTAAGTTTTTATTAGGATCTTTAATTCGGAGGGAGATGATTATTAGCTGAGTGCGAAATTTTCGATTCCAATGAATTAAAGAGAATAATAGAAATTACTTGGATCTGAAATAAAATTGTTGTTGAACAAGTACCTTATTTGATTGTGCAAACAGTGATAGAAATCCAAATAGTTTTTTCTGATCTTCATGGTAGTAGCAAACTTGATGGCCAAAACTATGCAATGTGGCATAGAAAAATCCAGTTTTTACTTCACAAAGAAAAGTTGCTTGATCAGCTCACCAATTATATGCCTAAACCAGCTGAGCCAGAAAATGGACCGACTACCTAATATCGTCGCGATATGGACGCGTACAATAAATGGGTGAATCAGGATAAAAGTGCGCGCTTTACTATGCTAAGTTGCATGCACGATAATCTGATCAGAGAGTTTGAGAAGTATCCCACGGCTAAAGAGCTATGGGAAGTTCTGAAAGTCATGTACGGTAGCACACCGGCTACTAGACTGAGGGCTCTCACCCTCAAATTTAACCAGTATGTACTTGACCCTAGACACTCGATGAACCAACATCTTGATATGATGAAGGATATGATTCGAGAGCTTCAGAATGCTGGAACTGAGCTCACAGATGAACAACAAGTCATGTCAGTCCTTAGGTCGCTACCTGAGCAGACTTGGGGACATGTTAAGCTTGTTTTGACCCATGATGAGCAGATTAAAACATTCGATAATGTCGCCAATCATTTGAAACTTGAGGCGGACCGAAGAGAATCTGAACGTGCACAAACGGCTGCTCTTGTCGCACATGCTAGTCAGTGAAAATCCCAAAAGGGTAGACGTTGGAACAAGCCAATGGGTGCAGGACAGGGTAATAACAAGAATCAAGCCCTAGCTCCACTGAGTGGCATGACAAAACTGTGTCGCCGAGGCAAAAGGGGTGGAGCGAGGGATATAAACAAAGTAAAGTGTTACAACTGTGACAAGATGGGTCACTTTGCTCGTGATTGCACTGTGCCAAAGAATGTAACACATTTCTTACTCTCCTAGTGCTTTTGATAGTACGGAATATTTTTTTTGCTAAATCTCTCATTGGTTGGATTGTAGATACTTGAGCAATAAAACATGTGATGAAGGATTGAGTAGGATTAGTAGATTACTATCAAATGCTAGTATGCAGCCACTATTTTTACTACAAAAGATGGCGCACATGGAGAGTTTTGGAGTCGGTTTTGTACCTTCTCGTTACTTTGCATTTGGTGTAATTTACTCTTAATTACTTTGTTTATTACGACTTGTTTTTTCAGTTTCGTTGGAGCAAACGATTTGTCTATTTTTCCTGGCAAAGACCTTCGTGGTTTGGTTATATCAATAATGGATTATTTATGTTTAAATTATCCGATGATTGTGTTTCATACGTTATTGATATAGTTTCTGGTTCTGTTATGTTGCATGATCTATTGAGACACATCGCTCAAAAGAGGATGACTAGGTTAGCTCGAGAAAGTTATGGGCAATCTCGCTAAAGTCAACCTCTCAGTGTGCTAATCATTAATGCCTATTTGAAAGGCATAAATGGATGTTACTCCTTTAAGTTATCACACTAGACATTTGTGAACCTATGAGTGTGAGGGCACATCACAAGACATTCTATTTCTCATTTTATTTACGCTATGGATCGGTATACCTCTTATCTCATCGGCTAGAAACGTTTGAATATGTCAAGCGATTCTTGGCAATGGTTGAGAATTAAAAATATAAGAATTTAAAATTCTATGTACCGATAGAAAGCGAGGATATATGTCTGATTAGTCTAGACAAATATATGAGGAAATAGAATTACAAGATAGTTAATGATTCCGTATGCTTCGCAATGAAATGGTGTCGCATAGAGAAACGAAATCAAATGCTTCTGGAAATTGCCAGATAAATGATGGCGCGACGAATCTTCCAATATCCTTATGGGGAGAAGAGTTCTTTGACAGCTGCCTATATTTTAAACCATGTGCTTTCTAAATAGTCATTTCGATTCCTTTTTGAGTAATGGCATTGCAGAAAATGTTATTTGAAAGTTCTGCGCCTTTGGGAATCAATGTGATTTGTTCACAGTATTTTTTACAAGCATTAAAAGCTCGATCCAAGAGCTTCAAAAAAAATTTATTTTTGAAAAATATTATAATATACTGTGAACATTCCAATGGAGAAATGACTGAAATAGAGTTCGAGATGTGCATTTTGTGAGTGAAGTCAAAAAAAGGGGCATTGAACTATACGAGTTACATGAACCCTGTTGTTGGCGCTCGGATCTCTAACCTAGATGAGGCTATAAGGCCTTGTCTGAATGTAATAGAGAAAATGAAAGAGACCTCAAATTCAGTGGGAGTGTTTCACTGATGAAAGTCTATCATAATCCTTAAATAAAGAAAAGCAAGCGCGAAATTATTCTCTAATGATATATATCATTGTGTGAGAATTTTTCATGCGTGCTTTTATGGATTTTGATGAGCCAGCCAAATATTAAGAGGCTGTGACTTCACAAAAGGCAAAACAAGTGGGTGTCTGCTATACGAGCAGAGAGTTATGTCCTAAAACAGAAAATGAAAGAAACGTATGAATGAAGTTCCATATGCAAGCGCTGTAGAAGGTTTGATGTATACAATAGTGTG
Source organism: Haberlea rhodopensis (assembly GCA_907163345.1). Classification (NCBI taxonomy): domain Eukaryota; kingdom Viridiplantae; phylum Streptophyta; class Magnoliopsida; order Lamiales; family Gesneriaceae; genus Haberlea; species Haberlea rhodopensis. The sequence continues at coordinate 566,375 of CAJQUN010000021.1, read as the reverse complement.
TATTCAACCAGACCTGTGCTTTACAATTGGATGGTGAGTAAAATAAGAGTTATTTTGAGGTTGCCTATTAGATGGCAGTCAAAGTGATCTTTCTTTGTGCTACCATGAAGATGATTTGAGAATTGATGGATATAATGACGCTGATGGGTCACTTGATAGAGATGAGCGCAAATCCATTATGGGATATGCATTTATAGTGAAAGGCGCAAGTATCACTTGGAGTGATAAGAAGTGGCCTTTCATCTCTCTATCTACCTTAGAAGCAGAGTTATAGTCTGCACATCAACAATATAAGATACAATCTGGTTAAGAGGATCTCTACAAGGATTGCGAGCTTCTGCGCATGTAGACGATATTGTTATACAATCTGGTTAAGAGGATCTCTACAATGATTGCGAGTTTCTGCGCATGTAGATGATATTGTTATACAATCTGGTTAAGAGGATCTCTATAAAGATTGCGAGTTTCTGCGCATGTAGATGATATTGTTGTATCTTTATTCGAGATTATGTTGCACAAGCCAAAGTGGTTCTAAGGCATATTCCTACTAGCGATATGAGCGCTGACCTATGGACCAAGCCCTTGCGCGGAGATTTGTTCCTGCGACATGTTATTACTATGGGCTTTGTAGGATTTGTTTTGCCTGTTAGAACAATTGTTATGAACAACTGGTTTGATGAGGTACTGTGTTCATATGTGAATGTCACCAGACTTTGATTGGCCCACTCACACGGGCAATCACCCCGGCGCTTTGATAGCGAGCAGGATGAGACTTGAAGATCATGTATGACATGATCCCTTCACGCTTGGAAGAGCGAGGAAGGTTGTGATAATAATATTATAGTCGCCTTAGCAAGAGGCTAAGATGAGATCTGATTAGATCAGTTATGGAGTACGTCCAACCTCCATAAAAGTCTGTTTATAGCCGAATGTGCGAATTGCTGGTAGATGGTATCTCGCAATGCGCAAGTCATGAGCTTTTTGTAGCCATTGGACTCATATTCGTATGATGTTTAGAGCGTGGCATACCCAAGTTAAGTGGGAGCTCCATCATAGCATGTATACATACTACATGTGCTGAGTAAGTTCGACCACAATAGTGGAGTGACAGAATGGATTCCTGCTTCGTCACTGTGTGAGCGCTTTATTTGTTCTAATGTACCCTTTGGGACTCTGGACCATGTCACAAGGTGTAAGCTTGATGACGCTACTTTAGCATGTATCCAATGGCCAAGATTGATGCGGTCTGTCGGAGCATGTCTGGGAAAGCTGTCAAGACCAAACTGATTGGCATGAGTGGCCGAGGAAGAACCAAGTTGGTAACGCATCATTTTGTTCTATGGCTCATAGGCCGGCCGACTAAGTCGAATTTTTTTTGACATAGTCATGAGCATAGATACATAATTGAGAGAGTCAGGCATGCTCTATTATAATATGAGGGATCAGAGATGCTTGGTCTGATGCGACCACACTAGTTTGGGGTATATGCGAGTTCCTGAGTTGTAGAATTATGTTAGTTTGGTGATAACTTAATATAATTCTCCTCAATATTACTTCTCGCTTGGTCGCACGCTTTATTCCCTGTATGAGAGAGGGCGACGTGAAATGAGAGACGATTGAGAAATGATTTGGATATTGCTTCAAATATGTATGAGTGGGAGATGTAGATGTATATGGGTTGGGCTTATGGCCCAAGGCCCAATATACATTCATTTGGGTGGGCTTGTGGCCCAAGGCCCAGTAGACATCCATATTTGACATAAGGCAAACCCTAGCCGTCAACCCAGTTAAGGCAGGTCTGACCTAGGGCTAGGGTTTGAGCCCTATAAGTAGGTGCCTTTGCCTCCACTCACCATACACTAACAACATGACAATACTCTCGTTCTCACAACATAGTTCGTTCCTCTTGGAGAATCACCAACGAACTCCAAGGGTTTAAAGTGTGTATTAAAAGGTAGCTTACTCTAGTAGTAATCTACCGAATACCAACGAGGATTCAAGATCTAGGAGGCTTGTAGACGGGCTAGATGATCCGGGAAAATCAGACTTCCGCTGCAAACGGGCATAATCAGGTATATCGAATACCCGACTATTTTATGCCAGATTTTCCAACAAACCCAATATCTCTGAACATCGTTTCCAAAAGCACGAAGCCTAGATGCACCAGTCTAGCTACCAGAACCATATCAATTAGCAATTAAAGATAATATTTTCAAGAGCACATGCCTATTCAACTATACTTTTCTCTTAGGAGAATCTTAGACTAAGACACAAAATGTAGTCATATCTCTACTTTCAGCTCATCGATAGCATCAGAAAATTTTATGATATTGGACACACGCGGATAAGTTGTTCCAATATATACCTCCTGGAATACGCTAAAGGAGTCCACCCTAGAAATGCTTCTCTGCATCAGCATAAAGAAACTGCATGATGTAATTGAATTGGAATTGCTTCCTCATTCAACTCAATTGTCTTTCAGTTTAACTTAAAATTCCTTTAACTTCCATTTACCAAGAGAACTTACAACTGTCTCGTTAAGTATTTCAATTCTTCTACAATATCTTCTCTTTAGTGAATAGATTTTCATGATACACGAATCCCATCACATTACAACATCTACTCAACTAGCAAAGGATGCAGCCATTGTTGTAATAAGATTTGAGCTCGAAATTAAGTTCATTTACGTGAAATTGTACCTGAATTGGGGATGTTGTTCGCAGTCTTGTTGTGAAGATTAATTGCCAGCACTCTTCATTAGGATCGAACCAGTCCACTTCAACTAATTCAAATTCTTTGGCAATATGTAGCTCAATTCTTATTACATTATGTTCACTCATGCCAACTCACCGGATCAGGGACGCATCCAAAACCTTCACTGCCCTTTCAACTTCCTGAGTAGTAGAGACTCAGAATGAATCAACACAAGTACTGGTAAGCTACCTTGAGTTGCGTGGAGAGGTGGCGTGGACGCGTCCTTAAATCCGATTAAAGTATCGATCAGAGAGTATTCTCCATTTGTAAATGGTTTGGAATTCTGCTCGAGTGTTGAGGCCCGACTACCGAACAATGGAAAGATCTCCGTCGGATTCTCCGACAAATAGTTCTAAAAAATGTCGTACTAATCGGGTTCGATGCGGGATTTTGTGCCCACAACAACATTAGACATTTGCATGCACACACACAACGAATGTGAGTGCGTTTTTTCTTTGAGTCAGACGTGATTGGTGAAGTCCTTGGATTTTGTTTACTAGGATGGTGGATATGGTTGGAACACATGGCATTGTATCGTTGGGTGTGTTCCCAAGATCATCTTGCACAAATATTTAAACATATCAGTATATCATATCTTACCAATAATATATGACCCATATAACAATTTATCTAGATTTTGATATATCCCGATGATATACATAATCTCATCACAATTCATTTTGATATGCAAATAAAAGGTCTCAGAGGTTTTCGTCAATTCTCGGTTCAGCCCATATTGTTTTCATTGGGACTGAATCGAGAATTAATGCAAACTTCTAGGACCAATTAATATATTATCCCCGCGTAATCTCAGCAAATCTTTTTTGGCATACAACAAACCAAATTTTTGTCGATGGTAATTACGATCATGCCTATAAAATATAGGCATTTGAGGTCCATTAGCACGGATGCTTTAATATAATAAAAAAAAGTTACATCCCATATTGACTTTTGTTGACAGAACAATCTCTTTGCCCTGAAGCGGAAAGGTTGTCTCTTCCTGTTGTCTTAAGCATGCACTTATGTATCGTATAAAGTTTGGAAATATTATTTAATAAAAAAATAGGTAAAACAAATACAACAATTGATCAACATGCATATGAATATGAATATTTACATCCCATATTGACTTTTGACAGTCATGTTTATCGGAGTATTCATTTGGTACACGTGGATCACACGATAAAAAAAAAAAGTGTTTGCACTGAATCAAGTGGAAAGGATAAAAAAATAAAATCGTGAAAGATTGAATTTCTGATACACCACCGAAAGTATATATTATCGAATTCCAATTCATGTGATTAAATATACTAATAAGATTTGAATTCTATAATCCTTGTCCATTTTAACCTTTCAGTATAGAAGGGTGGAGACAATTTCCTCCTTATTTTCTAATTTTTTTTATAAATATGTAATTTTTTTGTGGATAATTACCAAAAAATAATCTTGTCTTTTTTTTTATCGGAAGAATACTTTTTATTAGTGATGACAGTACAAGGATAACTCAACCAATCATACAAAGATCTAAAACAAAAATACCCAAAACGAACAGAAGAGTATCCAACCCCTAATAAGAAAATACAAACAATACTCAACAAGCTTGAGGGTAATGTTATCAAGGTAAATCCAATGACCTATTTTTGTTTGTTTGTATGTTAGCAAGCACTACGATATGTAGTTAATTTTTTTATACAACAAATACTAATGCAACCGCCCTACATCACACCACTTCATTACCTTTTAATGGCAATCACACATATTAAATTTATTAATCTTGATGGATCAATGGATTTTATATTCCTTAATCACAATTAGTCTGTACCTATAAATAAACAAACATTAGTATCTGCATATGAACCATATGTACGTAAATGAAACCCAACTGGAGATAGCCATAATTTGAACTGACTTCTCCCAATTCCAAAATTTAATTTCATAGTGAAAAATGATGCATAAGTCAAAGGTTTTCTGGGTTTTAACGTGTTTAATGGTGTGTGAAGGGGTTAGGTCTCAACTGAGGACAGATTTTTACTCAAAAACTTGTCCAAATTTGCTTAGCATTGTTCGAAAAGAGGTTAAGAATGCAATAAAGAATGAGGCGAGGATGGCGGCTTCTTTGCTTAGGCTTCACTTCCACGATTGCTTCGTAAATGTGAGTACAAATGTCTACATTTTTTATGCAACGTTATAAAATTTTCGGAACACTTCGTCAAAATCGAAGTGGAATATGGATATCCTCTATATTATATGGAAAAACTAAGAAATATGTCTTGTAAGTGTTTTTGCTTTTAATCCTGTAACGTCAAAGTTTGATATTTGTCCAATAAGTTGGTCTTCTTTGTTCTGAACATTTAGTCTTTTTTACCTCGGAATGTTAAATTTGACGCTAAACAGATCAACAATATTCAGTATCACGTCAGTAATATCTGACATCCGGCATCATGTTAGATATATGCAAAAAAAATGACAAAATGAAATTAAGGACCAACTTATTGGACTAAGTTGCTCGACGACTCACATGACCAAAAGCTATAAAACACACGAATTTGATAATTTTTCGATCAGGGGTGTGATGCATCATTGTTGTTGGATGGAAAAGATGGTGAGAAATTTGCTTTCCCAAACTTGAACTCAGCAAGAGGCTTTGAAGTGATAGATTCAATCAAAGAGGCAGTAGGGTATGCATGCAAATGTGTCGTCTCATGTGCAGACATTCTCGCCATAGCTGCAAGAGATTCTGTTGTCTTGGTAAATTAAGTTATAAATAATAAACGCCAAATCTTTTGTATTTTTGGTAAAATATAAAAGCCACAAGAAATTTAATATTACCGTTGACTAATTAATGACTGAACGCAGAGTGGAGGGCCTTCGTGGAAGGTATTACTGGGAAGAAGAGATGGATTAGTGGCTAATCAAACTGGAGCCAATGTCTTGCTTCCTTCTCCATTTGAGTCACTCGATAGAATCATTGCGAAATTTGCAGGTGTTGGTTTAAATCTCACAGATGTCGTCTCTTTATCAGGTAATATTAATAATTGCACGTATATATACTTTATTTGACATACATATATTGTGAATGTTATTGCATAACAATTATTGTTGTTGTCTGGTAAATTATTATTGCTGTCTCTGACAATATCATATGATTTGTGGTAAAATCACGATTATTTAGGTGGTCACACAATTGGGTTATCAAGATGTGCGCTTTTTAGCCACAGATTATCAAATTTTTCGGGGACGGGTGCGGCAGACAGTACCCTGGACAGCGGCGTTATTCCCAGTCTACAGGCAGCTTGCCCTACAAATAGCGACGGAAATAACACCGTCCCTCTCGACGTCAATTCAAGAGACCTTTTTGATAGTCATTATTTTGATAATTTGGTGAAGAGAAGAGGCATTCTTCAGTCTGATCAGATATTGTTTTCCGGTGAATCGGCCATATCCACTACCAGAGATATCGTTCGCCTCTATGCGAAAGATCCCAAGATTTTCTTGAATGATTTTGGAAATTCCATGATCAAGATGGGGAGTATTAAGACGTTAACCGGGTCGGAGGGGGAGATTAGAGAAAATTGTAGGGTTGTTAATTCGTGACGAATTGGTGATTGAGGACATCGTGTATGAGCTTTTTTATCTACGTAATATCAATTTGATATGTATATGAATGCTCATTATCAAATTAGACAATGCGTTGGGTTGCTAGTGGCAACGATAGTCTCAAACATTTAAAAAAATCAAATATTGTTTCATGAAAATTGTTTTTAATCAAAAATAGTCACAAACCTTTTTTTTAATAAAAGTGTCTCAAAGTTACATATTCAGTTATATGTGATCATTTTTGTTAAAAATTATTTATGGGACTATTATTGTGAAGACCCTTATTCTATGAGAATCTTTTTTTTTTTTTTTTAATTTACACAATATTTGATATGAAATATTATGACTCATAATAAAACAAAAGTGAACAAATTTCATTTATTCAGAACAGAAGAAACATGATTCTTGTCAAGAGTGTCTCAAAGGTCTTCCCTAGACCAGGACTTGCCAGGGCAGGTCTTGCCAAGGCCGTACTTTTATCCTAAGTCACATGATTCGCATACCCCCCGTCGCCCACTAGCGCTCTGGTCAGGACTGACGCATTGAGTGCTTATGCAACGCTTTAAGATGCATTAAGTTTTACTAAGTTGTGTACTGACGCTCCGATCGTGATCTGGTACACTTACAACTAAGTTTTGTTAAGTGACGTACTATGTTTTACTAAGTTATGGACTTAAATGTTAGACATTCTTAATTCTCCAGAAATAATATAAGTCATTTTCAATAAATTCATACTACAAAACATGTTGAAACACAGATGCGATATTTGGTTTCATTTTTCGAATGCATTATCTTATGACCAAATATCAATTTTCATTTTCATTTTTTATTCTCTAAAACATATTTTTCAGAGAACACTAATTATCCCTATTAGAAGACCGGTCGAATAAAATATTTGAATTCCACTGCAAGTAATATAAAAATGATGTAAGTTCCAAATATGATGTGTATTAGATATATTTAACTTTATTTCAACATTGTGTATGTGTGTATTAAATAATATAAAAATGATATAAGTTTGTCAAATATGATGTGTATTAGGCGCACAAACACTCAATTTTTTGAAAATTGATGCTCTCATGCATCCGCACCAGCATCTATACCCGTAAGTGCACCGGCATCATGTGACTTAGCTTTTATCCGCATATCAGTAGTGATGGTATATATACCATTCTTGTTCCATGTTCATATTCGATTATCCAAATGTCTTTTGATGTTGAATATTCGTCTAAGAAACCCCATGTTTGCGGTTGGAAACATCGTTTCAAATTTCTATTTTCTTGGCGTAATTGACGATGGCAGAGATGTTATTTGCACATCATGCATTGTGTCTTGTGGTACACATGATATGTTTCTTTCAAGCCGATTTGCTTGGTGACATGCAGAAATACGATAGATTAGTTCCTCGACAGTTTTGGGCACCATTTCGTTGTTATGTTCAACATGAAAAATAAATTTATGTTGGGGTTCAGGGAAATTAAATATAATTGAGGTAACGACGTAGCGGATATCACAAGTACATAATCAATAATTGAACAACATGAACACCAAGATTTATAATGGTACATCCAGTCAAGAACCTTCAAGGAGATTACTCATTTATTGATAACAAAGAAGACAATAGAAATGAGAAAACAAAACGTTTCACTCAGAACACTCTGATTTTAATGCTCACTGTCTTCCTCTAATCATATTCCTTCCAATGATAAAACTCTTCTTAAGAAACTCTCTTTAAGAAACTCTCACACTCAATCCTCCTTGCACCTCTACACTTATGCTTATACAAGATAGAAAACAAAAAAAATTTGCATCATGGTTTACATAATCAATGCCATTAATTTTGACTAAACACGAATGTTAATTGTTTGTCCAAGTTGTGTGTTGAATACAAAGTATGTGGCTTAATTTTCTAGCTATTCTCTCCATCATGCCCATTTTGAGAGTTCGATCAAACATGCATCTGTTTTACAATATTCCAGCTTCCCTTTCAGCAATATCTTGGTCATCATATCAAATCCATTTTCATCAGTGTGGACATTCTCAATCTTTAACAACTTCTTCTCCAATACATCTCCTATCCAATTATAGCAAATATCAATATGCTTTGACCTTGAATGCATTGAAGGATTCTTCCCAGGATGAATTGCACTCTGACTGTCATAGAATAGATTGTATTGATCTTGCATAAAACTTAATTCTCCTAAAAAACCTTTCATCCACAACAACTACTTACAGACCTCAGTTGCTGCAATAACCTCTACTTCAGTGGTTGACAAAGAAACACACTTTGGTAATTTTAGCTGCCACGACATGGCACCCCTATCAAATGTACTGAGGTACCTTGATGTTGACTTTTGAGAATCAACATTTCCGGCCAAGTCTGCATTTGTGTAGCTTACCAGCTCAAGTCTTGATCCTCCAAAACCCAGTCTGTGTTTAGAGGTTGATATCTTAATATCCATTTTACTGCAGCCCAATGTTCCTTTCCTGGTTTTGAAAGAAATCTACTCGATGTACCTATGGAGTGAGCTAAATCTGGTCCATGATGAATCTCTGAAGCATATGTAACATTTCTCATCTCTTATTCATCATCCTCCGTAGAAGAACTTTGATGTGAATTCAATTTGAAGTAATTGGCAAGAGGGCATCCAACCGCTTTTGTCTGGTCCATGTTGAATCTATGAAGTACCTTCTCAATATAATTCCCTGCAAAAACCAGATCTTCTTGACATACTTGTCACACTGAATTTCCATGCCAATAAATTTTTTTGCTGGCCCAAGTCCTTCATTGCAAAGGTTTTGTTTAGTTGCTTCTTTAGGCCTTTGATTCAGAAGCATGTTTGCCAACAAGCAGTATATCATTCACATAGAACAAAAGCATAATCATCATCAAAGGTTTTCCTGAGAGACACATAATGGTCTACAATAGTATTCATGAATCCCTTTTGCGTTATGTTATTTCATATTCAAACTTCTCGTACCACTGTCTTCGTGTTTGTTTGAAATCGTACAAACTCAGCTTCAGTATGTATATGAGGTCCTCTTTCCCTTTCTCCATGAAAAATCCTCTTATTGCTCCATGTTAATATTCTCCTCCAAATCTCATTATGGGAGTGGTCTTGAAATCCATTTGTTCCATCACCATATCGAGCACTGCTTCTAACCCGGCACAAATCTTCACCATATGTGAGAAAATCTCGTCAAAGTCGACCCCCTGTTTCTAAATGAAACCTTTGATGACGATCACTTTAAATCTTGGTTGATTGCCGTGTTCCTTGTGCTTCAACCCGAACACCCGCACATTCTTCAAAGCTTCCATGATGGGATTTCGTCTCTCCACATGGCTTTCATTTATACCCTAGGATCTCCGCCGCATTTCTTCATTCAAGATGTCGCTCTTGATGAAGTCTATACTCACGACTCCTCTTGGGGCTGTGCTCGTGAGTTATATCTTCAGAGTCTCCCAAGACTCTGGTAATGAAGTTAGCGCAATCAGGGCAATCACCTCATCAACAAGCTTCATGCCCATACTTTATAGGTGTTGCACCACTACTCAAATCTCGTTCAAGTGTTCTGCTACCAAAGTCCTTCTTTGTATCGACCTTGAATTAGCTTGCTCAGGTAGAAGAGTTTGTTGTTGCCATTTTTGGAGGCATATAGTGTCTCAAACTTTATCCAAAGTGTACGAGCATGAGTCTCATTTCAGATGTGGTTGTTATCGACAAATTGTCGGATGTACCAGTAGACCTGCTCGTGCTCAAATGTCCATACGACATCTGAATCTCTTCTGGTTTTGTCTCATTGACTACCGATAGGTGCATCTTGATGACAAACATGAGATCTTTCATCTTGCTTTTTCAAAGTTGATAATTAGAACCATTAAAGCTAATCATCTTGCTTGTACGTACTTCCATCTTTTGTGGTCCATAATACTGTATAGAAAGCCTTTTCTGATGTGAAAGTTCATATTAAGCTGCAACTACAGAACATACGAGGACTTCCTATAGTATTTGAGAATCAGACTCTGATACCAATTACTGGGGTATGAGGGGAAGCAACAAATAATTGAGATAACAACGCAGCGGATATCACAATCACATAATCAACAATTTCTGGTGATTATGAAAGAAAACAAAAAAAAATTGCATCATGGCTTATATAATCAATGCCATTAATTTTGACTAAACACATTTGTGTTAATTATTTGTCCAAGTTTGTGTTGAATTCAAAGTATGTGGCTTGATTTTCTAGCAAATCCTTCTTTTTTAGCTCGAAATAAGTTTTATGTTTTTATTGAATTTGGAATTAATATTGAAACCCTGGTGACCCCAAATATTGAAAATGAGTGGTTATTTTTGTATGGACCGGGTCCTGCAAACATCAACATATATATAAACCTATATATAAATATAGATACATATCCATGTATGTCGGTGTCTGATAAGCTAGAGTGCATAGGAAAAATTTTCCAAAATGAGTTATCTGCAAGAAATAGAACAAGATTGGTCATTCATTTCTACAAGAAACCTGCGCTATGCCCCATGTGAAAAGGTAAATAAATTCACTTTTTGACAGGATTTTTGGCTTCCAGCACCTGCGCAAAGTAAATCGTGAAAACTATCGAATCGATTCGAAGACCAAGAAAAATTTATGACTTTATATTTAAGCTCAAATTCAATTCAGAACTCGAACAGTTAAATAGTTTTTTTTACTCAAACTAGAGTATGAGTTCAAGCTCCGCTCGAATAATTTTCGCATATTTTCGAATTATTCAAACAGTTGCTGAAAAATAAATGCTCGAATCTATTTATTTAGTGTAGATTATATTACATTAATAAAATATTAAAGCTTATGAGTGACTCGTGAACTATCAAATAAAATATGGAATTGAATTCGACTGGAAAACAAGTCGATCGAGTTCAGCTTGAATTTGATAGCTTTTCAATCATCGAACGCATGGTGTACATATACATAAATTTATAATTTTTTTGAGCAACTATTACAACTACAGTGGGAGGTAAAGGGGGCTGGGCTGAGACTTGAACCCGAGATCTCAAGCTTCATTAATGGAGCTGATGTCAGCTGGGCCACAAGAGCCTTCGGCAATATACTTATTAGAGTTTTTATCTAAACTTTTTTTTATTATATAATTTTTTCATGCAGTGTCAAAAAACATACCTATTCTCTGAAACATATTAAATGCACATGGAAATTCTTAGCGAGAAAGAGAGAATACTGGTATGGGTCGAGTGTTTGTAAAGGCTAAGATAGATAAATAAATATATATATATATTATTACATATATATAAGCAAGGAAGGGTTATCGGAACAGTAACCCTTCCTTTTTTCGCTTTTTCTTTTTCTTTTTTTTTCTTTTTTTCTTTTTTTCTTTTTTTCTTTTTTTTGTTATCTATTATTTGTTCAATTTGTTCAATCGGTTATTGTAACCCTTCATTTTTTCGCTTTTTCCTTTTTTTTTTGGTTATTTTCTTTTTTTGTTATTTATTATTTGTTCAATCGGTTATTATTCCTATGATATTCGGCCGTCGCTTTTTTATTTTTAAAAATTTTTTATTTCCTGTTTTTATTAGTTTTTCTTTTGTTTTTGTATTTTTTATAAAATATTCGACATTTATTTCCTTTTCTTTTAGTTTTTCTTTTATTTTTGTATTTTTTATAAAATATTCGGCATTATTGATTTTTTACTTACCTACGACCTATTGCTGATATTTGGTATTATCTTTGTTCAAATATTCCCTTAATGTATAAGGAGATTATATCAAAACCCTTGACCCAATAGTGCATCCCTCTTATCTCAATTTTAAAATTTAAAAATGTTTTCTTTTTTTTTTTTGAAAAAAACTTATTGATTTTGTCATATGAATTAAAAAAAAAATAGATAGTTCAAAATAGATTTTTGTCGTGGCAAACTTTAATAATACTTTTTTATGTGAACTTATTTTAAAAAAAAAGAGTTAAAAATAAGTTTTCGTTGTGGCAAACTTTAATAATATTTTTTTATAAAATATTCGGCATAATGAATTTTTGGTAGATTGGACGTCGTCAGTTTTGATTGTTTGTATATATTTTGAGTTTTGGCTTACCTACGACCCATTGCTAATATGTGATTGTTCTTGGTTACCTTTGTTATGATGTTTGACATCAAATTTTTCCTTCATGTACAAGGAGATTATATCAAAAAAATTAGAAAATATTAAATTATGATAATTATATATTACTTGTTTGATAATAATTTAGGACGTCACATTTACATTCATTTTGTCAGAAAGTATATAATAATTATAAAAATAAGATGAGTAATTAATCATGAGGCCATAACAAGTAATATAAGAGCAATATCCTAAAATAACAATGCAACTACAACAATGAATATAAACTATAATTCCTCTTATGAGATGCTCGCTACTGCTATGAGAAACCGAACACGTATCTGCATTATGAAATGAACCATCATCATTTTGAAAACTCTTGCGAACAACTTTTGATTGGTTTTTTGGAGTTCATTTAGATTTACTTTTATTGTGATATCTGATGTCATCTACTACTGGAGTTTCGTAAATGACTTTTGTTTAGAGCGTCTATTGGGCCCTACAAGGATATCATATGCCAACTCTTGATATGGTGTACTGTTGGGGAAGATTTTTGTTTACTCCAACCTATTTGATTTTATATACGTACGATTTTGTATGTTCAATGCGTAATGACCATCTTTTTATTCTCTAGAACTGTCTGTTGAACTTGTGTCGGACGCTTTATTGGACATATATACCAGATTATAAGTTCACTGACACCCAGGGGCGGCTGGATAATAAAGCAGGTAAGTCACTTGCTTTAGGCCCAATCCTAAAATAAGGCCCACTAATTTTATAATTATATATATATATATATATATATATATATAATTAAAAAAGCCCTAATATAATCTCACTTTCCCACTTTATGTTCCCCTCTCTGATTCCCCTTCGTCGGTTCTTCTACACTCTTGCGGCTTGACGGCTTGCTTCGGGCTCTTCTCTAACTCAAAAGGTAATTTACGATTTTCGCTGAATTTGTTTTGGTGGATTTATGGTTTAAGCAGGAAACTTTTTTTGTGAATGCGAATGCTTACTGAGTTCCAAATCCAATGCATTTTTTCTCTTTTTTTTTGTGAAACTAATTTTATGGATTTATCGTTGGTTTTTAATAATTATTGGAACTATTATTCACAATTTTTATTCTCCAAACTATAACTCATTCTTTAATTTCATTGATTCACCATTTATATGATACCACTGTCCACTGTTTTAAAATAGGAGTAGTTATTTTGATTTCTCAGCTTTGGACGTGGGATTTGAATAATTTCACATGAATTGGAGCTGATTTCTTTCCATAGAAGAATTTGCGAATACAAAATTCAGGTTCTATTGTTCTATAACTTGATCTTTATATTAATAGCATTTTGTTTATCTTTTAATATTTTTGTGTAGTTGTTAAAATGACAGGTAAAAAGTATGTATCTGGATATGAAAAGCTCAAGAAAAAAAGGAAAATAGAAAACTTAGTACAATCTCAAAAAGGAGCCATGCATAAATTTATTATTAGTAAAAATGGACAAAGATCAGGTCAAGGGGTAGTTGATGAAGAACCACGTAATATTAGAGTTGAAAATTTAGAACATGAAAATATTGTAACACAATGTCTGAATTTAAAAGAAAACGATGGCATGATACAAGAAAATAAAATTGAGGAAAATATTGAAAAGATACTCATAAACAATCCAAAAGATCAATGTAGTGAGTTGGATAAAATGACCTCTAATTCTTATGATCCTGGGCACTGGAAAGAAATCGATATAAAATTAAGAGATATATTAGTAGAGAAAGGTCCAATTAGAGCTAATGATATTGAGTTCCCAAGGGACGAAAATAATAGACATTTTTCTAAAGAATATTATATTCGTAGACTACCAAATGAAGAAAAACAAGATAGGAGATGGCTGATATATTCAATCGATAAAGATAGAGTGTTTTGTTTTTGCTGTAAGTTATTTAACATAAAATATAACACAAGTCAATTAGTTAACGAGGGATGCAAAGACTGGAGAAATCTTGGCAGTAAATTGAAATCTCATGAAGTATCAAATGAGCATCTAACCAATATGACTATGTGGTTTGACTTGGAAAGAAGATTATCAAAAAATGTGACCATTGATAAAGATATACAAGATCGAATTAATAAGGAGAAAGAACATTGGGAAAAAGTTCTTGTGAGAATTATTGCTGTGGTGAAAGCATTAGCTAAAAATAATCTTGCTTTTCGTGGAAAGAAGGAGAAAATATATGAAGATAATAATGGAAACTTTTTGTGTTTGATAGAGATGATAGCAGAATTTGATCCTATAATGCAAGAGCATATTAGACGTATTCAAGCGCACGAGATTCATAATCATTACCTAGGACATAATATACAAATGAGTTAATTCTGTTATTAGGCAATGAAGTTAAAAGTATGATTATCAAGAAAATCAAAAGATCAAAATATTACTCTGTTATTCTTGATTGTACTCCTGATGCAAGTCATCAAGAACAAATGATTGTGATACTACGTTGTGTTGATACTTCTACTAGTCCAATAAAGATTAATGAACACTTCTTAGAGTTTTTGATAGTAGATAACACATCTGGCAAAGGACTTTATGATGAACTTTTGGCTGTACTAGAAAAGCATGATCTTGATGTGGATGATATTAGAGGACAAGGGTATGATAATGGTTCTAACATGAAAGGTAACAAACAGGGTGTGCAGAAAAGGCTTTTAGAGTTAAATCCTAGAGCTTTCTATACTCCTTGTGGTTGTCATAGTTTAAATTTAGTAATTTGTGATATGGCCAATTCATGCTCTAAAGCAATATCATTTTTTGGCATAGTACAACGCATATATTCTTTATTTGCTTCTTCGACAAAAAGATGGAAAATTTTATTAGATTATGTCACTTTGACTCCTAAACCTTTGTCTCAAACACGTTGGGAAAGTCGTATTGAAAGTATTAAAGTTCTAAAATTTCAAGCTCCAAAAATTAGGGATGCCTTATTAGAATTAGCAAAAGTCAGTGAAGATCCTAAAACACGAAGTGAGGCTAAATGCTTAGCTACATATGAGATTGAAAATTTTGAATTTTTATTAGGGATGAATATTTGGTATGACATATTGTTTGCAGTTAATTCAGTTAGTAAGAGTTTACAGCTTGAAAATATGCGTATAGATCTTGCTATGGAGAAATTAAAGGGACTTATTTCTTACTTAAAAAATTATAGAGTAAGTGGTTTTAACTCTTCTTTAGATTCATCTAAACAAATGGCAATGGAAATGGAAATAGAACCTACATTTCGTCAGAAGCGTACTATTCGTCGAAAAAAGCAATTTGATGAAAATGATGAAAATGTTGTTGAGTTAAAATCTGCGGAGGAATCATTCAAAATTGATTATTTTTATTACATAGTAGATCAGACAATCTCTTCAATGCATGCGAGATTTGAATTATTTTCAAAATATGATGATATATTTTGTTTTTTATTTTGTCTTGAGAGATTAAATTCTTATATTGATTGTGATTTGGAAAAAAATGTGTTGATCTTGAAAATTTTCTTAAGCATGATATGTATTCTGATATTGATGGTTTGGATTTATTTTCGGAGTTAAAAGTCTTAAAAGGATTTGTGAATGTAGAACATAAAAATCCAATTGAAATACTTAATTTAGTAAAAGAATTTGACTGTTTTCCCAATTGTTTTATAGCATATAGGATATTACTTACTATACCAGTTACAGTTGCATCTGCAGAAAGAAGTTTTTCAAAACTAAAAATTATAAAAAATTATTTACGAACAACTATGTCTCAAGATCGCTTAAATGGACTAGCAATTCTAGCAATTGAAAATGACTTATTGGGTAAACTTGAATACAAAAGTTTAATAAGTACTTTTGCATCCAAAAAAGCAAGAAATAAGTTCTTAGTTTAATATTCACCAAAAGTTTTAGTTTTGATTAAATGTCTTTGCTTCACCGTCTATTTTGTCATGCAGGGCATCATCACATACGCGAGATTTGGGGTCTTTGTCTTTGCGAGGAACAAAACACAGCACTGTAAAGGCTTCTGTTTACGATTTTATTTATTTATCGTGTATTTTGACTAGTGTGAAGTTTTTTTTAGTTAAATTTTCTGGATGACATTGTGAAATTAGTGCAATTTTCATTTGATATTGTCTTTCAAACTCTTGTAAATGTATTTGTTGAGTTGATAAATAGTGGCTCATGAGATGATGCATACATAGTGAGGCCTCATTTTTCTAACTTGCCTTAGGCCTTCGGAAAGTTTAAGCCGCCCCTGCTGACACCGCGCCTTGCGTGGTGCCAAATTAACTAGTATATATATATATATATGTTATAAAAATCAACGAAGGGAGTAGGGTTGTGTGGCCTGACAAGACCCACTCAGATTCTCTAATATAATAATCCATAAACAAAGTTAAAAGGTACATTTACAGCGCGAACTTCCACCATAATTACTACTACTTTGTTATTATTATTTCTTGATTAATAAATAAATGTTCATAAAAATTTGAAAGGGACCACTTAGCGATGTCGAAGCAAATAATAATTAGAAAAAACAATATGGTAACCATACAAATAAAAGTTAAATTAATTTTTTTCAAAATTATAATTATAATACTTGCAGTCCAAAAATAATAATAATTAGTGGATGAGTAAGACGAGTCAAAGTCAAGATGAAAGGGGCCCATTTCAATATCCGTAACATGACTTTGTCGGCCTCTTCAGATGCACGGCCTGCAATCAGTACTGTATAATCAACATGTCATTTTTTGTTCAGCAAGAAAAAAAACATGCCAAATGAATCCAAACTTTGAGATTATAGGAGTGGTTTTTATTGCTTTTTCAGAGGTGTTTATCCGTTTTTAGATAAAAAAATAAAGTTTAGGTGATTTATTTCTTTATTTCTACTGTTATTTCTCTATAAACAACAGGTAAAAGTGAAAATAGATAAGCAATTCATGAGATATTTTTGACTACTTTAATTTATGTAGTGACAATTTTGTAATAAATTAAAGTTTATTAACTAATTTCTTATTTTAACACTCAGTGTTTTTGCTAAAAATAGTTTTTTTCAACTTTAAGCAATAACAATATAAAAGTGCTTTGAATAGACAATTCAAAACACACTCATAATCTAATTAACCAAATATTTATTTTATTTTTATTTTTAAATTTTGTTGTTGGATTCAAACTCAAGATTGAACTATTATTAACTAGAATTTGATTCATCTTGATGTCATAACCAAATTCTAAAATTATCATTTGAACTCATAATATACCAAATTCTCAAACTTAAATGTTTGAATACCAATCAAGGTAGTTATTTTGAAAACCATCATCGTTCCTAGCTCAACTGTGAATATACTCCTTTTATCCCATCTTATCATTTTGATTGCTTTTGTAAGCCTGCCGGTGAAAGCACTGGGATTTGACAATGAACACCCTGGTTTTCATAACAGACAGTTTACACCCATTTAGTTTTAAAATAAACATTTACCCGTTGTGCTTTTCAGACGAGGATGTTTACCCTTTGAAAATAGGCAATTACCCACTATGATTTGTGAATTACGTGCAACCAACTCCTCCATATAAGGGGATATTGTGTTATGTTTTGCAGACTACAGTGTGGTAAAATGTCTATTAGTGATACCACAGTAGGATAAATTGTCAGTAACCCTGACAGCAAGGAACACTAATCCGGAAGTCCAAATTTTCTCATCTGAATCATGTACATATTTTTTTCATATAAATGTATAATATACAATCGAGCTCTTGTCACTATATCAAAACATATAAATAACAGTAACAGTCAACTTAAATTTTCCAAATTACTGTTGAAATCAAACAACAGGTTAGCCACCATGTTTTAACGGCCGAGCTAGTATGCACAATTGTTGATGCTTTCCGACCATCCTCATTGAAATGAAATACATAGTCATGGGCCATTAGCTCTTGGCTCAAATGGCACCAAATGCTCCAAAAGTGAGCACGAATCTCGGGTTCGAGACCCCTAACTCCCCTCCCCCAAATTTAAAAAATATACAGTCATGGATCTAATGTCAATAGTAACACCTGATACTTGCATCTATAAGTATCGATAATGGTATAATTCAAATCTTTCAAATTCGATGTTTAAAGTTGAAAGTAACTGATGTTATGTGTTTCACTACCCAGGGGCGGCTGGATAATAAAGCAGGTAAGTCACTTGCTTTAGGCCCAATCCTAAAATAAGGCCCACTAATTTTATAATTATATATATATATATATAATTAAAAAAGCCCTAATATAATCTCACTTTCCCACTTTATGTTCCCCTCTCTGATTCCCCTTCGTCGGTTCTTCTACACTCTTGCGGCTTGACGGCTTGCTTCGGGCTCTTCTCTAACTCAAAAGGTAATTTACGATTTTCGCTGAATTTGTTTTGGTGGATTTATGGTTTAAGCAGGAAACTTTTTTTGTGAATGCGAATGCTTACTGAGTTCCAAATCCAATGCATTTTTTCTCTTTTTTTTTGTGAAACTAATTTTATGGATTTATCGTTGGTTTTTAATAATTATTGGAACTATTATTCACAATTTTTATTCTCCAAACTATAACTCATTCTTTAATTTCATTGATTCACCATTTATATGATACCACTGTCCACTGTTTTAAAATAGGAGTAGTTATTTTGATTTCTCAGCTTTGGACGTGGGATTTGAATAATTTCACATGAATTGGAGCTGATTTCTTTCCATAGAAGAATTTGCGAATACAAAATTCAGGTTCTATTGTTCTATAACTTGATCTTTATATTAATAGCATTTTGTTTATCTTTTAATATTTTTGTGTAGTTGTTAAAATGACAGGTAAAAAGTATGTATCTGGATATGAAAAGCTCAAGAAAAAAAGGAAAATAGAAAACTTAGTACAATCTCAAAAAGGAGCCATGAATAAATTTATTATTAGTAAAAATGGACAAAGATCAGGTCAAGGGGTAGTTGATGAAGAACCACGTAATATTAGAGTTGAAAATTTAGAACATGAAAATATTGTAACACAATGTCTGAATTTAAAAGAAAACGATGGCATGATACAAGAAAATAAAATTGAGGAAAATATTGAAAAGATACTCATAAACAATCCAAAAGATCAATGTAGTGAGTTGGATAAAATGACCTCTAATTCTTATGATCCTGGGCACTGGAAAGAAATCGATATAAAATTAAGAGATATATTAGTAGAGAAAGGTCCAATTAGAGCTAATGATATTGAGTTCCCAAGGGACGAAAATAATAGACATTTTTCTAAAGAATATTATATTCGTAGACTACCAAATGAAGAAAAACAAGATAGGAGATGGCTGATATATTCAATCGATAAAGATAGAGTGTTTTGTTTTTGCTGTAAGTTATTTAACATAAAATATAACACAAGTCAATTAGTTAACGAGGGATGCAAAGACTGGAGAAATCTTGGCAGTAAATTGAAATCTCATGAAGTATCAAATGAGCATCTAACCAATATGACTATGTGGTTTGACTTGGAAAGAAGATTATCAAAAAATGTGACCATTGATAAAGATATACAAGATCGAATTAATAAGGAGAAAGAACATTGGGAAAAAGTTCTTGTGAGAATTATTGCTGTGGTGAAAGCATTAGCTAAAAATAATCTTGCTTTTCGTGGAAAGAAGGAGAAAATATATGAAGATAATAATGGAAACTTTTTGTGTTTGATAGAGATGATAGCAGAATTTGATCCTATAATGCAAGAGCATATTAGACGTATTCAAGCGCACGAGATTCATAATCATTACCTAGGACATAATATACAAAATGAGTTAATTCTGTTATTAGGCAATGAAGTTAAAAGTATGATTATCAAGAAAATCAAAAGATCAAAATATTACTCTGTTATTCTTGATTGTACTCCTGATGCAAGTCATCAAGAACAAATGACTGTGATACTACGTTGTGTTGATACTTCTACTAGTCCAATAAAGATTAATGAACACTTCTTAGAGTTTTTGATAGTAGATAACACATCTGGCAAAGGACTTTATGATGAACTTTTGGCTGTACTAGAAAAGCATGATCTTGATGTGGATGATATTAGAGGACAAGGGTATGATAATGGTTCTAACATGAAAGGTAACAAACAGGGTGTGCAGAAAAGGCTTTTAGAGTTAAATCCTAGAGCTTTCTATACTCCTTGTGGTTGTCATAGTTTAAATTTAGTAATTTGTGATATGGCCAATTCATGCTCTAAAGCAATATCATTTTTTGGCATAGTACAACGCATATATTCTTTATTTGCTTCTTCGACAAAAAGATGGAAAATTTTATTAGATTATGTCACTTTGACTCCTAAACCTTTGTCTCAAACACGTTGGGAAAGTCGTATTGAAAGTATTAAAGTTCTAAAATTTCAAGCTCCAAAAATTAGGGATGCCTTATTAGAATTAGCAAAAGTCAGTGAAGATCCTAAAACACGAAGTGAGGCTAAATGCTTAGCTACATATGAGATTGAAAATTTTGAATTTTTATTAGGGATGAATATTTGGTATGACATATTGTTTGCAGTTAATTCAGTTAGTAAGAGTTTACAGCTTGAAAATATGCGTATAGATCTTGCTATGGAGAAATTAAAGGGACTTATTTCTTACTTAAAAAATTATAGAGTAAGTGGTTTTAACTCTTCTTTAGATTCATCTAAACAAATGGCAATGGAAATGGAAATAGAACCTACATTTCGTCAGAAGCGTACTATTCGTCGAAAAAAGCAATTTGATGAAAATGATGAAAATGTTGTTGAGTTAAAATCTGCGGAGGAATCATTCAAAATTGATTATTTTTATTACATAGTAGATCAGGCAATCTCTTCAATGCATGCGAGATTTGAATTATTTTCAAAATATGATGATATATTTGGTTTTTTATTTTGTCTTGAGAGATTAAATTCTTATATTGATTGTGATTTGGAAAAAAAATGTGTTGATCTTGAAAATTTTCTTAAGCATGATATGTATTCTGATATTGATGGTTTGGATTTATTTTCGGAGTTAAAAGTCTTAAAAGGATTTGTGAATGTAGAACATAAAAATCCAATTGAAATACTTAATTTAGTAAAAGAACTTGACTGTTTTCCCAATTGTTTTATAGCATATAGGATATTACTTACTATACCAGTTACAGTTGCATCTGCAGAAAGAAGTTTTTCAAAACTAAAAATTATAAAAAATTATTTACGAACAACTATGTCTCAAGATCGCTTAAATGGACTAGCAATTCTAGCAATTGAAAATGACTTATTGGGTAAACTTGAATACAAAAGTTTAATAAGTACTTTTGCATCCAAAAAAGCAAGAAATAAGTTCTTAGTTTAATATTCACCAAAAGTTTTAGTTTTGATTAAATGTCTTTGCTTCACCGTCTATTTTGTCATGCAGGGCATCATCACATACGCGAGATTTGGGGTCTTTGTCTTTGCGAGGAACAAAACACAGCACTGTAAAGGCTTCTGTTTACGATTTTATTTATTTATCGTGTATTTTGACTAGTGTGAAGTTTTTTTTAGTTAAATTTTCTGGATGACATTGTGAAATTAGTGCAATTTTCATTTGATATTGTCTTTCAAACTCTTGTAAATGTATTTGTTGAGTTGATAAATAGTGGCTCATGAGATGATGCATACATAGTGAGGCCTCATTTTTCTAACTTGCCTTAGGCCTTCGGAAAGTTTAAGCCGCCCCTGTCACTACCTAGGTCAAATGCGGCCCTTGCATGTAAAGTGGGGAAAGCAAACATGACATGAAAATAAGTGAAGTATCTCAATAATAAAGGTGACGGCCAAATTACAAGACGGTGACTTTATTAAGACTTTAAATGATACAATGCTTGAGAAATCTACGTCTAAAACTACTTCTACATAGTTAGTCACCAAACTAACAGCCCTACTAATCTACATTAAATTACACATTTCAATGCATGTATTCAAGGGTTGTAGGATAGCTCTGCACGAACTTCATTCCACGAACGTTAAAGAGTATTCGAGAAATGTACCATTCATTACGAGCTCCCTCAGCACAACCCCATTTCTACTCAGGGGCTCACTTTCACCCATTCATAACGCCCTGGGAGAGGTAACTCGTTGACAAAGTCGAAATTGTACCTGAAAGGCAGACCGTAAATCCAAATTTCCTCAAATAAGTCATAGCCTAAATATCCATATTACTTGGAAATGGGGTTCAGAAAACATGGGATCTAATAATAAAATAAAGAAAGAAAAAGTTTCAAGTATTTTCAAGAAACTGGAGTACAATACTTTTCTGTGAAAAGGCGCTGCAGCGCTTGCTCTTCCAGGGTGATTAATTCCTCGAGTTCAAACGGCGTGGGGACATTTATAAAAAGGGAATTTAGGGCCCCCCTTCGATTAGAAACGCTTGAACTAGGGGACGGGATTGGGTCCGTACCCATTGTTGAACTGCAAGGGGTGCTTTCCCGAGTGTCTCTGCTGGAAAATGAACTTGTTTAGAAGCCTTTCCATACATACTCCAAATCAAGTAATGTACACGAAAGCTCCACATGCAGCAAAAATTATAAAAATAGAAGGGAAAATGATTGACCTTAGATTACTACCAAGAAAAAAAAGTTAGTTGAGGAACAACTCCATGCATCATGGACTGAGGAAAGCTTGCATCAATTACAATAAAATTCCAATTTTTTTCATATAGGGAGTGTGTGGGGTCAATTTTCCCAGCTCTGAGAATGGTACAAGATAAGCTTCCCCGAATAATATTTGAAATCTTGGTGTGGCCCCATTAAGAAAACGCATTCAGTCACAAATGAGGTCTTAAAAGCCATTGATGCAGGTACAATCTTGTAAAAAGTAAAAGAGTATGTGATTCTTTTAACTAGTCATGTGCTCCTCATATTCCTTTCCCATATGCTTTTTACTGCCAAATTCTTCAAGGAAATAATGTTTCTAGTTAATGTCAGGTTTCATGTCAAGGAACAAATGTCACAGAAAGATATGCAGTGTACAAAAGCTAAATGCTAATACTCAATCACATTCTATTAGCAGAATTTCAGTAAAGTGTAATACTCAATATATCAAAATCCGTGTACTTAAACAATACAAGGAAAAAACGGACCTCGTGTAACCAAGCAGAAAAAAAGTGGTACCTCTCTCAAAGAAAACATTTTCAAATTTTATCAATAACTTTTTAAATTGTTGAATTTTTTGGGTCTCAGTTGGAAGGGACTAAAGTTCAAGCATTATACCCGCTGGTGTAGGGAAGAGGAATAAATATCGAACTACAATAATTGTGGGGGCAAGGCAACCGTTGAGTTTAAGTTTTAGTTATTTTTTATACACAAGGTTTGTGGGGCTGAAAATAATGCAGAAGCCAAGATTGTTTATTTCATTAAAAGAACCATAGAGTCACAGTTTGTTTACTTTTTGTGAAAGCAATTTTACAATGTTTCCACATCTGAAATATGCTGATTCAATGCATAAAACACTAACCCATGTAGCATTAAAGACACTGAAAAAGAATGAAAATGATATTCCAATTAATACTCCACTTCTTAGATACAGAGAGATGATTGGTTAAAAATGGAAGTATGAACAGCACTAGCACATCCAAGGCAGAACATGACCGAGGAGACAGTGGCATCTTTAAATGAAAAAATATAAATTTCATGTTTACTTTATTCAGGAAAAATGAAAGATCAAGCCTAAGAGAGTAGAATATTGAATAAGCAGCAGTAATTTTTTTTTAAAGAAATGTAATTTTATCCAATAATACAGCAAATTACATCCCCAATTATAACTCATTGTCTAGTTCCGCATAAAAGTATCAAAGATATCTGGAATCAACTCCCAAAATTTGTTTCTTTTCAATTTTGAGAATAACTACTAATACTTAATGAAATTAACACAAACCTTAAACTATTATCTGAGAAAAAACAAATTTCTTTGCGTGAAATTAGAGCACCCAAAAGACAAAGCCCCTAAACTGAAAAATCAGATAAAAAGGAGCAATCATCTCTGGTTAAAAAAACCTAACTATAGATAAATAAAACAAAAGGTACCTAAAGGAGCTCATAGGAGAACTTTCAAAAGCCAAAACAAAAGAATTCCATAATGTTTTGCTGCATATGAAAAAATTTCCCAAAAAGAATTCTATCAAACAGAAGCAAAATACCACCAAAAATTCCGAAGGCCCAAGACTGGTTTTCCCACTAAAAAAATATGAAAAGTGCTTACTGTAATTCCATGCATAATACAAAAGTAACTAAAATGCAATCAAAGGAAGTGAAGGAAGGAGCTACGGTCAGCGGAGTTAACCATCAGCAACAAGAGGGGACATAATATACGAGAAAATTAAGCAAAAATGAATACAACAATTTTTCTTTAACAAAACGAGGATGGAACATTAATAATTAAAAGGGACGTGCGTGTGTATATACCTTTCCCTGACTTCCTTATTCAAATCGTTGCCCCCCAAAGAGGCCTCAATTCCCAAACCGTCAACTTTAATCGCGGACGAAATCAAACCTCCTCCACATCGACAGATGCGCCGTAATTTCCGTGAAGTCTGCAGCTGCATCGGCTTCTCAAGGCGTCGGGAGCGCAGCTCAAGGTAGTAATACGAGTCGGGAATTTCAAAAGACGGAGCTGCTCCGCTAGCTGCGGCGGATTGGAGACGTCGTAGGGCTAGGGTTTTGGCACGTGTGCGTACACCGAGAGAGGACTGCGAGACATCCATAACGGCCACATCACTAGTTGCTTCAGCTTTCCTCATGTATTTCCCCATTTTTGTTTCTACTGTTGTCTCTGTGTGTGTGGGTTTCGAAACTTCAGACTGAGAGAGAGAGAAGTAAAAATTGAGACCCTTTGTAATTATTAATATTTTAAAATGGAGAGCCTCACCAATTATTTTTATTTAATTCTTCATGCACTTATTAATATATTCTTTTACATATAGAATATGATAATTTTTATGTTAACTAATTTTTGTATAACAAAATTAAGATTAGATTTTAAAAATAAAAATTTTAGTCTTAAATATCATTTTTTATAAGTTCACATGTTATAACTGATAATAATTGTGCAATTCAAATCTTTTAAACTATACAAAGACACAAACGTCATGTTTCAATAGCTCGTCTAGCTGGGGCGATTGTTGCTTTCCGACAATATCCTTGTCATCCATGTGAATCGAGCATGTGACATTTGATATGATACAAATTATATGATATAATGTTTGTCGTTTTATCAAATACTATATCTTGTGTTAACTGTACAATTCAGATCTTTTAAATCGTACAGCGACCCAAGAGCCACATTTGGACAACTCTCCTTGTGGGGACAACTATTGCTTCCCGAAGAAATAAAACGAAATGTTAGAACCATATGTAATCCTTTAAATATAAGTTTTGGTATGTGTTGAATTTAGAAGTTCTTTATGTAGATTTTTATCTGTATTACATTATTATTTGCCCTTCATAATTGCTTGTTTTGATTGCTTAACAATATATAATCTATTATTGAACGACGAGGATCCATAAATTCATTCTTGGGGTGAAATCGAAAATCTTAAAAAAACTTCAAATATAAGGTCCGAAAAGTACAATTTCATTAGATTACCTTAGTGATGATTGGAGATGATCTTAGACCCATATTTAAAAAAAAAACTGTGCAATTGAATAATTTTTTTTTTTTTTTTTGCTCGAATAAGAATCAAAACGTGATATTTAAATTGCTGTAAAATAAAATTAAAAAATTGGGTTATATCATTCCCATCTACTATAATCAAACACTTCATTGTACCAAATTTCATGAAAAACTTAATAACAAAATTCAATCCTATTTTATTTCAAAAGGAAAAAATATAGTATATTTTCCATCATTAATTTAAAAATCATTTTATTTACGCAATCATCGATACCCCTAATCATTGTTAAAAATATTCTCTCCGCATAGTTGCTCTGAATTTGTGGTGGAAAGTGTATTTTATGACAAATATGTCAGAAAAAAAGAAATCAACAGTATATAATTAATATTCTTCGTTGACAGTGTCCTGGGGGAATATTATATCTAGCTTGCTAATGTCCAAACAAAACTTAACAAATTTACACTGTCTCAGCCATTAGCAAAAATCAATGCTAATTTATATTTCAGTATTTAATTTGTGATATGACGAGAATAGTCATTATTCATGATTAGTCGCGGAATAAAGATTTGAGAATAAGACTAAAAAAAAAATATTATGAGTGATGTAATCTTTTGGAACATTAATTTATAGTATAGTTCGAAGATGACAAAACAAATAATTTAGCTGGATAGACTATAATACCTAAAGCTTCGTGTCAAGTAAGCTCCCTCAATCAAACTACTGAGGACACATTTAGAATTTAGATTGAACAAAATTTAATGGGTTTGACCTAATACTAGTAGCAAAATGTAGTGGGTTCAACCCAGGCTACCGTACTAAATATTTCGCCCTTATCATATCAATGTAGTTGAACATGATTAAGAAGTATTTTTGTTATTGGTTGGAGTTTAAGCAAAGTATAAGTAATTCAACTGAAATTGGAGTTTACAAGTGGTTGTAACCTTCAAAACCTTCTAGTAGATACCTTTCAAAAAAGAAGAAAAAAAGACGTAGAATGTTTATCTTCGAAATCTTCTAGTAGATACCTTTTTGGAAAGGAAGAAGAGAAGACGTAGAACATTTGTCTTCGAACTTCCATAAACAAACTCTCGACTTTACTTTACTCACTTGCTTATCTTACATTTGGCATACTTAATCTTTCATTGTAGTAGCTGACTTATTCCACATTTTATTACACCATGTTTAAGCTGTCTGCTATGTAGTCAGGGGAAAAGGGCCCCTTGGTCAAAAAAAAAAATTTATCTTAAATTTCTAAACACCCTACCGATACTAACATAATCATATTACATTGAGAGCATAAAAGTAAACATTAAATAAACATATCAATATATTATTAAAAAGAAGTGAAAAATGTATTTAGTCATAGGAAGGGAAGGCGTATTGTAATTATGTTCCGTATTTGATAGACAAGTTATTTTTTTTTATGTTCCGTATTTGATAGACAAGTTATTTTTTTTTTCTCATTCAAATTTCAATTGAAATTTGAATGTGATAAGGGTATATATTCAAATTCCATGTTTCATTTCATCATATAACTTAGGTATATTATTTTATTTAAAATTAATTTTGCTAGATTGTTTCTATATATGTAAAAATTTACTAAGAACATTTTTAAATCAGGTTAATATTCAAAGGAAAAATTGGGAAGAGATCGTGGGGTGTTGAGTATGAAATTAATGCAATGGATTTTTATGGACAAAAATGCAGAGGCTATTGACGGATTATCCTATGTGGTTTTAAAAATAGGTAGATTATCCCATATAGTTTGAAAATATAATTTTTTAGATATAATAGCTGCAAGTCTTGAAAGATCCCGAGGCTTGCAAGAATATCCTGAAACAAGTCACTCTGTAAAAAGGGATGATTTATACCCTCAAAATTCATAAAGGAGAAATCAATAAAACAAATCTTCATCGTAAATAACTTTTTTTGAACTTGTAATGCAGGTAACATAAAACCAAGAAACAAATTAACATTCAAATTTTAACCAAGTTCAGTAATCCTACTCCTGGGCCCAAGATGACATTTAATAATCAACACAAAGTACAAAAGTTTTAATCCAATGTAAAAGAATTCTGTTTTTTAACTTGCTACCGAGCATCTTGATGACTTACGTGAAATTTCCTTTCGAGATCCCCTCATAAAAGGTCAAGACTACCTCATGTGTCTTCCTAAGTGAACAATAACTCTTTCCCCTTCGGAGATGAACTGTCCTGAAAGAAAAAGGGTTGGAAAGGAACAGGAAAATGTTATCCGGTGGGGGCCCTTCGACGATCAAGTCAATATAGGATAGGGAATAAAAACTTTAGGCAGGAAAAAATAGCATAGAGAGGTTAGTTCTACAAACATGATGCCCCATATATATATACTGGGACGGTGAGAAAAAACCAACATGGCACGGCCTGCGAGGGCCTTGGGGGACCATCGTGAGCACTCAACTGGTAGTCGATGTCCCAGAGGGGGGCCCATCGATAAATATTGTACCTCTTGTACGATGCGCCATCTACGAGATCCTGACAGTACTATGAGATTTTCTTTGAATATTAGTCACTCTCTGATTGGCCCATTTGTGAGTGGTCCTCTGTCTGGAATAAAATTCTGTTATAGATAGCTCGGATGAGAGGGACCGCACTAGTGCTCACAACATCACTTAGTCAACGCGGAAGAAGAAACTGGGGGAATTGCTTAACGTCGGGATACCAGCCCGGTGCATTCTCGATCACTATGCAAGGATGTCCTCTTTCCAAGGCTGGGACGGCCTGTGATCATGTAGAGTTAAGGACATGTGCCGAGCTGAGGACATGCCGAGCTGAGGCTTGACGAGCTGATGATGTGGCCATGAACGACGAGGTCGGGTCGGGTTATACCCCTGGTGGGTATCATGAGTATCCCCCTCTAGTCGAGCTAGAGTAGCGCTGTTCTCGCCTACTCGTTTACGCCGAGACCCAAACTGAGTTGTCAGAGATTCAAATTTTCAATCTCGATAAGACAGGTTGTCAGCAAGATGTGACCGTTGATGTACGCACCAATCAACGAGGCTGCTAAGCTTCCACATCCGCGCTCGAGACGCTTGGCCTCCCTCGATCCCGCCGTTCGAATGGGCTTGGCCCAAACGACCCACTCTCTTGGTTGCCTATAAATTCCCCAATTCCCCTCATTTGCACCACTTTTCTCACGATGTTCGCATCTTCCTGCTCTCATTGCATGCTCCGTCCTTTGTAAGTTGACTTTTTGTTAATTTCTTTTATGTCGAATTCAACATCATCCATTTCCGGGGCCGCCCTAAGGGGATCGTGTAAAGACCCAAAATCTTGGTCAAACAAAGTACGTGATACCATGATAATATTGAAAATTTAAAACAATAGATTTACATTATGGATGGATTGAATTGTATTATTTAATCTTGTGGACTTTAAATCACCTATTTAAGCAAATAACTTAGTATTTAACTTATTAGAGTTTGTGTAGGAGTTAATACCTAGGTTATATGATTTTAGCTTATAAACTTTTAAATAATTAAAGTTTGTAGATAATTAAGAAATCATTGAAAATAATAATAATAATAACAATAACAATAATAACCAATGTTAAATCTTGCAATAAATAGATAAAAGGTATGCACTATAATTCCTACACTAATCCTACATAAAATTGCACCAATGAGGGTCCATTTTCACCTACGAGGATTTTGAAAGTGCATAATTAAATCATTCAATGCCTTGACCATCAATTTAATTACACCTCAACCACCATTAAGTCACTACTCAATCACAAGACAACATTTTGGATTTTTCTTGACCAAAATGGTAAGGTTGTCATCCAAAAACCCACACCTTTAAATACATCATTTAATGACAAATCATTTCATGACAAGTAATCTCATTCACCTCCGCAATTAAGTGTCCTTAATTCTTGTCCTCCAAATTAAGTGCCACAATTTTTGCCCTCCAAATTAAGTGCATTGACAACTCATACACATCAACAACCCATCCATTCACCATTAAAACCATTACAAATCAATCCACCAAAGATCAAGCCATGAAAGATCCTAATTAGTGGATCTAGGTTGACCACCCTCCTACACTAAAAATCTCACATTATACATAACCAAAAACTTGATTCCACTACCTAGATTGGTTCAAAAATTTCACACACTACACACACATATTTCGAAAATCTCAAGACTAAGGAAGAGAGTCTTTTTGATATGTTTCTCAACCCGGAATCCATACAAATGTACTTTGAATCTTCAATAACTGTAAGTGGGTTTTCGCTACAATTACCATTTCGTTTTCAAAACTATATACATGTTTAAACTTTCGATTGAACATCAAATATGAAGAATATGTTTTAGATCTAAAAAGTATGTGACATGAATATTTTGAAAGGACTTTGCGGAGCCACCTCTTGAATCCAATAAGTCGTTATGTGAATATGTGGAAGATATGCGTTTATGAGTAAGAAATGTGTTTATATGCCAAGATCAATGTGATTTGGTAAAGAAATATTTAAAGGATTTTTGCTATGAATATACATATATTTTTACCATGTTCAATCGGTACTTGCTGTGTGTTCTTTCCAAACACTCACCCCCTTACCTCTCCTCCCGGAAAAAGACGAAAAGAAGAGATCGAGGAAGAAGAACAAGAACAAGAACAATTTTGGAGATGATGATCCACGAAGAAACTTCAAGAACATTTATTAGTTTTATTTACGCTTCCTCATCTTTGATTTAAGCCGAGACAATTGTATTTTGTAATATCAATTAATGACAATTTATTGATTTTGGAGTAAATAGACTGGTTTTATCATAGATCTGTACACGGGGATTGTTGTATTCAAATTTCATATTTGGATTCAATGTCGGTGTCACGCGTTCCGGTCTTGTGGCGTGATATTTTAGTGGTATCAGAGCAAAATCAGGTTCCATGATCCCGCTGGGAAAAGAGCGTTGGTTGATATAATTTAACCAAATTAAAAATCCCGGATCGAATAGACCAACCGTGTAAATCTAAATCAAGTTGAGAATCGTTATTAACAAGCTAATTTTTTTTGTTTAATAAAAAAAATGAATTAAAAATCGTTAAACCCTAGATCTAGGTTATCCACCGCTGCCGCCTCGCCACAGCCGGAAAAGCTACGGCTTACCTATCTCAAGAATCGACGACCCACAACGACTCTCCGGTCAAAGCATCAGCTCCAACGGACGTCGTTTTCCGACAAATAATGACCAAAAGCTCAAAATCGTTCGAAAATTGTACTTCCCGTTCTCGCCCCTCCGGCAATGTACCGGAACATGAGACCCGTCAATGTGATCGTCTTCACTTATAGAACAAAAGCCCTAAACTAATTTCAAGTTTCAATCACCGATTACCGAACGCATTTCCCAACCAAGAACCCTAGTAATAGGCGAAAATCTAGTATAATGTAAAAAAGTAAGGATTATCGTATCCACAGAGACTAGTAGTAATTACCAAATTTAATTAGCGTCCTATATTTAACATACAAAATTGTTGTGAAAGATTGACTAATTTACTCAACTTCAGGAATTAACCACAACACAAAGAAATAAGATAGTAAACAGTAGAGATAAATATCGAGACTTCGGTTCACTTGAGTAATCCCCCACAATTCATCTACTAGTTCTAATTAAATTTAATGCATCTAAGGTGACAAGTTTTCAGGTTATATATAATACACTCTCTCGAGCTATACTAAACCTAACACCAATTTGCAGTAAGTAACTCTCGTACTTATTTAACAAATCAATATTGGATATGCTCTATGAAAACCCTTAGCCTTCGATTACTAGAATCTATAACTATCACTCATGTATTTGATGGCATCTCTCGATATCGGTCTGAAATCCACGGTATGGGTTATTTGTTTCGTATTACAATTTTATCTCTGGATCTCAATTGCAAACTAACATCACAAATGGTAGTTAATCCCTTAAAAGCATTAAAAACATAACACAAACACAAAGATAACAAAAACTCAATCAAAAATCAGAATTAAAATTGTGGGTTCATACACAAGATCCCCTCGTTTCGATAACAAACTTAGCATAATATTATAACGGAAAAACAATGTTTTAGCACATCTAACAACATAATAAACATTGTAAAATCGAAAATAAAACTAAAACAAAGTTCAGAAATACGCATAAACACTAGATGTGGACTCCGTGCGTCGATCCGATATTCCGTCTCTAACCATGTTGCTTTGAATCTCCCTTGTAGTAGGTGATGGCTTCTCCCAAAGATATGGTAAAAATCAGATGTCAAGAACCCTATTTTTGATGCAAAAACTCCTTTTTATAGTGATAATTTTGAGCCCATCAAATCTGGTACCAAAATATAGCCCATAACTTAATTACGGAAGTTTTCTCGGACATGACTCTGTTGGCGATCGATCTCTTCAATTTTATCTCTATGGCACTCGATCGATACTTGAGTGGCAATCGATCTCCTAAACCTTCTACCCTGATGAGATCGATTTCTCCTTTTTATGCGATCGATTGCCTTCTTGTATGAAATTTTCCTCGCTTTACTGCCTCGTAGCGATCAATCTCCTCTTAAGTGGCGATCGATCGCCTGCTTCTCATGTTTAGCTTATCAACAATTATGTGATTCATCTTATGTCAATTATATGGTTGAGAATAAAAATAAGGAATATTATCTTTGATAACAGCTCGATTTCGTGCTTACCATTCTATAAATGTGATGTCCCGATATTTGAGAATGAGAATTAAGAGCAATGTAAGGCCCTCGTACCGTATTATCAAAAATCATGTTTAACTTATCAACAATTATGTGATTCATCTTATGTCAATCATATGATTGAGAATAAATATGAGGAATATTATCTTTGATAACAGCTCGATATTTTGTAAATATGATATCATGATATTTGATAATGTTAATTACGTAAAATTTGTACACTAATTTGTCACGTAATTAGTTAATGAGAATATAATCTAATTAATGAGAGTGAAAATTGACCTTGTATGTCAATTGACAGTCGGGTCAGAACATGGTGAATGACAAATATGTTTTTGGAATATTCGGATTAACACCGAAATTTTGTTGAATATAAAATTTGTATTAAATCGAAATATTTAATATTTGTGATTGAAATAAGGACACAAAGTCACTTGTGGACTGTATATGAAATATACATGCACCAGTACACCGGTGGCATCCCGATGTTCATAATTTCACGGGATTGATATATATCGGTGTAGGACGTAAAACACACATTAAAACGTGTAAAACACACACAGATCGCGGACACGCACTAAAAGATGCGAAAACACACACTTCTCGCGCGACAACCGACCACTGTGTACTTATCCGCTCCGTTCGCCGCCGTCCGACCACCTAACGACGATACCGACCTACCAACGTGTTCACAACTCAGAGGCGCATATTTCCATACCAGATAATTGAATTTGGATGTTCGAAAAGCGCTTCGATTTTGACCTGGAATGAACGAAATCGCACAGACTAGGGTTTGATGAACTCTGGTTCGATTTCTTCGAATCTACTACGAATTGGATGAAGCCAAAGCACTGAATCTCTTCCTTGCACCTGGAGGAAACTTTCTACACCGGTCGTCGCCTCTACCACCACCGGAGCTCGCCGGAATCTTACGAATTGCGTGCGTGAACTGTGTGCGATTTTGGGTAAATTTGATATCCGATTTTTCCGACTTTGCTTCGATAATTACCAGTTAGTTTGGACTATAATTGTTGAATAATAATTTGAACTGGTGACAAATAATTTAGCAAATTAAATTATGATGTAATCACATCAATTTAATTACCCTAAATTGGTTAAGCTGTGACTAAAATTGATAACCCATTTTTAATGATTGGTTTATTGATTTGTGAATTTATATTGATATACAGTGACTACTTTGACTCTACAAGCTCAAGTATCGAGAAGTAAATGTATGTTGAGATCGGGTAACATACGACATGTATCTGTATCATTTGATATATGATTTGTTGACTTCTGTGAATTACGTGAGATTATGTGGCTACGTGATTTTATTTAAATTATGTGGCATTAATAGCATTCATGAATTGGAACATCGGTGTATGAAATTAAATGTTTTGTTAACACACATCAGTTTTTATACATACATCGATGCATGACATGCACGTTGAGCTATGATCCTTAAATACCCTATTCTTTATGGACTCTGGGGTAATCATTGAGGATTGATACTGCGATACTATGACCGATATTAAATGGCCCGAGAGGTATAGGGAATCGTGGTCTCCTCTGATTACCATGATTTGTTGAGACGAGGGATTGGTGGCACCTTGCTGATGTCATCCCGTGTATGTCCCTGACTATGTCGAGACTTGGGATGTGATGACGCTTTGACGAAGCATCACTGATGATCCCTTATGCTTGGCAGGCTCGAGCTACTATGATTTGATAGCGATTTGATTGATTCTGATATACCCAGTGGATGGGTGATTGACCTGATACCGACACGACATGCATTGCATGACATTACATCATTTATCACATTTTATAGATACATGTTGTATATTCCATGATCGTTCCATATTGGGCTTTCGCTCACCCCCAAGGGGGGCTGTTGTTGTCTTTGTGTGTGGACAATGGCAGGTGGTACAGGTGACCAGGACGCCAGAGAGGGCACGTCCGGTGAAAGTCACACTTGAGGTTTTACTCTTGTTTATCTCAGTAGTCTTTGTACCAGGGATGTATCCATGTAGTGTGATGAGTCTATGTATATTTCATTTATTTTATTTTAGCCTAGTTTGATTTACGTATGCTGGTTTATGTTGATGGATATGAAACTGGTGGTATCTATATAGTTTTAGTATATGTTGATTTGTGTTGGTGGTATGTTCCTCGTGCGATGAGGTCATGCCGAAATTTTAGGGCCACATTTTAATAAATGTTAAACTAATCTTCCGCTGTTTACGCTATAATTATCATTGTGTGATAATTAATCACATGATTAGGATTGGGCCCTCACAATATGGTATCAGAGCATAACTGGGAATGCTCAACTTTTGAGTCTTGTGTACACTTGAATAGGCACAAATAAATGTGTGCGCTTGTGTTTGAATTATTTGACTTATTTGCTCTTACTCGGCTTGGCTTGCCTTATTATGATGTTACATGAGATTGCTATGTGAATATGTTGATTTTGTATAGTATTGATATTGCTCACGATATTAATACTATACTATTGTGAATAAACTTTTATACGTGGCAGCATGAGGTAAGGAAAGAGTGTACTCTGAGACCTACTATCAATGAACTGCTGAATGATTTTGAGTTTCTTTGAATAAATATTGTATAATAGTGATATCAATTATGCTATCCATGCTATAGAAATTGGATGGAAATTTATATGGTTAGAGCTATGTAATTGTTCTCAAACCTATTGGAATTAACAACGTCGAACGATGAATTTTCTTTGTGATGTGATGTCCTTAGATTTGATGGAGGTATAATTGTTTTGGGACATCAAGCCACCTACATTTTGGCATTCAAAATGCTGGAAAGGGTGAGACATTGCTTTGATAATATGACATGTGGGGTTTAACATTGTAATAAATAGTAAAGTGATGAACACACATCGTAGAAAACATTATTATATGTTTTGAAGATACGACTATGTGTGATATAGATTTTGAACTTTTGGACATATTCTTGGGGATTTTATCATTCGAATAATTTTCATGTATTTCTCTATATTTGAAATGAAATTGAATAGTGAAGTGCAACAAGTTATCTGTTGCAAAATGTGCATTGATTATTTTGTCATAATTTGTCTCCTATACTTGATAATTCTAACGATAGGTATGAAAAAGTCATCAAAGGCTTACCTATAAGTTACGGAGATATCATAAGGAGATCAAAATGGCAAAATTTGGTGTTGGTAATTTATTTTATCCACCCACTTTATATTTAAGTGAAGGAGGTTATTTTCTCTGATCAAATGATATGTGATTGCGTATTAATTTTTTCCAGGATTACTTATCCTTCTGACATGTTATTGTTGTTTGGATAAGAATATGATTATCCGGTGAATGATCGAAACTACTGATGATCACTTTCATTAGGTAGTTCGATTTCTTTGCTTAATATGTGTGTGGAATTTTATAGCATGGTTGTCCAAGCTGAAATTCCTTTATGTTTGTGCTATTTTATAATTTGATTAATAAAAAGTAAATTATTAGTAATTTTAATAACCAAGTTGATTTTTACAAATGTAGCACAGATGTGTGACATATCCTGATTAAAGAAAGAATGTACAAAGGTACATAGACCTGCCGGATGTGGCATGTATCAAATATTTTAGCAAATTTTATTTGTTTCATACTCGGAACTGACATGGACCTATGCACATATGTGTATGAATATCGTGTTCAAGGAATGCTGATTTTCTTTGTTCCAGATTTGGATAGACTTTGCATGGACCCGAATTTTATCTCAGCATAGATTTCGTGCATTTATGGTAAAGTTCTAGGAAAGATTCCTGGCTATATCTCTAAAGAGATGAGTAAGAATTTCGATTTGGGAATCATGACTATTTCAAAGATTTTCAGGTGTATAAATTGATTCGACTTGAATGAGTCGAAATTATTATGATATTTTGTATGACTTTGAATTGTACTTGTTTACGTATGCTAATGGATCTGCACTCTGAGTAGTATCAGGTGTCAATCCAAATGCTCAATATATGGTTGAGTCATACGAGTATTCTAATTTTTGATATTTTCATAAACTCGATGAGTCAAATATTTTTTTTAAAAAAATCCTTGATTTGATTGTGATTGTTTCTATTAATGATCTCTTGGTTATTCAAAGATAAAAATATGGTGTTAAATATCTGAAAGTTAATATTTCAAATTCTATGTACTAAATGCTTCTGATGAGCTGTCCAATTTGAAATTGGATTGCACTGAATGGTAACCTGTAATCATGCTATAATTGGACTAATACTTGTAGGATATCTGAAATTAAAATTTCAGTTTCCTATGAAGAAGTGATGAGATATGCCAAACTATCCAAATGAACATTTTGGATGAACAAAGTGATACTCTCGTGCCACGTCATTGCTCGACATGACATTCATGTTGCTCCAACTAAGGTTAAAGCAGTGTTAAACTGGGGAAGACCTACTAATGTTCTTGAGGTCCGATTGTTCATGGGTTTAGCAGGATTTTTAAAGTTGTTTTATCGAAAAGTTTGTTCAAAATTGCTAAACCTAGTACTCAGATGACACAGAAAAAATTTAAAACTGTATTTGGTCAGATGAATATAACACAAGTTTTCTAAATTGAAAACGAGACTAACCACCGCACCTTCATTTATTATTCCTTCCGGCCGGAGGATAATGGTTTGCACATCTGTGTTTTTAAAAGGTTTGGGTTACGTCTCGCCAACTTAAATCTTATGAGATTCGATACCCTGTACATGATTTAGAATTGGCGGCAATTGTTTTGCTTTAAAGATTTGAACGCCATTGTTTATACGGGGGCAAATTCATTATTTATTTGGACCACAAGAGCTTGAGATATCTATTCTCTCAATCTACTATCTATATGAGGCAACACATGTGGATAGATCTCCTAAGTGGTTTATCTTCTGTTGTTCAAATCACCAAGGTACACGTAAATGTTCGTATCTCAGGTTAGATATTTGATTCTTATCAACGATGTTATTGTATGATTGATTTCTTTATGTCAAATGCTCAACGAAATAGTACTTTGATTATGGAATCCGAAGAATTATTATCTTTGGGATATATATTTGAGTTTAGCTTTTATTTAAAGGACAAAGTCAATTAATTGTCCATGAGACTTTAGAATTGTAATATACTTATTTTTTTATATGTATGTTATATGTATAATTAAATGGATCGTTTATACAATAATGGACCAAGATTGGTGAAATCGTTTGTCTTGATTTTATTTGTTTAATACCCAGAGTTTATTTTCAAACTTTGGCAACATTGTAGAATACAAAACGGATATTCTAGATTGCAAGGACTACACAGTATTTGTAGACTGGTAATCACACTGCGTATACTATTTACGTAATGAAGACTGTCGAGAGTATTTTATTTTCTCGATTATGTCTGAGTAAAAGTTTGGTTTTATTTTGGAATTCTGGTATTCATTTCAGAATACATTTGGGTTGAGTATATGTTTGACTATATGTTGTATACATATTATTTGAATCCTTAAGACAATGCAATAAGATTCGGTGGATGCTCAAAGGATGGAAAGCTGCCCAGAATCAGTAAGCTAGTTATAAGAATAAGTGTGGATGCTTCTGAAAATGGTAACAGGGTGGTCTAATCATTTTCAAAAATCTCTCCTGTTAAAGGTATGTTGAGTTTTGTGAATATTTCATATTAAAATTATTCGCATTTTATATTGTTTGTAATGTGTTTCGTACTTCAACATTGATGAATTACGAACATGACTTGATAAGTATTCTTCAATCTGATGATGTTGAATTAAATTATTCAATGTTCTGCACTGAATAATTAATTTTGTGTTCTCAATTGAACAGATGGTTTCTTATAACCATTCTCTTCTATTGTTATAAGATAAATAAACTAGTCATTGATTTTGATTCAGCTGAATGCTATA
Organism: Haberlea rhodopensis; assembly: GCA_907163345.1. Lineage (NCBI taxonomy): Eukaryota > Viridiplantae > Streptophyta > Magnoliopsida > Lamiales > Gesneriaceae > Haberlea > Haberlea rhodopensis. The sequence continues at coordinate 527,592 of CAJQUN010000021.1, read as the reverse complement.
GTATTGACATGTACTGTAATTGGTGAATGATTTATGATCTGCACTTGTGAGATTTCGAGGACGAAATCTTTTAAGTGGGGGAAAATGTAAGGCCCTCGTACCATATTATCGAAAATCATGTTTAGCTTCTCAACAATTATGTGATTCATCTTATGTCAATCATATGGTTGAGAATAAACACGAGGAATATTATCTTTGATAACAGCTCGATTTTGTACTTACCATTTTGTAAATGTGATGTCTCCGATATTTGAGAATGAGAATTAAGAGCAATGTAAGGCCCTCGTACGGTATTATCGGAAATCATGTTTAACTTATCAACAATTATGTGATTCATCTTATGTCAATCATATGATTGAGAATAAATATGAGGAATATTATCTTTGATAACAGCTCGATATTTTGTAAATATGATATCATGATATTTGATGATGTTAATTAAGTAAAATTTGTACACTAATTTATCACGTAATTAGAAGTTAATTAATGAGAATATAATCTCATCAACTCAACTCCTTTTTAGTGTCTTCTCCAATGTCTTGGCTCGTTTTTTCCCAGTTGCCACCTTTCAGTCCGTAAAATGAGGTTTTTCAGGTATTTCTTGCATTTTCACTGGATTCCTGAAATTATACAAAAAACACAACCATAAGCGTAAAATCGTCCAAGAATCACTATAAAAATGGTAAGAAATATATGCAAATATAAGTGCAAAAATAGCACTTATCACAAGGTGGAGATTGTTGGATTGTGGCTCATCATCCAGAAGGTAAACTTGGTCGGTGGTCTTTGCACTGTAGAAAAGATGGCTGCGTGAATTCTGTAGCTTTGCCCTCTCAGTCAAGAATGGCAGAAGATAAAACCAAAATGATGATCTTCACAGAACGGTTTTGGCACCTATAAATAACCCTCAAATGTAACCTCATAAATTATCCCTAATCTGTTTAGCTTCTGAATATGATATGTGAGCTTTGAGTGGATCTGGGAATATTTCTGTAATTCTTGTTATGAAATATGAATAAATCCCGTGTTTGCTCCCATGGACGTAAGCAATTGCCGAACCACGTAAATTTTGTGTTCGTTGGATGTGTATGATGTTTGCATTTTATTTTCGGGTGTTGTGGCATAACAATTGGTATCAAAGCAATGTGTTCGTGAAAATGCCTGAAAATTGAAAGTGTCTGAATTTGATTTCTGATCATGCAACTAGATTCCTCGTTGACGGGAAGCCGGAACAATTTTCTTTTGTAATTTTGATTTTGGAGTCAACAGGAATCGAAGTCAAAGATTGAAGAAATTTTGAGCAATATGTATGTGAAAAGTTGCAGAATTGGGTGAGGAAGAAACAATCCATTACAGATCTTGAATCGGGTCGGCCCGTTTAACCTGGCCCACCAACCCAAACCCTGATTTGGCCCATATTTTGCTAATATTTGCCCCAGTTTTTTGCCCAATTTCTTAACCAATTTTGACCCAATTTTTAGCCCAACATTTCCCCAGGCCCTGTCCCAAGATCCGGCCCAGCTCCAGACTCGACCCGTCCAATCACAACAAGCCCGCATCAGCCTGCTGCCAGCCCGGCCCGTTCCAGCTGAACATGTCTAGAAGTGAAACTTTACCGGTTTGGACAATTTTTCGCCCGTTTTTGGTGATCCAGGACTGGTTCTCCATTATTTTGACCCTTCCAAACGCAACGGTAGCATTCGTTTATGCTAAATAGCTACCAAAAAGGTCGAAATAATGGATCAAGAAGCATCCACTAGCGGTTCAGTGCGACGAATCATGCTATAAAATGCAAAGTTCGAGATGGAGAAATTTGACGGCACCAACAACTTTGGCATGTGACATTATGAGGTATAAATAGTATCAATGATATGTCACCTGATTATTGGAACTATGTCAACCGACCCAGACCAAATCAATGAACCAGTCCGAACCCCTGGAGCCATATGAACTAGCCGTATCAGAGTGAGCCAAGTGTCTGAATCAGAACCAACCTGAACCTCTCTGTATTGTCTGATCCGCGGAGACCAACCTAAATTTGTCTGCATCATCGGAACCACAGAGCCAACTCTGAATTTGTCTGCATCGTCTGAACCATAAAACCGACTCTGACGCTGTCTCCATCGTCGGAACCACAAAACCGACTCTGAATCTGTCTCCATCTTCGGAACCGTAGATACGACTCCGAATCTGTCTGCATAGTCGAAAACACATAATCGACCTGATTATATCAAAACCGCAGAATTGACTATGTCTCCATCGCCGAACTGACCTGAATTTGTCGGGACCACAAACCGACCTAAATATGTCTTGACATCTTGCTCAACTAAAAGAAGATGATCAAATCCATGGAAGATTAAGAGACTCAGATATGATAATGGAGAAGCATGCAATTCACACCCATTTCAGAAAATCTGCCAGAATGAAGGGATAGTTTGACATTTCATCGAACTTGTCGCCCCACAGGAGAATGGTGAAGCAAAAGGATGAATTGTACTCTGATCCGCTGCAAGTTATCTCAATCTACAATGAGCAAGGCATTCTGGACAGAAGCCTTGTTATATACTTCTTATATCTTCAGCAGGCTGCCTGTTTCTATACTAGGCTGAAAAACTCCCTTGAAGGTATGGCTTGGACAACCCAGTTCTGATCCCCTGCATATATTTGGGTGTGCCGCATACTTTCACGTCAGAAAAATCAAAACTGGAACCTAGAGCCGAGAAAGCCGCTTTCTTGGGCATTAGTGAAGGAGTGAAGATATTCTGTCTATGGAACCCTGAGTCAAAGAAGATTGTCTTGAGCCGATACTTTACATTTGACAAATGTGTTGTACTGAATCAGTCAGAGAAAGAGAACCAATATCGGAGTTCTCATTTGCTGGTGGAGTTCGTGATTCCCACAACTTCAAAGACTATGACGATCAGAATGGAGACTTCATCTGTCACGCCCCGGGCCCGGGCCCACGCAAGCGCGACTGCACAATGGGCTCCTATAGCAACTACTTCGTATCCGTCCTCGCTCTACGAAAATGGTTAACCCAAGTTGCTATAATAGTCCATTGTAAGCCTTTATAAACCACTTTAAATTTTCATCCACAACCAATGTGGGACAAGGGTATTACAATCACCCCTCCTTTAGAACGCGACGTCCTCGTCGCGACCTAACTCATCGATCCACCGGCACCGGGAATCTAGAGGTGGCTCCTACAGGTTCAAGAGGTGGCTCCCGTCATGTAGCACTTTGCCCCGCAGGTTCAAGAGGTTTGAACACGGCGGGCGACCCGTCTGGGCGGGCCGTCACATCATCTCTTCATCAAATGGAGATACCAGATTCAGCATCAATATTTGTAACTACCAGTAGACTAAAGAGAGATATCCGGAAACCTGTTCTCTTTTCTAGGATGATAGTAATCGCTCTTCCAACTGATTTAGATATTTCGTAGAACTACGCAGAATCTGTTAGGATAGAAAAAGGCCATGTGGAAGATGACGATGGATAAAGAAATGCAATCGCTTCATCATAATAAAACTTGGAAGGTGGTTCTACTTCCCAAAAGGATTGCCTGTAAATGTGTCTTTGCAATGAAGAATGACACGGTCTGTAATGACACAGACTCAAAAAGACGAGACAATGGTCAATTGTCTAGTTGGATATGTCGATTCAGCTTATGCTGGTGATCCTGGAAAGCGTATATCAACTACTAGTTATGTGCTTATCATGATAGGAATATATGCTTCAATCCATAGTTGATTCGTCTACGATATAGACATAATATATGGGGATCGCGGAAGGCATCTGGTCGCATAATTTGGTGAAAGACTTGGGTATCATGTAGAAAAATACAAAGATTTTCTATGATAGCCAGAGTGTCATATGTCTGACAAAGAACAAAGTTCATAAGAAAAATACTGAGATTTTCTGCAATAATCAGAGTGACACGCGTCTAGCAAAGTATCTAGTATATCACAATCGCAACAAACACGTCGATGTTAAGTACCACTTTGTTTTGGAAATAGTAGAAGAATTGGATATTCTACGCTGCACAATCGAGACTGCAAATAATCCTGCATATGTTTTAACAAATGTAGTGACATGGATCAAGTTCCAATACTACTTGGACTTGATCAACATATATCCAGCATCTGGCGCCTGAGGGAGTACTAAAGGAGGCAATACATATTGATGAAAATTCGCCAAGGTGGAGATTGTTGGATTGTGGCACATCATCCTGAAGGTAAACATGGTTGGTGGTCTTTGCACTGTAGAAAAGAGGGTTGCGTTGAATTCTGTAGCTTTGACGTCTCAGTCAAGAATGGCAGAAGACAAAACCAAAATTATGATCTTCACATAGAGGTTTTGGCATCTATAATAACCCTCAAATGTAACCTCATAAATTATCCCTCATTTGTTTAGCTTCTGAATATGATATGTGAGCTTTGAGTGGATCCGGGAATATTTCTGTAATTCTCGTGAATATGAATAAATTCTGTGTTTGCTCTCGTGGACGTAGGCAATTGCCAAACCACGTAATTTTGGTGTTCGTTGGATGCATATGATGTTTACACTTTATTTTCATGTGTTCTGCACAATAGTTACGACAATCGTTGAGCTAGTGATGGGGCTTCATTTTACCCCTGAGTTTCAAGAATGATTCAATAGATTGTTAATTTAAAATTAGAAAAAAATCATTATAAATCACATTAATATTCCCTTTTCTATGCTTGAATACAATAATATTTATTTGGTAAATTTTATGTTCATGCACGTAACTTTTTTTTTTGTTTGATCGGACAAAAAAATTATTAAAATTAAGAGTACAAGAAGTACTCAATTGTTGAACGAGACATAACAAACCATTATTTCCGGGCAACCAAATGCTGTATCTTAGGCATTGCCAAATAACACACCAACTTTCTTTTCCATTAACTCAATATGATAATCCAAGAACCGAGAGAAATGAACCTTGAAAACATTGCACATAACTTTTGACTTGATTTTGGTATGAAATCTTCGAAATCGAGGACTCTATCTTTAGCATTAAATAAATTAACATCAATAATCTTATTTACGAAATCGATTGATTTTATGTCCTTATATATAAGCATGCTGTTTCCTCAAGAAACTAAATTAATTACCCGAAAATTTTAGGAGGAGATGTCAAGAACGGCTTCTTCTCTAAGATTTCACTTAATTTTGCTCCTCCTTTGTGTTGCTTCATTGGCAGTCTTTAGAGTCTCGCTTGTAAGTGGAAATCTTGATTTATGGGTCTTTCAAACAAGGAGTTTTCATCAGATTAACATTTTGATGAGTGTTCTAATTTTTTTTTTTTTTTTGGATAAATTTTTTTTTTTAAAATTTTGGATAGTATTTGTACGACTTATTTGTTTGTTTGTATTCAAAATTATTTTATCCAAATCTTCCTCAGTCCATAAGAAACATATCTTATTTGATTTTTTTTTTTTTTGAGTTGACAAACACACATATATATATGTATAATCATTTTTAAAAAAATGATATGGTATTCGTTTTACTTTGTTTCTGTCATGATTTACTAATCATATCTTTATATACTGATTAATCAGGCTGATTTCGAAGGAACCTGCTTGGTGCCACACGATAGTAAGTTCTTTTCACCCACACAAAAACACACTTTCGCTCGCATTAATATAAGTATATCGCAAAGTTACAAAATTCATCCTTTAAACTGACATATTTTTTATTTTGATTCTGTATTAATGTAATAAACTGTACTTCTTTTTAACCCTTTTTCTTCGGAGCTCTGACGTTACGTCAAATATGCAATGTCAATATTAATACACCTACAAAAATGGATTAAAAGAAAAAAAGACCAACTACTAAGATCAAACATTGGCGACATATACAACCAAATTCCAAAAATATTAACTTGCAGGACGAATTTAGTAATTTTTCTTATATTATACTATAATGTTAAATATAAAATATTATAGTTATGATATCCAATCATAATTAAAAGACGATGTTTTGCAAGGATGTGGAGCGGAATGCGATCGTCGATGCGAAAATGAGAGCCACCCGGATAAATGCAAGGCTGCTTGCGTCAACTGTTGCAACTTATGCTCGTGTGTGCCGCCGGGGTATTTTGGGCATAAGGATTGTTGCCACTGTTATGATAGTTGGAAAGGTAGTGATGGTGGACCATATTGCCCTTGAGGCTAGAAAGCTTTTTAATTATTATTAAAAATATTTTGTATGCATCAACCCCCCCATAAATTATGATTTTGTATGACTACCCAAGTTATTCAAACACTAGAGGGTTTTTCCGTAAATTTGGATGGATTTAATCTTAAATGGAAATTTTTGAATTTCATAAATAATTTTGATTTATTGTTCCATTTTAGTCACACCTCATCTAGAGATTTTAAATTATATTGCAGTTAAAACTATAAATTTTATTAGCTATTGTGCAGCAAGTATGGTTGGGAAAGTTGTTTCCCTTTGATTCAAACTGGAGGATGGTTGCTACTCAGGGACAGGATCTGCACATTAGATATGAATATTTGATGACAAAACATAATATTTTAATATTTTAAACTTTGTCAATACAAATTAAAAAATTGATTTAAATTAACTTATTGAGATATTCTTATTTTGAAAATGCCCAAATTCACCTATACATTATGCTCCAGCATAAAACCAACGTCTCTAATCATTATCCTAATTCGCCATGCGCATAGATTATGTTTATTTATTAAGCAATTAGTAAAATAATATATATTCTCAATTTAAGAATTATCAAATACGTTCGTTTTATATGTTCCTCCCAAGAATCATGTTTACTAACCCTTTTCCTTATATTCTAACTAGTTTTTGTGCACCGCGCATTGCGCGGTGCCCGGGACCAGTGAAAATGTTCAACACAATTGGCGTGTGAGCACATATTATATGTTGTATGTATATAATATTCGATTTCTTTAATATCTGGGATTTAAAAACGTGGATTATGCTGTCGTTCCTAGCAGCAACAGTCTAAGCAGGTTTTTCTTTAACCGTAGAATGACTCATTAGCAAAACAATGATCTGAATTTCTTAGGAATAATGCGCTCATAACACATAATGCATCATCAAGTCTGCAGACAAATGCAATACCTTCAAAGTTTTGATAATTTGCATCCTCATCCCTCACAAATCGCGTAAGACAAGGCAAAGAGCGGAAAGGAGGAGGGAAATAAAAGATTGTTTCTGCATTAAATTCAATTCAATTAGTTTTTGTTTGCAATTATAATTGAGACTTCTTCAAATATATTAGAAACATACCTGCTGGACGCCGAATTAGGAAGTTTGTGTGAGGCCAGTCGACGTATATCGATCGTAAAACTGAAATATGATTTTGCATATTATCACATAATAAACTAAGAATATATATATGTATATATTATATAAGTTGTAAATGGATGCTACTAAACGGTATGTTGTTTATTACCAGTTTCATATCGGTATCATTGGCAGGACGGTTTCTTTCGCTGCATATGTAACGAAATATGTTAGCTAATCAATGACAAATATAAAAGCAATATAGTAATATGCACACCTGAACAGAGTGCTTTCTTGGATACGCCTCCTTGCTAAGATGCCTTTCTAGAAAATGAACGAAAAGCATGGATTTAATTAAAATGCGATGGATGTGCAAATTATTCAAATGGGAATTCTTCTTAGGTGGTTGTGAACATACTTCTGTTAGATCCCAGCCTTCAATCCAAGCGAGCCTTTTTGCACTATCAAAACATCAAATGTATAGTCATTTTCACCAGAATTCGAGACAACATAGAAGCTAATGAATGCTCTTACATATGTCTTTTTTCTTTGCGTACATATCTCAGGATCCATCGGCCAAAGTCATAAGGCTTTATCCTTAGAGTAGTTCTCCAACCCAGGCAAAAAAGTTGCACCCTTGTAGGCTTAAAGTTCAAGAATCAATGTTATGACGTAGGCAAGTTCAAATGAATATTTATATTTTTTTTTACCGCAAGAATAAGTATAATGTAAACAAGACATACCCTTGGATTTTCGACATCCAACTGCAATTCACCTTGCCGTTCCCCCATAGCATTCTTGCTAGGTGTAGCATTGGCAGCTAGGTCAGTGCAAGCTTTGATTCCAACGTAGTAAGTTAGTTTGTGGGCTGCAGTCATTAAGATAACATAGATGGTAATAATTAACTCCTAAAGCTAAAGTAAGCATGAGTAGAGCATATTAGTAGAAGAGTAGAGACATAAACATCTGAATCACATGTAACACCTGAACAGATAGTAGGGAGCAATGTAACATTTAAATACAAAAACAGGCGTATTTAGTGGGAGAAGTTGATGAGGAACTTCAGATCCAAAAAAGTTCATGAGGAACTTCAAAATACAGAATGTAACTTGTCCAAAACAACAAAAGGTGAGCTAGTAGCTAGTTATTTTTTTTGCGCTTGAGTTTTCTTCCTCTGCTTGACACCTTTACGTCATCTATGGGATCAACAGGACCTGTGTAATAAAATTACAATTAATAGGTCTGGGTTAATGAATTCGGATGGAAGTATATGCACATGATAGATGGTATATGAGTTGTATAGGACAGATTCTTTGAAGCAGTTCCCACTAATCCAATGTTCGAATCAGGATAGCAGTCATGTCTAGAGGTGCCATTATGAATGAGAGTTACGTGCGGAGATCCTGGTGAGATGTGTTTTTTCGAGTTTTATCTATACATGTAATTGTATTTGCTTACAATGGCAATGTTATTGATCAGTTGGATTATATTTCACCAGATGTTGACCTAACGGTAAAAGAACCTAAACTAAGAATGCAACAAATGTTTTCTTAGCTAACATTCAAAGACAAGACATCACTGGTGCACCTGTTTGCAAGGGAGTTGGTTCATTCAGAAATTTGCCCTCGTGAGGTGAAAACTGTTGAGCAGAGGTTTTTTTCTTGGCCGTCTTGATTTTCTTCCCAGAACGGACGAAATCTGCAATGGTACACAAATAAATTGAGCATCATATTGTTTGGACAAGGTGTAATGTGCAGGTTTCAATGAACAAGGAGAAGTCACCTGAAATGGTAATGGCGTCATCGTCGGAAATTTGTTCGTGCAAAACGATGGGGCTGAAATTAGATCCCACCATTGGTTTGGGAGTATCTAAGGCTATTGTAATGAGTTCATATTTCAATTGAATATCATGCTTAGTGTTGTGGTATGTCACAAAAGGCTGTCAATAGATAATAATATTAAGCGTTAACTATTTACCTTGTTCACCAACAACATCGTCCTCATATATCTTTGCCTTCCCTTTTTTGGTCAAAGGCCTTTCATAAGCTGTATGATATATTATGATGTGTAATTCAATATTTGTTTTATTCATAAGATACAACGGTGCAATAGCTTGCGTTGCAGGTGGTGGAAAGTAAAAGATAACCTTTTTTAGAGGTGTTTGGTGAGGCAGGTGAATTAAATGAGAAAACTTCGTCGTCTGATGAAGGGTCCGTGGGCCCGAAGTGCAATTTTTTCCTTGCTGATGATACTATAACTTACAAGTGTTATATGATGTGATCGGAACCGCATGATATGTAATTATCATCTGGTTCTAATATCTTGTGGCATTCAATGTTACCTTTCATCTTTTTGTCGGTTGTTGAAGCAATCTCTCCTCTCACAAATTCCATAGCTAGCAATGTATACGAAGTCCTCTCGTTGCCGTGTTGACTGTTAAAAATGCTTGAACGTATCTTCATGAGCATAGCACAATCCTTTAGCCTAGAGTTTACGGAATCAATCGGAGACTTTTCATCCTACAAGAACGACAAACCGTAGGTCATTAATTAACTGAACATAAATGGATAATGTTAAGTTTGATTGTTAAACCTCAATGGTTAGATCATAAAACTCGTGTGCCGGCATCCCAATAATCAACTCGCCATCTTTCCCAAAAACGGTAATGTCCAGTGATCCCGTATGATCTGAAATAGTGAGGCAGAATCTGTACCTGAAAGATAACCGCCTATTAATGATTGAATGAAAATGCTTATCCTGAATAACTAATTAAAAGTTAGGGTGTGTTGGTTACCGTGGTTTGGCGACCCTATTTGCATGACATGTGTTGCAGTCAAATTTAACATTGTAGTCCACATTGATCCCGAATCTACATTCTTCGCAGCACATGTAAATGAAGCTTTGTGCTTTGTTGTCAAGATATCCATTGACCCTGACATTAAATCTTCCGATCTACGAAAAGCGCATGCAATGAATAGTAATTAGTCATCGGACAAATTGAATGGCTGAAAGTAGAGTTAGTTCCACAAAGAGTCGATGGTACCTGATTTGATTGGAGGATTTCAGAAATAGTAGTCGTGGATGCCGTAACCCCTGCCATATGACCAATTTTTTCCTCGAAGAAATCACCCTTCTCAACAGCACCATCAATGAACAACTTTTGATCCTGGCGCCTACCCAAAAGATGAATGAAACGGTTGAAAAATTGTGTGATCTAGGCGTGTATGTAGATAGTAAAATTGCAAAAAAACTTACCATGCTCGCATCTCTTTAAAGTTATCATTGTCCATCTCGGTTAACACGATTGAAGTTGATGTTGAGCTAAGAGAGCAACCTACACGAAACAAAAAAAGAAAAGAAATGAGGGTATTTACAACACCAATATGGCGAAACAGATGCAAGAGATATACCATAATATCCCGTCACGAAAAAATTAAGTAGAGCAAGGACAGGACGGCTATGACATGTATCAAGGATATCGTATGTTGCATCAGACATAACGTTACCCCAGAAAGTGACGACGAAGGGGCTTAGCCTGTCAGGCAAGGTGTGATGAAAAAAATGGTTAACAATCTTTGGTTGAACCAATAGAGAGAAAAAATGGCTTACTGTTTGTCGATGGCTGCGTATTCGTGGAGAGTTTCCTGTTGGCCCCGAACAAATACCCTTCTCGCATGTCTTTTTGCAATAAAGACGCAGATAGTACCTGGAGCATAATGTCAATGACAAAGCTATGTTAGTTTTTGAGGGGTAAACATGTAATGGGGCAGACGAACAACAACATATGACTTACATATGTTTTTTTTTTAGTCCAAGCATCCAATAAATTTGTCGTATTCCAAATAAACCGGGTGAAAAGGAGTGGGGTGAGTGTTGTCATCATAGACAGGTATAATAGATGTGCTTGAATTGATAGTCAATTGGTACAGACTACTTATAAGTTCGTTTTTGTACATGCCCTTCACCTTGGAAACCTGTGCGTCCAAGATCTTATATGTTTTTTTTCTGCCAATTTGTCTTGATATAGGTCAATGTCAACGTTGTAAATCATAGCTTCGATGGTGTCTCCCTGAGCGCAAAATGCAAGACAATAATTAAATTGGAAATTCTTTATGCGTATGTAAGGATTGAAAGATTTAATGAACTAACCATTTCATCTGCGAGGATAATTTTTTGGTATTTAAGAGGAGAAGAGGTCGCAGTTTTTATCCCCAATTTGCTGATGACGCGGACTCTTGCTGACCATCTTTTGGTGTCGCTAGTGATATCACGCAGTGGCTTAGTGGTGTCCTCAATATGCGGCTGTATATCTGTGAAAAGCAAAAAGTAGTAAAACGAGAACAAGGAAGTACTTATTACAATATATGATAAAAAATAAATGCGTGCATATAGTTTGCGATGATAGAATTATAAGGTAAGTGAGCCACATATAGTTAAAATGAAAAGGTAAAGGTAAAACAATGTGGAGCAAAGACTAACCAATATCTAAGAACCAGCGTGAGGAAATCATATATCTAAGGACCAGCAGGAGGAAACCATATCTAAACATCTCCGGCGAGTTCTTTGTGCGGCGTAGTTGTTTTTTAGGTGGCGGCATCTAGTATTTCTCTATAAACAACATTCTTTGTTTGACAGTACATAGAAAATGTCGGTGTAGGTGGTCTAATCAAGACTTTCACAGACTTAGAACTTCTGACTCTTGAGAGAGCAACATATAATTGACCGTGCGAGAACACAGGTTGTGGTAAATATATGCCAACTCTATCTAGGGTTTGGCCTTGGGCTTTATTAATGCTCATGGCAAAACAAAGGCGAACGGGGAACTGATGCCTTTTGAAAGGGATAGGACATTTTATATTGTCTGAAGGTTCCAAAGGTATTCTTGGTATGAAAACGTATTTTCCAGTGTGTTCGCCAGATGCTATGACAGCACCAATTATTTTTCTTCCCAAATCATGACAAATGAGCCGAGTGCCATTGCATAGCCCTTCAGCGGGGTTAATATTCCTTAGGAGCATGATCGGGCAATTTTTTTTTAGGCGAAGTACATGTGGGGGCAGACCTGGCGCTGAAACGCCATTCAAAAAGTCTTCATTGACTTTGTTGTTGTGCGTTTTTTGTGACATCATTGCTAATATATTCGATAAGGGGCCCGGGAAATCGATCAATAAGTGTACTGTTGATGGTGTCCATGCAATCATTTTTTGGCGTTAAGATTGCCCTATTGATGACAGAGAAAGGGTCCTTGGAGTAGTCATCAAATGTAGGGAAAATTTCTTGAATAAGATGGTCCAGAGGTTCTTCAACATCCATATAAGGTACGCACATATGATCCGGCAATTTGATGTCGCCTAAAATAGTAGGTTCTAGACCGTTCCCAATACGTAATAGGAACTCAACGAAAACTGGATCCTCCATCGCACGCATGTTCTCAGTAAGGTGGAATTTTTTGATGGAAGGCCACAGACGTGAATTAACCAAGCAAGAGTCGATTGTGTCATGCCGAGAAGAGCCAAGAATAATTGGGACAGTTTGACGGAAATCACCGCCGAGGACAACTGTTTTCCCCCCGAATAACATCTTTTGCTCAGTTAGATCTTGTAAGAATAAATCAAGAGCCTCAATGCACCTGCGGTTTGCCATCGAAGCCTCATCCCAAATTAGCAATTTTGCCGAAAGGATGAGGTGTGCATGTACACTTTGTTTTTTTATTGCACAAGACATGGTTTGATCAACAACGATTGGGAGCTTAAACCTTGAATGTGCCGTGCGCCCACCGGGGAGCAGCGAAGCTGCGACACCTGATGAGGCGACGGCCAAAGCGATGCAATGAGTAGACCGGACAACCGCAAGCAATGCTCTATAAAGGAAAGTTTTCCCAGTCCCTCCGGGACCATCAATAAAGACCCCCCGCCTGATGAAGTATCAATAGATGAAATAATCCAATCAAATGCTTCTCTTTGTTTAGAATTTAGTAAAGCCACGGAGTCTAAGTCTTGTTCAGATACGCTTATATTAAGCTCAGACTCATAATCCTTGCTGTGCATCTCATCCTCACTGACCCAAGACGCGGATGGCATGAGACTGAAGTCGGCGATCGTCTTACCCATTGACTGAAGAAACACATCTATAGAACGAAGGGATCGGTCGAATAAGACATGTTGAGGCTGAGAAGAATCGCGTAGAAAATCTTCAGAAAGATAAACCTTGAACGTGTCCCATAGAGAGATTGGATCGGAGGGCATGCTGAAAACGAGAAGTGTGGCGAACAATCGGCGAAGAGTGTATGGAACCTGATAACCCGAAGCCTCTTCCAAGGCAGAGCGAACATCATTATATGCATCTAATAGCCCACGTTGTAAAGCAGCCTCTCGGAACGTATCATATAATTGAGCATTATGTGTCCTCAGATACTCAAACGATGTAGGTGCGGCCAAACTATTCAACAACAATCTCAAATAATATCGTTCAGACTCAAGTGGGTTAACGGTAACGAGCCTCCCAATTGCAGTCCCTCGTTTGCGTTGGGTCCATTGCTTGTGTTTTGTGTTCCATACAAAGTATCTAGGAAAATTACGATACAATAGATTCAATGACCGGACGTCTGCATATTCAGAATTCATCGAAAAAAATTCCGTCAATTGAGTGCGCATATTTTTCGGGTTTGATAATATGTCAGCCAAAGGACGAGAAGAATGGAAGAATATGTATTGAGAATTCGGAAGATGTACATGCAGTTGCATAACTGGAGGATTCATTTCGTAAAGTGCGAAGCCATAAATTCACCACATTGATTCAGGAGCGCAAAGCCACCGGGCCGATTGGAAGTCTCGTATCTCATCAATGTGTTCAGCATTGGGAGCATCAATAACATTGTATGCAACTTTGTCGTTCCCTTTGCAAACATATTTATAAAGGTATTTCACAACCTTGACATCGGCACATATCTCGACGTTAATGTGAGAATCAAACCGCGCCAATAAATAGGGATTGTACGGAATAACCCACCGATTATCAAGTGTTTTTTTCCTTGCGATAACTCTTCTACCATCGTCTCGGCGTCTATAAGTTGGGTAAGAATTATTTCGGTGTGTGGTGATGTTGACAAAGTCCTTTGGATAGTGATTTTTACAAGCCCCCATTTTCATGCATACATTAGTTGGGTTTAATTCTCCACAAGGGCCGTGCATCATATGTTTTGACACGCAAGCATGTAAATGAGGATGCGAATTGGGGTCGGGTATCTCGGCGGACACGAAGACATCATATGCCTCAGTGGAAGTGACTTTAAATTTCTTTTGCAATATAATGAGCCAGTGAACATGTGGAAGCCCGCGTTTCTGAAACTCAATCACATATAGATAAGCAGCGACTTTTCCAAAAATCTCCCTTTCAAGAATCACGGATTTTAATTCCTCATTCTTAGCCCTAAATACTCTTGCAAGAAGGTCCGCCCGATTGTGTGCTTGTTCACCTGGTAAAAGTTCTTCTACGATCTCTCGCCAATTTGGATCACATGCATCGTGACAAAAAAATCTGGACGACCAAACGTTGTAACCAAAGCGAGAGCATTCATATAGCGACGTCGAAGATCTCGAGGCCCACCCAAAAAAGAGGTTGGTAAAACAGTGCGTTGACCAATTGATCTGCCGCATGTAATACCATCGCACACCAAGCTATCTGCAATTCCCTTATAAGATTCCATGCGAATCTCGCTTTGGATTTGTGCATTTCGTAAGTAATCAAGGCGTTGGGTTTCGATCTTCACATACATATCTATTTGATACTGTTGGACGAGACGACCGGCACGAAGAATATTAGAAACATCATCATGACGTAATTGGAATCTGTAGCAGTAGAATTCTCGAGCAGCAACATTTTTTTTGTTATCTCGATGTTGAGCAAGATCTGTTTGAAGGAAAAAATAAATATATTTAAAAATCAAAAGCAAGATTTAACATAGACGAACAAATATGGAACAAATACAGTGTAGAGTAGAAGAGGGGAAATACTTTCTTGTTCGGCGCACAACAAGGCCTCGCCAGTCTCATGCTCATCAGGCAAGAGCATGGAGTCATTTGAAGCAACATTGAAATCCGGATCGTCGGTAGATTGGTTGCAAGAATTATGTTTTAGAATGCCTGTATGCCAACCTGGCTCACCGTAGGGAAATAATAATGGATATTGCAATGTGTCGTAACAACCATAGTAGTAATGAACAAATTGTGTGCTGTCAGTTTTTGTGTACACCCGTACGTCACGCGGGCGTTCTGAAGGTGGGTCAGTCAATTCATCCCAAATGGCAGCGACATGATCAACGACCGGCAAGTTATACACCCTTTGATCTAAAATAGGATCAGCACGCAGAACAATTTTGTACGAATCCAAGTTAGGCAACTCGCATAAACTCCGAAAGAAGTTTGCGTATGGATTGAGGGTCATAATATCCATTAAAAAAGAGACAACTTTTTCATCTAGGTCCCCAGACTGTGCAAGCCTATTGGGCAGCTCATTCTCCGTTCCATAGAAATATAATTGAACCTGTCGACCAAACCCGTCTTTGGGAATGAGATCACGAATGAAGTGATAAATCCCGCCTTGAACCTTGAACGTGTATATGCCTTTGTAGGCTCTGCAGAGTTCATGGTTGTAATAGATCCCGAGAGACGTAAACGCGAACGTATTGTTATATGTACGACAACGTTGGCGGAAGTGATCAGTTGCATGGGAGCTAGCGCCAGCATAGAGCTGCCACAAACTTGGTGGCATTTTAGTACGTTCTAAATCAACCTTTCCGCTTGAGCAACAAAAGCCAGGGGTTTCTCTGAACAGCCGGTGTGCACCACAATAATCACAATCTGCGGTTGGAGGTAAGCTCCATACTTCCTTGGGTATATGCATGATACGCTCAATGTATTTGAGGGGTGTTTTCTTGGTGCGTCGCATCGGAAGGGCAGTATAATCTAGCAGCACGATTGGGGAAAAATTAAACGAGTTGACATATGTACGAGGCATTTATCGGAACATATTATAAATTTGTCAAACAAGCCGAAAGGTTGGGGAAATGTCATTGTGCAAGTTGGGGAAATGTCACTTCTTTTAGTATACGAGAAGGAGGAGGAGTAAGTAATGACATTGTGCAATCAGGCTAAAAGGTGAAGGAGGAGGAGTAAGTCATGACATTGTGCAATCATATTATAAAATTAAACGAGTTGACATATTTACGTTCTTTGCTTAAGTAATGACATTGTGCAAGTTGGGGAAATGTCACTTCTGTTAGTATACGAGAAGCATATGTCCTCCAATTATTCTCCCCAGGTGGAAACTGTGGCCAACAATATCCTCAAGCCTAAAATCCCATATAACAAAAATATATTATAACATCCCATTAGACTTCCATAATCTAAAAGACAGTTCGATCTGAATACCAGCATAACCAAAGGCTATCTCAGGGGTTTGTATAGTACTATGAGTTTTTCACTTCCATTTTTGTTCTGCTAAAAGAAAACATCGAACAATATTGCATAGGGGCCAATGTAACATGTTTCACAGCGAGTGTCATGAAGAAACAACACAAATGATAAGCACCTAAAGTGTGTGCCACCACAAACCATGCTAGTCAAAGTTAAATGCAACACCGACCTGTTTCGATGGAACGCCGAAGACGATTGTTGGGTGTTAGGATCGCACCAGCATGCAAATCATCGGTCCCGGTATGTGCTGAAAAGGAAAAACAAATAATGTAACATAGTAATTAGATATACCAAGAGCTCCTCATCCACGCGAGGGTAACAACCTTTACGTTTTGCACGGCGGTCTCGCATGGAGCCCGCGAAGTCGTCGGCCATTATGGGAATCTGCTCAAATATGAAGCTGTAGAGGTGGCGCTAAACATACGAGACAGGTAACAGGCTGTGAGATATGGTAGCGAATTGGCACAAGGAAAGCACATAAAAATTCGGTCAAGCCATGGTCCAGCGCACAACAATGTATCTCATATCCGGAAAACTGGGCATCATGACGTACTGGGAAGGAAACATATAGTGTTTCCCAAAGCACTTTAAAAAATATATAATTCACCATACAAATCAAATTAATGTCTACCAAACGTGTTTTTTGTTTTAAAAACAATAAGGGCTAAAATTCCCGTAGATGGCGCGCATGTGCTTAACTCCCAAAAACATGGCGTTTGGTTATTTCACATGAATGCAATTTACAATTATATATATACTTTCAACAATCTGATTTGTTAAAAGCGTTATTTTCCCTGTTTAATTATATAATAGCAAATGACCCAGAAAACTCATCCTGTATAACAGAAAAGCAGCAAAAAATTGGGCTAAGGCATGGGCCAGCGCAGCCGTCCGAATCGAACAACCTGCACACGGAGCTGTAATGCGACCCCAAGAGACAGAGATTCATGCAGGACAAGTTAACCAATTGTACATGCAGCACATAATGGAAATCATCAAAACAAGGTTTTAAAAAAAAACATAGCACAGAGGGGATGAAAAAATGGAGGAAGAGAAGAATCCAACACAGAACCCTTCTGCACCGACCAGGCTGCGCATGGAGCTTTAATTCGGGCCAAAGAGATAGAGATTTACGCACAACAAGCAAACCAATCGGCCCAAAGAGATAGAGATTCACGCACAACAAGCAAACCAATTGTACACGCAGCACATTGTGCATGCAGTGCAAACGCAGCATCTATGTATACAATGACTTTCAGATTTAACAGGGGATTGAGGAGATCCAAACATCCCTACTCTGGACAAACCCGAGTGAAAGCATCAAGACAAGCTTTAAAGAAAACAAACACAGAGGGGATAAACAAATGCACCAATAGCAGATCCACAAACAAGCCTACAAAGAACGAGATCACATAACAGCAGAACATAAAACCATCTGCCTCCCCCCTCTCTTCGAAGATCAAACCGAAAAACACGATTAATCAACGCCAAGGGAATTTTTTTTTGCGCAAGATGAACTACATCGAAGACAGTCGCTGGGAAAAGAATAGAGCACAGCATATGTCAAAACATAAAATCCTAAAATCCAACAAATCTAAATCAGTTGATGGGGGAAAGTAAGAATCGCACCTAAGCTGATTGGAACCGAACACACACAAGAAAAACAAGGGGCAACATATATAAAGCATGAAACCAAACCACCAAGGTCCAAGACCGGCGGCAGCATGCCTGACCAACACAGGCGAATGATGTATGACCAACACAGGCGAATGAACCAGATAAAGCAAAGAGGACATCGGCGACATGACGTGCAAGAACAGAGTGTCGGCAAAATGAAGAGCATGGCCCGTTGGTTAAGCGGGCGAAGGGCAAGCGCAGCGAAGTGTCCAGCGGTCAACGACCGAGGAGGTGGAGGCGGCTGTCATGATTGAGTCGCAGCAGCTGACAGGGCTTATACCCAGCAAATGGATATCCCAACCCTGAACAAAGCCCAAGCCCCTTCCCCAACCCTGAAAACACGCCCAGCCCAAACACTGAGAAAGGGCAAACACAAAAACAAATGGAGGCCCATCAGCACTCGAAGCAAGCCCACGAAAAAATTGTTGAAAGCCCACGCAAAACTGGGGGAAGCCCACAGAGAAGCCCAGTACTGTATTACTGTTCATTGCTACAGGAAACACTTATTCTCTTATATAATAGTACAAATTAATTAGGCTTTCGTACCAAATTGTTTGGTGGCACCAAAGGGTGAGTTCCTATATTGCACAGACACTCCACAAAAGCACCAAATACAGTGCCAGACACTCTGTGGATACGGACTGCAGGACACGGTGCGACACGTTATCGGACACGCCACGTGGCGTGCCTGGATCTTTTTTTTTAAAAAAAATTTTTGTCATTTTTTAAACACGGCAGGACACACCGTAGATACGATAGGACATGGGAAAATGATTTTTTTAATATATTTTTTTCAAAAAAATGTATAACTTTTTTTTTAACAAAAATGTTTATAAAATTGCAATTTTTTTTGAATGTTTTAATTAGTGAATGAAGTGTCTACAACTTGACATCATTTTTAATTTTATTATTCAAATATTTGATAATCAAAGTTTTTCTTGAATTTTAGTATATTGTGTGTATGTATGTATATACCTAGCATACCAAACTAAATACAAATCAGTTTAAATCTCTGATTCATACTAGTGTTTTCGTGCACGCAATGCGTGCTTGTAAATTCGATTTTTTTGTTAAATTAACGGATTTGCACGATAAGTTTTTTTGTTGATTTTTTTTTAAGGTAATCAAATTTTGGGGGTGTTAAAATAATTGAATATTGGTAAGAGTGTAACTGTTAATATTGTAAGGGGTATTGTGGTAAATGGATTTTGATCTCAAGTTGGACTGACCATTTGTCGGTCTAAATGTCTCAGGCATTAATAGTATAGATTATAGATATGCATACATGGGAAATGATATATTAATCACCAAGATACACATAATAAAAAGACGGAAAACTTCATTTACCAAATTAAATCTAAAAGAATCATAATTGGTACACAAATGTGATATTAATAATTGATTACTCACCTCTCTTAGATCTTTTTTTTTTTTTGGACAGTTTTTTCGAAAATTCAAAATTCGTTCATCTATATATATATATATATTTTCGAAATTCTTGGTGTACCTATTAAATAATCAAGTATCAATTTTTTTGAATTCAAACACAAACGTTTGACTAATATTAAACATATATTATGTGTTTAGTCAAAATTAATATGCTTGACTATATAAGACATACTGTAATTAATGTTGTTTTTTTTTTACTAATCTCCACCTATAAATGCACACTCATTCTTCATTCTAAAATCATTCAAAAAAAACACAAATCTTTTCTTTTTCTACAACTTAAAGTGTTGAGGTAAAAGTGAAATTGAGTGTTAGAATTTCTTAAGGAGATTTTATCATTGGAATGAATATGATTAGTGGAGAGAAAGTGGATATTAAAATCCGAGCATTCTGAGTGAAATACTTTGTATTCTCAATTCTCTTATCTTCTTTGTTATAAAGAAGTAATCTCAGTGAGAGTTCTTGAGTGGACGTAGCCCAAATTGGGTGAACCATTATAAATATTGGCCTCAATTATATACTGATTTCCCTCATACAGTACCATGATCACAATTTAATGGTATCCTCTTCTTCTTTTCTGTTTTTTGTTTGATCAAACATTTGGGCAGATTGCGGAGAGGAATGCAAGCGTTGATGCACAAAAGCGAGCCATGTGGACGTGTGCTTGAAAGCCTGCAGCACATGTTGCAACACATGTTGGTGTGTGCCGCCTGGATATTATGGGAACAGGGAATGTTGCCTGTGTTACGATAATTGGAGAAGTAGTGATGGTGGAGCATTTTGCCCTTAGAGATTCTAATTGTTAATGATCTCGTGCATGCATTGTGTGTTTGCACGGTCGGTTTTTTTTAATAATAGTTAAATATATATAATATTTTTGGATTCCTATTGATTGATATACAAATAATTGGAACTTGTATTATTTATAACTAATTATAATCACTTTTGAGTAGTCATTTTGGTTCTCTAGTTGTACAATAATTTTATGAACCGTTATGAGTTAGAATAATTGTTGTAAAAGGGATTTCACGGGAAATTTGGTGGTTGATCTTAGCTCCTACCGGTTCGAAGATACCTACCATACTTCAAAAAAAATCTTATTATCAGAAATTATGGTATCATGATGATATTGATTGTAACGATTCGAAAAATTCTGCTCTACCTTCTCCAAAGTTACCGTTTCTGTAAAAATGTCACTCTTATCCTAGGATTTATAAAAACCATTTGGATAATACTAGGAAATCGAAATTGTCAAACTCTACTAATGCCTCTCCTAAGAATCCTTTTTAAATTTTCATAGATCGGAGATAAATTTGGGCTTCTCGGGTAGCCCGGATTCTCGCCCGGGAAGGTGGCCGTGAGGATCGGGCAGGGGAGTAGTGGCGTCTAAGCCGCCTGATAATGGGTCCGGTAGTCAGGAAGGTCAGTTGGGATGCTTGGACGGTGACCTGGACAGCTCGGGCAGTCCCAAAAATCCTTCGGGCAGCCCTGTTTTAGTTCCGGGCATTTTTGGTTCTGAAGATATTAACTCTCTTTCGAGTTCTGACGGCAAGCCTCCGATTAATATCATTCCTTCATCAAATCTAAATTGAAATCCTCCCAAACTTTAATCAAATCAGGTTTTTTAAACAATAAAAAATATGGTTTATTTAAGGAAGTGACTAGCATATCCACTGCCCGAGAAAAAAACCTTCCAAATCCTAGGCAGAGCAGGTATATGAAGAAGAAAAATGTGGTTTGCCAATAATGGATTGGCTTGATAAATATATAATAACTACATCCCGATGAAGATAATCATTTTGAAGTGGGACTTATGGAAAATTTGGGTGCGGATTCAAGGAACGTTATGTGCAAGATGAGCAGTGGGAATATCGCTGCTCCGACGATGAGGAGGAGGATGAGGAAGAGGTAGAGATGATCTCACGAGGTCCCTCAACAACAACCTCAAAACCTTATAACTTAAGGACGAGATCTCGCAAGAACTAAATTTTTATAATCTTTATTTGGATAGCTATTTTGGTTGAAATGTGTTTCTGTTTAGCCTAAGTTTTCCTATGTAGTATCTGATGTGATGTCTCATGTTTTACAGTATAAGGGTATCTAATATTCACTTATACTATTGTTTTTCTATCAATAAAATAAGTGACATTATGTCACCTTAAAAAGAAAAAAAACCCAAGAAATAATAATTGTGTATGACAAATAATGCGAGACACAACCCAAAAAATTGAATACTGCTTGTTTTTGTCATGCCTTAAATCATGTTAAATTCGGATGGATTTAGTAAGAACAAATATCTTTATTACATTCGAATTAAAAAATCTTCTAATTTCATGTATAAACTTCAATTATATTAAGAGTAAATTACAAAAAATGTCTCACCAAATAATTTTTTTTTTTTTGCAATAATAGTTCTAGAATTTTGGACTAAACAAATATAGTCACACAAATATCTTTTGAAAAAAGTGATCCCAATACCACTTTTCCGTTAAAGAATGGAACAAATGTATTTTGTGCACATGTTCGTTGAATGAAGGGCATTAAAATCAATTTGTTAGACATGTGTATCTTGGGACTACTTTTGTTCAAAAAACAATTTCTTTCTGACAATATTTGTTTAGTTTCAAAAGTTTGTGACTAATATTGTAGATGATACTATTTAGTGAGACCATTTTTTTAATTTAGCGGGAGATGTATATATATAGACCCAAAACAAGACAATGCTCGTATTCAAAACGGCACAACCTCATTATTATGTTTAATTAATACATTAAATGAGAAGTTCTAATATTGTTTAGAACATACATAACAATTAGCACCTAGATTACAGTACACCGCCACAACCAAAAAAACAACCATGATATTTATATATTTCTGAGAAAACTTATAATCAAATCTCATCGATTTATAACGTATTACTGTCCCTCGATTTCGATCCCCATGCTATGGCTTCCGCAACTTCTTTTTCCCTTTCCTTTGCTGTAATCTCACTTTGTTGGATATCGGAATCTTTTGCCATTTGAGAGGGGGAAATAGGATCAGGAAGAGACGGTTCTGTTTTCGGTTCTTCCCACAGGTAACTGAGGGCGGTTACCACATCGCTCATAAAAGGTCTAATGGATGTGTCTTCTTGAAGACACATAGCTGCTACAGCAATTGCTTGGTTGAAGCTTTTCTTTGGAAACTCTCCTTGAAGTAAAGGATCAGCAAGTTCTGAAAATCTGCTTGGTTGTCTGAATATTGGTTCAGCCTAAACACCAAAAGTAAGCAAAATTGTGTTCATTTTTTAGACTTGCAAGAAAAATATACCTACATTGATTGGCAGGATTACAGAATCGCAAGTCTGTATTATAAATCTGTTGGATCAAGTGTTGCTATCCCAACACTGATTAAATAACTTGATTCAAACTATAATTACTACTAAAGATTAATATGGGGAATCTTGGCCAAGGAAGGAAAGGGATGTTTAAATTTTACCCATGTTGCTAAATTCTGTTGT
This sequence comes from Haberlea rhodopensis, assembly GCA_907163345.1. Lineage (NCBI taxonomy): Eukaryota > Viridiplantae > Streptophyta > Magnoliopsida > Lamiales > Gesneriaceae > Haberlea > Haberlea rhodopensis. The sequence continues at coordinate 504,201 of CAJQUN010000021.1, read as the reverse complement.
TCGCCTCGCCTCCTGGTATCGATAGCTCGTTTTCCAGTGATCAACTCTAACAGAACGACTCCAAAGCTATACACATCTGATTTCGCAGTGAGATGACCAGTTCTTTGATACTCAGGGGCACAATAACCATAAGTCCCCATAACCCTCGAAGATACATGCGTCTTATCCCCCACAGGTCCAAGCTTAGCTAGCCCAAAATCAGAAAGCTTTGCATTGAATTCCTTGTCGAGTAATATGTTTGATGATTTCAAGTCACGGTAAATCACCGGAGGGTTCGCCATATCGTGCAAATATTCTAGACCTTTTGCAGCATGTAATGCTATTTTCATCCTTGCGTGCCAAGGTAATGGAGCCTGCCTTGGTGAGATGTCTGCAGAAATGTGACATAAACAACGTTTTCATGATGTGATAAACGTGTAATTTTCTTGAAAACACGAAAAGATTGACCGATACCGAGTAGATGGTCTTCAAGAGATCCCAATGCCATGTATTCATACACCAAAAGTCTTTGCTCTCCATCAGCACAGTACCCGATTAGGTTTACGAGATTTTGGTGGTGTAGCAGGCTTAACATCAAAACCTCTACAAGAAATTCTCGGTTTCCTTGTAGCCCGTTTCGGTCTAGTTGCTTAACAGCTACAATCTGAATTCAGAGGGCCCAAAAAATATTACCTCAAGAACAAGAAAAATGATCATAAGTTCATTGATCTTATGAATGTGAAAAATCTTTGAAAGTACCAGGCCAGTTTTATCAAGGCGTCCTTTATAGACACGACCGAATCCGCCCTCACCGAGTAAATTTTCTTGCCTGAAATTATTTGTTGCAGAGGCCAGATCCCTAAAGGTGAAAGTTTGAGATGCAATATTGTTGTTGTTACTATCTTCTCCGGTGGCACGCCTGTTGTTTGTAGCTTCTGCTGTAGCTTTTCTCGGATTTTCTGCATAGAAATTTGGAGCATTTCAAACTCCTTCATAATATCAACACCAGCATTAAAGTTGGGATGCAAAATATATAAGGCAGCATTGTTTGCATACCGGGCCGAGGCAGCCGCTGCGTCGGAGATTGAGGCAGTGGCCGCCGCTGTGGAGACTGTAGTTCTCTACGTTGATGGGCGGCTTCAGGAAATGTACTTCGTATCGCATTATTACCACAATTCTTGGATGCTTTCTTCTCATGGGACGAAAAGCATGAAAAACAACTCATAGTTGTGGCCTTAAAATTACAGGGAACACAGCGATCCCTGATCAATATTTGAATATGATTCTTTATAACTAATTTATAGGAATTATCTTGGATCATAGGATTTAAAACGAACTTCCAAAAACAAATCTATCTTTTGATTATTCCCAAGGGAAAAACCGACAACGTGTGGATTGATCTTGAGAAAAAATCCCTCGAATTTAAGAGATTAAGAGAGAGCGATGATTTCTTGATCTTGTTTGAATCAATAAGGGATCAATAAGGGCAAGAGGCCATACGAAGAATGAAGGGAAATGGGTTTTGTTTTGTTCTCCAAAACTGTCGGAGAAAATGGAGAGATAGTGGAAGAGAAAATATGAAGAATGCTCGATGATGATCCAATGACGCGGGGAACTGATATGGTGGAGGTTTACCTATTAGTTTAATGGAATTCTATTATGGACCAAATTAAATGAATATTTTATGTAAATAATTTCCCAAAAAAATATAATATATAAAATTCTCTATAAGATTAATGAGAAGCACACAAGTTTCTGTATTGAATTCACAGTAATCACTTAATGAATCGAAAACCATGTACAAGGTTTAGGTTAAATAACCTTTTCTGATAACTACTCCCTGTAGATGAGTTAACAAGATAACAAAGTTAATTCAAATGTATGATATCATATCTTATTCAAAAACACGATAAGATAGTGATTAGGATTTGTTGTGATCTTGATCTTTATCCTTGGCTTTAGGGATTGAATCAACTTCTGTTTCCACATGCCCCCTCAATCCGAATGGTAGGGAACGAACATTCAGATTGTGCAAGATGTGCTTGAATCGAGAAGAAGAGATGGCTTTAGTCAAGTAATCAGCCAGTTGATCTTTGCTGGAAATGAAGTTAACCATGAGGTCTTTCTTGGCCACCTGATCTCGAACAAAGTGAAAGTCAATCTCGATATGTTTTGTACGAGCATGGAAGACGGGATTCGATGTTAAATACGTAGCACCGATGTTATCACACCAAAGGACAGGAGGTGTGGAAAGTGGAATACCAATTTCAGACAATAAAGAACGAATCCATTGCAGTTCTGAGGCAGTGTTCGCAAGTCCCTTGTATTCAGCCTCATTGCTACTACGTGCAACCGTTGGTTGTTGTTTGCAACTCCATGAAATGAGATTGGGTCCTTGGAAAATGCAAAAAGCATTGACGGAGCGACGATCATCACGGTCACCACCCCAGTCAGAGTCAGAGAAAGCCTGAATGGATAAATTTGAAGTGCGAGAGAAGAGCAGTCCTGTGGATATGGTGTGCTTGAGGTAACGAAGAATCCTTTTGACAGCTTGCCAATGTGGCTCCCGTGGATTGTGCATGAATTTGCTCACCTTATGAATGGCGAAGGCGAGGTCAGGGCGTGTGAAAGATAGGTATTGTAGGCTGCCAACTGTGCTACGATATAGTTGCGAGTCTAGGCAAGATGCTCCATCATGGGCAGTAAGATGACATGAAGTAGACATAGGACTAGAGCAAGGTTTTGCTTCAGACATATTGGTCTTCTTGAGTAACTCGGCAATATACTTTCGTTGAGTGAGGTAAAGTCCAGTAGAGCTGTGTAGAGCCTCTACTCCGAGAAAGAAGCTGAGTGAACCAAGATCTTTGACTGGAAACTCGGTATTCAATTTCTGTATAACTTGTGAGATAAGTGACATGCTGGAACCCGTGACTAGAATGTCATCAACATAAATGAGAATGAGTATGATAGAGGTGGAAGAGCGCCAAATAAACATAGAAGAATCCGATTTGCTAGCATGGAACCCATGTGCACGTAATATGTCAGTGAGTCGAGAAAACCAAGCCCGAGGAGCTTGTTTGAGGCCATATAATGATTTACGGAGTTTGCAAAGGTGAGTAGGGAACTGAGGATGGAAATAGCCCTGTGGTTGTGTCATATAAATATCCTCTTCTAAGATACCATGTAAAAAGGCATTTTGAATATCCAGTTGGCGAATCTCCCAACTATAGTGAACAGCTAATGAGAGAACTAGCCGGATTGTGGCATGACGAACAACAGGACTAAATGTTTCACTATAATCAATACCCTCTTGTTGGTGAAATCCCTTTGCAACCAAGCGAGCTTTGTATCTCTCGATGGACCCATCAGCCTTACGCTTAATCTTATATATCCAGCGGCAACCAACCACATTAGCATGTGGTGGTGGAGGAACGAGTGACCATGTTCCATTACGTAATAGAGCATCAAACTCAGTATTCATCGCATTTCGCGAGTGAGAAAATTTTGAAGCCTCGGTGTAGCAAGATGGTTCAGTGTGAAGTGGATTTACAGAGACGAACATAGCTTTCGGAAGAGGGTAGCGGACAAAATCATCTGAATGTTGCTTATGCTTGAAGACATTGTTCATGGATCTGGTTACCATACCATGTGTGGGTGGATGTTGTGGAGCTGACTCAGAATGTTGGTGAAGGGCCGACGTTTGAGAGAGCCCAATATCTGTAGATGAAATATTTTGATGGGGCATGATTGCAGGCTTCCCGATTGGTAATTCACCACCTGAACCTGTAAGTTGAGGGTCAGAACTAGAAGCATTTGTCGTAAATGGTGGAGGTTGCACATTTCCGGAGGCAGGAGGAGGTAATAGTCGAAGGTTGAGAGGAAGGTTTGTGGTGTTAGGCAGAGAGGTCGTGGGCGAAGGATGGTCCTCGACATAAGGAAATAGAGATTCATCAAAAACGACATGACGAGAGACATAGACTTTTCCAGTTGATAAATCTAGGCATTCGTAACCATGGTGACCAACACTATATCCCAAGAAAATACAAGTTTTACTACGAAAATCCAACTTATGCTTGTTGAAAGGGCGTAAGTTTGGCCAGCAAGCGCATCCGAAAACTTGAAGGAACGAATAAGACGTTTGTAAAGGACTTCAAAGGGGCTGAGATTAGCAAGGGAAGTCGTGGGGAGGCGATTGATTATGTAGGTGGCTGAGGTAAATGCATCCTCCCAGAATAGTAAGGGAAGATTTGAGTGAGATAGAAGGCTCAAACCAACCTCGACAATTTGTCGATGGCGACGCTCGACTGAGCCCATTTGTTGATGGGTGTGTGGACATGATATACGATGATCAATCCCATTAGATTTGAAATATTGGTGTAAACGACGGTACTCCCCACCCCAGTCAGATTGAATGGATTTGATTTTACATTCAAAGTGTTTTTCGACATATCGTTGAAATTGAAAGAAAACTTCCTCAACATCAGATTTAGATTTAAGAGGAAAAAGCCACAAAAATTTTGAATGATCATCCAAGAAACTAACATAATAACGAGCGCCTGTAGTAGAAGCTACAGATGCTGGACCCCAAACATCAGTAAATATTAAATCCAAAGGTGCAGGGGATACATAAGAGGAAGAGTGAAAAGGTAAAGCATGACATTTAGCCCGTTGACAATCAGAGCAAATGTGGTTCCTCTGTTTATTAACAACTGGAAATAAACGACTTGAAAGAATATTATTGACTACTGGTGCAGCAGCATGGCCAAGACGCCGATGCCAATCTTGAAAGAAGACTCGAATACTGGAGTGAGCTTGAGGTGAGATTTTATTGGAAGAGAACATGTACAGGCCATCATTGAGATTGCCGCGGTGGAGGACGTTCCCCGAGTATGCCTTCACAAGAAAGTAAGAGGCATGAAATTCAAAATATACATTATTATCAATGCAGAATTTATTAACCGAAAGTAGATTCTTATGAATTTGAGGAACCAGGAGAATTTGATTAAGAACAAATGATAGGGAAGGGGTGGAGAGTTTGGAAGAGCCTATTGTAGAAATGTGCAAACCTTGATCATTACCAACTTGTAGTTGATCCATCCCAACGTAATCTTCACTTTTGACATTTAGTTGAGCCATATCATTTGTGACATGGTGAGTAGCACCTGTGTCGACGGTCCAGTCATGGTCCCATGTGTTTGGATTAGCAGCAACATAAGCTTGTTTGTTCTGTGATTTATGATCCTGAAAAGTATTGTCAAAGCGGTAGTAGCAGCGGCGAGCGGAGTGCCCTGGTTTTTCACAAAGTTGACACACAATGTCAGGAGAGCGTTGTGAAGAATCAGGCTGCTGAAAATATGATGGGGGGGCTCTGTTAGTCGACTGAGAAAATCTGCGGGTGACATTTGCTTCAGGGTGAGGTGTAGGAATGGAGGAATGATGTCGAGAGAGACGTGATTCAGTGGCAACCAGTAAGGAGTAAAATTCTTCCAAAGTAATAGAATCTGGGCGTGCATAGATTGAGGAGACAAGACTGTCATACTCGTGGCCAAGGCCAGCGAGTACATAAGAAATAATGTCATCACGTGACATGGATTGACCAGCAATGGCTAGCTCATCAGCGAGCTTCTTGATGAACATGAAGTAATCATTGGCAGATTGATTACCCTTCTTGGCATTGGCAAGTTGTGTGCGGACTTGCATAGTACGGGCACGGGATTTGGAGGCAAAGTTGGTCTCAAGTGCGGACCATACATCATGAGACGTAGTATGTGAGACTACCTGAGAAAGAACACCTTCAGTCATAGAGGACATAAGGGTGCTCAAAATTAAATTATCTTGTCGTGTCCAAAGAACAAACACAGGATTCGAAACATGGCTTCTATCAGTAGGATCTGGATGAGGAATATGGGTTGGAGGTGGAATAGTGGTGCCATCAAGATATCCGAATAAGTCTTGCCCTTTAAAATATGGGACCGGTTGTGCTTTACAAAGAAGATAATTGGTAGCAGTCAACTTGATGGTAACAATGGAGGAGAGCGTGGTGATTACAGATGGGGCATGGGAGGAGGAATCTGTGTTAGTGGAGGAGGAAGAGGAAGACATAATGTGACGTTGGTCTTTGATGGCTCTGATACCATATAAGATTAATGAGAAGCACACAAGTTTCTGTATTGAATTCACAGTAATCACTTAATGAATCGAAAACCATGTACAAGGTTTAGGTTAAATAACCTTTTCTGATAACTACTCCCTGTAGATGAGTTAACAAGATAACAAAGTTAATTCAAATGTATGATATCATATCTTATTCAAAAACACGATAAGATAGTGATTAGGATTTGTTGTGATCTTGATCTTTATCCTTGCTTTAGGGATTGAATCAACTTCTGTTTCCACATTCTCATCAATTTATAAGTTTGCCAAGAAATTCGTTGATTTAATTGGATATATTATTCTGTCAATAACAAATAAATAGCTAAATTTGATGCTATAAAGATTCAACACTTAGATTCAATATATACACAAATTTGAATTGTGACAAATTCGTGGAGTTGATGTTTCGAATTATTATTTTAAATACTTAGTGCATGCTTGAGACATGGGAATCTGATATACCTTGCTAACACTATGTCATTCTTTGTGTTTGGTACACTTGTGAGAATGAGAATATTCATTCCAATATGAATGCCTAAACCCATATTAGTTGGAATAGTCATTCTCCAATATGAATGCCTAAATATATTACAGGATCAAGCGCTTGCCGTTTTACCAAAGTTTGTAACCCAAGCGTCACTTTTGACCACTCTCCAATCAGGGACAATTATTGCACTCCAACAATCTCCCTCCAATTAATTGCACTATATTGTAACTCATGAGACTCGAACACGTGATATTGGCTCATATACAAATTGTAGAATCAAGCGATTGGCGATTTACCAAAAGTTATAACTGCTGGTAACGGTGCAACTCTAATTGTTACCCAAATTTTGGTATGGTAGGCATTCATTTCTTCCAAGCACAAAAATAATAATAAGATGCAAAAACAAGTAAGTCACCAGAATTTTACGTGGAAAACCCTGAGGGAAAAACCATATGACCTAGTCTAGTATGATTTTTCCACTATGAACAAAAGATTACAGAGTTACTGTACAAGCATTAAGCGAATAAAAATACATGAAACGAAAAATGAGAGAACATGAGCAGAGAGTGAGGCGGCACTCTTGAAGAGGAAGAAAGCTCATGCCCTAAAAAATGACAGTTTCTCCTTCTATTTAAAGGGAACGGGCCCTAGTAAAATGGGCCATGAAAAATGGGCCTTATAACACTAGCAGGGGGACCATATTGGGTGTCATGGGAATGCCAGAGAGTTTGTGCTTCATTTCATCTCTTCATCTTCTGGAGCCAAGGGTAGGCTCCCCTCAGAGCCCAGCTTGGGTTCAAATACAAAAGATTGTTGTCCATTCCTCTTCCTCTTACCTTGGGAGCGATGGGCGGGGTTTCCCTCGAAGCCTAGCTTGTGCCTTATTCACATGCTTTTAAGGTGCCGAGTAGTACAAACCCAGACTTAATGATTGGACAGATATTGGTAAGGTTGAGCTAGAGAAGACAAGCTGGAGGCCTTCCTGAGAACCGAGCTGTAGGTCTACCTGGAGGAGTGACCTGGGGTGGCCGAGGTGGAGGTCATACTGGAGACCGACCTGGGGTGGCCGAGGTGGAGGTCATCTTCAAGGCCGACCGGGGTGGAGGTCTACCTAGAGGCCAACCTGGGGTGACCGAGCTGGAGGTCTACCTGGAGGCCTACCTGGGTGGAGGACTACCTAGAGGAGTGACCTGAGGTGACCGAGGTAGAGGTCTTGCCCAAGTGGGGTCTTGGAGAGTCCATATTTTTACCCGGGTAACACCAGTACCCCCCTCCTAGTCGAGCTAGTGTAACGTTGTCTCGATTATTCGGGTATTTTGGCAAAACTGGGTTGCTTTATGCCGACAAACAAAAGTTGAGCCAATTGTCAGTGTCTTTATTTGAAATGTCCCATGAACTTCAATCAATTACGAGTATTGACCTAAGCTGAATATGTTGAATCTGCTACATCTCCACCTACCTACTCTATGGGTTCAGTGGGGCCAATCTCTTGAGGAGGAGGCCGAGCTGGAGTCCTACCGCTCACGAGAACGGGTGAGGTATACTGACTTCCCACGATTTGCCTACATAATGTATGATAGCTCTGACTCTTTAGCATATTCTCTGAGCAGGAACAATAACTTGAACTATTCTAAGTTATAGAACTAAATATCAAATAGGGCTGATCTGGGCAGAGCTGACCTGCGATGCCAACTAGATATCTAAGTTATAGAATTAAATATAAAACATAGCTAACATGTTCTCAGGGCAAGGGTGACCTGCGATGCAACTAGATATAATTCTGTTATAGATTAAATATCAAACAGGACTGACATGTTCTCTGGGTAGAGCTGACCTACAATGACAACTAGAAATAATTCTAAGTATAGAATTAAATATAAAACAATGATGACCTGTTATCTGGGCAAGACTGACCTACAATGACCACTACAAATAATTCTAAGTATAGAATTAAGTCTTAAATAAGGCTGACCTGCTATCTGGGCAGGGCTGACATTCAATGACAACTAAAATTAATTCTAAGTATATAATTAAATTTTAGACAGAACTGACATGCTATCTGGGCAGGGTTGACCTGCAATGACAACTACAAATAATTCTAAGTATATAATTAAATCTTAAACAGGCTGACCTGCTGTCTGGGCTGGGCTGACCTGCAATGATAACTAGAAATAATTCTAAGTATAGAATAAAATCTTAAACATTACTGACCTATTAGCTGGGTAGGGATGACATGTTGTATCAAACTAGAATCTGAGAAAATATATCTCGGTTGAATTCCTGAGAATAAAATAAATGTTCTAGGTAGATAAAGCTCGTCTGATCTGAACTCCAGAGTAATAAGTATGAGCAAATGATGCTCGGCTGAACTCTCGAGCTGATAAATATGCTGAGTGAAAAAAGTTCGCTCGTTATGAACTCCAGAGCTATACTGAATTCATGCCATGGCTAATCTTAGCAATTATGACAGAGCCTCATACACCTGGGCTTACAAGTGACATGGCTGACCTACATTAAATTTATGTCAGGGCTGACCTTAACAATATTCTTATGCCAGGGTTGACCATAGCTATACTTTAATGCGACAGCTGACCATACCAATGTTCTTGTGTCAGGGTTGAAATTAGCAATATTCTTATGTTAGGGCTGACCATAACAATAATTTTGTGCCGAGGCTGATCATAGCAATGTTCTTGTACCAGGGCTGACCTTAGCGATATCTTTATGTCAGGGCAAGCCAGGGCTGACCTTAGCTTAATCTGGATGCCAGGACTCGGGTTTGTCTGTGCTTACGATCTGTCAGAGCCTACGCTATCTGCGCTCGCCGAATATCCCATCCAAACTCCAACACGTCACATCCAAACTCCATCAATACACCAAATCCAAACTTCCACATCAATACAACACATCCAAACTTCCACATCAATACACCACTCCCGAACTCCCACATCAATACATCCCAAGCAAATAAGTTCATCAGGGCACCAAAACCACTAAAGATCCAAAGCTGATGAATAAGGCATTACTGCAAGATTGCACGGCCAAGATGGCGTATAGGAGCTTACTGCAAGATTGCATGCCCGATCTGTCTGAATAGGGGCTTACTACTAGATTGCACGCCCCAGCTACAACATGCCGAACTAAGGTCGGTGGGAAAGTAATGCAAAAATACACAAAGGACGAGACAGAAACAACCCAAAGTAATAATATCTTGCAACTTAAATGCATTCCGCAATGCAGTAAATTAAAGTAGCAGTTTGAGAGAAATAACCATAAATGTGGGCATGTAGATTGAGCCCCAAAGCAGAGGTCAATTGCTAGGCTGAATATGTCCTGAGCTTGGTAGCAATGCGCTAGAGGCCTTGGTGATGGCCAAGGCCGAGCTGATTGTTGGGGCCGCGGTGGCCAAGGTGAGGCCGAGGCCGAGCGGGGACCGAAATTAGGCCAAGGTTGGACCAAGGTTGCCGAGGTCGAGATTGGCCGAAGTGGAGCTCACGTGGCCGAGGTCGGGCTAAGGCCGATGTGGCCGAGGTGATGGATAAGGCTGAGGCGAGCTCATGTGGCCGAGCTGAGGCCAATGTCGAGCTCATGTGGCCAAGGTGGAGCTCATGGTGGAGCTAAGCTGAGATCAAGTCAGAGGTGTGCCGTAAGTCCATCGCAAACTAGTGATGATAAAGATCTTGAATCCCCCGTGAACATAGAGCTGTTAGGTAAACTTCTTGGAGAATGAACTGATAGCCACAAGATCCTACCAGCACTTCACCGATAACTCCTTCTCATCCTCACTTCACTTACTCTTCACAGCCACAAGCGCACGAACACTACAAAAAACCTCAGTGGCCAAAACAACGATAAATTGAATGTGTATTGCCTGGGTTAGTATGATTGTGTGATAGACGAAATGTGTGTGTATGTGGGGGGGGGGGGGGGGGGGGGGGGGGGGGACAAATTGTGGTCTTGGTATTCAGCGGTTCTCTAATCCATCGCCGAGAAACACTACACGCTTGCCCCAACATCCCCACCAGCCCGCAAAGACACTGCAAAAACCACACTAAATTCGCACACACAGCCTTAGATCTGCCACCCAGACCCTCCATACCTCAATGAAGCTTGGCTTTGTCTCGAACCCACTTCATTTCTTCTCTGCTTTCTCTCCTTGTTGGGATTTGGTTTTTCCAGGACATAGAAAGCCCTGTCCAAAAAGCTTTGCAACACAAATGATGATTTTCCTCCCCAGATCTCAACGTCTTAAGCTCAAGTTCCCACAAACGGCGCAAATTGTTACCCGGAATTTTGGTAGGTAGACGTACATTTCTTACAAGCACAAAAATAATAATAAGATGCAAAAATAAGTAAGACACCAGATTTTTTATTTGGAAAACCGAGAGGGAAAAAACCACATGACCTAGTCCAGTATGAATTTTCCAATATGAACAAAGGATTACAGAGTTATGTACAAGCATTAAGTGAATAAAAATACATGAAAGGAAAATGAGAGAACATGAGCAGAGAGGGACGACTCTCTAGAAGAGGAAGAAAACTCATGCCCTAAAAAATGGTAGCTTATCCTTTTATTTAAGGGAAACTGGCTATAGTAAAATGGGTCATGGCAAATGGGTCTTATAACACTAGCAGGGTGACAACACTGGCTGCCATGGGCCTGTCCGAGAGTTTGTGCATTCATCTCTTCATCTTCTGGAGCCAAGGGTAGGACTCCCCTCAGAACCTAGCTTGGGTTCAAATACAAAATCGAGGCAACCGACGAAGAAATGTGAAAGTCACATGCTCGATCGATCGAGAAGGAGTGCTCGATCGATTGAGTGAGGCAGAGAATTTGGCCAACAAAAAGGAACGTTGCTCGATCGATCGGTAGAAGAGCATGATCGATCGAGCATGGCAGAAAATTTCATGACCGAGAAAATTGAGTGCTCGATCGATCAGCCAACAGAGTTTTGTGGAAAAAAAATACCTCTTTGAGTTTGGTCTATTGAGAACGCTTCCATCCACCTCCTCTCCTATATATATCAGACCTAGGGCATGAAAATTGGTTGTTGAACATCATATTACACAATACATAGCAGCTTTTCATCTTCCTCCAACATCCAACAACCTTAAAGAAAATTATTAAAGTGCAAGGAAGGAAGCAAGAGAAGAAGATATGTTGCAGCGCACGTAATCGTCTCCTATCGTTTATTGTACTTTTAAACTTTTGTTTTGTTGATTATTTTAGAATTCATGATGTGGATTTGGTTGAGAAACACTTTTAAATCTTGTTATTTTGATTTAAACACGAACTAAGTTTATTTTATCAAGATTAGGGGAGCTTGTGTTTGAGTTGATGATTTGAATGTTCTTTTGTGGTTTGATTCTTTCGTTCATGATTTAAAATCTTAACGCTTTCAAAGTTTTGCCAACTTTGATTGATTTGTGAGAATTATAATTTAGATTGAGAGATTAAATTATAATACGCTATGGTAAATCATGTTGTATGTTCAAGATTGAGATCGAGAGATGAAATCACATACTTGATAACTTTATATTGAAAGATCTAACGTTAGAGGTTTTCATAGAGATTTATGCGATATTAAATTGGTGATTAAGTGAACGAAAGTTACTTGTTTCAATTTGATATTAGTTTCAATATAGCTTGAGAAAGTGTATTAGGTATTTTACGGGAACCCGTCACCTTAAGAATTATTTGGATAGTAATTGTTTTCACAAACAAATCATTGACGATAACACAAGTGAACCAACGTCTTGATAAATTCTCAAGTGGAATTCCTTCGCATCTTCAAAAGTATTTATTTTGTTTAATTAATTATTTCTATATTTTGTAGGCTAAATATAATTTATCTATGTTTATTTGGTACTTATATATGTTAGTCCCTGTGGGTACGACATCCCTACTTTTCTATCATTATACTAAAACTTGACCACATGCACTTGTGGTGAAATCGTGCTACACTCTGATATTTTATTAATTCTAGATCTGTACTACGGGGCTTGTTGTATTTGAATTTTTTATTTGGATACAACGACAACGTTACACAATAGGTCTCAGGGCTTGACATTTTGGCGATATCATAGCAAAACCAGGTTCCATGATCCCGCTATGAAAAGATTTCTGGTTGATATAAAAATATCATATTATAATCCGGTAGAGATAGACCAACTATGTGGTTCGAAAACAAGTTGGGAAACATTTCTAACTATCTGAATTTTTTTTATTTTTGTTAAAAAAAGTATGAAATAATAAAAAAAATAAACACAAAATCGGCTACTGTCGTTAATAAACCCGACACACTGTCGAACAAGCGACCTTCCGCCATGGACGACTACCTCGAACGAAGCCACTGCAACAGGCAGCTGATCGAATGGACGACGATACGATGCCAATTTCACGATCGGATTATCTCGCATCCAACCCTCGGCCGACTTTTCGATCTTGGTGTCGCCGGATGTATATCGATTAATTGGACGCAACACCTTTACCCTGATGTAATGGAGAACAAAAGCCCTCAATAAATTTCAAAGTTTGGCCACCAATTAAAAGTCGCATTTCACGCCCAAGAACCCTAATTTGGCCGAAATTTTAACATCTGGTTTTTCACCCCTCGTATCCTAATTTTAAATCCAATCTGGAGAAATGATCCAAATATAATCCTTGATAAAAGACCTCTACCAAATTCAAACCCCGGCCTCGGAATTGTCTCCAATTAGGGATAAAATTACGGTGGGAAGAACCCTAAAATCTCAAAATTTCCATATTCAATTTCTCAACCATCTAAACATAAAAATTCAAATTAAATCTGGTTTAATGATATACATATAAGGTACATTAAAATCCATCTATCAAATCCGAATCACAAACAAGGAAAATAGTCGAATTTTCGGATCAAAATCTACCCTAGGAAACCCTAATTGGCCGAAAATCAAGCTTACAATTCATCTCCAATTGTTATACCAAAATCAAATTAATTTCATAGGATAACTCTCCATTGTATAGTTAATAAAAAGCCCTCTCATTGATTGTTCTAAAAAATAAGAGAAAGCTTCCAATTATCAGCCGCAATCCATGCCCCTTAGGGAAATAGATGTCACTTGGGAACCGGAAGAAAAGATGCGAGAGAAATATAAATGTCTCTTACATGTTCGAGCTGACTCAAGTTTCAAGGACCAAACTTCCAATAAGGAGAAAGGGATGTGATGACCTATATTATTGCCTTACTCAATCATGACATTGATGACCCAAATTCTTGCCACCATTCGATCACATTCAACCACCATTCAATCAATATAATGACATTTAATGGCTTGCTCAAATCATGCCATTAGATGGCCAAAGTTTTGGAATTTGTCAAAGAATTTCTCCTACATCATAAACATATTATATCATATCAAAGATAAGTTTATCCTACCAAGAGGCATATTTACATTTATTGTTATGCCAAATCATGACACTAAATGGTCAAGATTTAGGATCAACTTATGTGCTTCTAACTTTAAAAACAACATTATACCACAAAAGATCCCTATATTTCGAAACCTACACACACTTACACACATCGATTTTCAAAAGTTCCAAGCAAGGAAGGAGGAAATTTGAGCCGTCTTCACAAACCAAAATCCGTTGATCGTGCTTCAAATATCCAATGACGGTAAGTGGGCTTTTGTTAATTATCATTTTATTTTAGAACCATATGCATGCTTAAATTTCAGTTGAACATGAAAATGTATTTTAAGATTATATTCTGAAAGTTATGAGAAATGCGCATCGAAAGTTGAAGGCTCTACGGGGAAAAGTGCTACGCGTGTAGGAGCCACCACTTGATTCGGTGAGGCAAAGTGCTACATGATGGGGGATTGCCACATGCATGGAAGCCACCTCTTGATCCTTAGGAACAAAATGCTATGCACACGGGAGCCACCTCTTGATCCCAAAAAGCGATTATGTGATTATGTGTTTATGTGATAAGGCTCTAGTGTGAGCAATTATGAGTAAGTATATCGATTTACTATGTGGTTAATAAATAGTTATTTGAAAAGCTTTATATTATCATGTTCAATTGGCCCCTGCTTGCTGAGTATTTTCCAAAATACTCAACCCTTACTGTCCCTCCCCAGATAAGGATAGAATATTTTGAAGACGAAGAACAAGACCAATTTTGGGGCTGGTGATCTACCGAGGAGATTTCAAGATTTTATTTTGTTACGCTTCCGCAAACTTTATTTAAATCTAAGGTTTTACAAATAATTTGTTTGTAAAGACAATTATTGTTATGGAATTAATAGACTTGTTTAATTCTAGATTTGTACTACGTGGTTGTTGTATTCAAATTTCTTATTTAGATTCAACAACGGTGTTACGCGCTCGGTTTTGAGGCTTGACAACACTTACAATTGGGAACTATATCTCACTCTCAATATGTGCATACTTAAGACGTCTCACTGTTATAATTACACTCATCACTATAAGCTCACAAGTGTAAAGAATGTGAGTGCAATGGTTCAGCTAAATGATCGGATAAAGCTTTCAACAATGGTGCCTATTTTGGGGTCAATTTCACTCAGCTGATATATCGCTGAAGCTCCCTATAAATTGAATTTCTCTCTAAAATGATTTGTTCTTTGAAGCGGTAAGTCAGAGGTTAGAGATTTCTCTTCTTGTGATCTTCAATCTTAAAGTGTGTATATATAACCTTCAAGTTGATTTGTCGGCCACTAGATATAGAAATTTGTCCGTCAAAAAAATCTTATATTTTCTATGTCATCCACGAACTATGTCTTTCTTTTCAACGATCCCATTTCAGCGTTAGACTTTAACTCTGTTGTTAACGACTATGCTGGTCTACTTTTGTTCAGTTGAGCTGAACATTCAACTGGTATGATTTGTTTAGTCGGTTGACTCAGGTATTTTTCATTTATATCAGTTGAGTTAAATACTCAACTGATTTCTTCTATTCAGCGTACTGGTTGCATAAGCTTAGTTGAATACTCAACTGGTTTGGTTATCCAGTTGGACTAGTTACGTCATCTTGGTAGGGTCGGTTCAATTCCACTTGTCAGTCAACTGACATCGTCTTGTATACCTCTGTTGGTCACACAACTGACATGTTCAAGTTCAGCTGTGCGGTTATCTAGCTGGTATTTTATATCAATTCTCTTGATTACTCTGTTCAACTTGTTGTTCACCAGCTGGTCTGACAGTTCCATTATGTTGCTAAGTCAGCTTATCTATTTTGTCAAACGTAGAACCGGAAGCTCCAATACATTTCTCATTCAATAGACAGGACCAAAATGTTTTGTATGAATATTGACTTGACTCGTAGCAATTTTCTCAATCTCACTCAAATTTGGAAGGTGGATTAGCTCCACCTATTAATAGCAATGGAGAAACTTTGATTTGAATTTATACAAGAAAATGGAAGATCCACTATATTTAATTTTCATATCTTATTTATTTCAAACTGACGAACAAGTATTCATTGAAATATGTTATTTATTTAACAACATCAATTTTCTATTCAGATATCTTTTTCTTAATAATGGTCTCATAAACACAGATATAACATTCATAAAATTGGTCCTCACACGAATTTTAACCATATGTTTAGAATATTACTATGGTCATTACGTTTAGAAGATTACTATGGGCAAGATGAATATCGATCAAGTATAGGAAAAATCACCAAATTAATCCATTATAGAAAATATATATCCATTTTAATAAATATTCACGGAGCAAAAGAAAAAAACGTTTGGTTAAAATATGATATTTCTTCCTAATCTATCCCTAAATATTTAATTTAATTATTGGGTAAATTACAAAAAATAGTCTCATAAATAAGAGTATTTACAATAATTGTCTCAAACTTTTAGGATTAAACAAATATAGTCTCATAGAAATTATTTTTTTAACAAAAAAGTCTCACATAGATCTTTTTAACAAATATAGTCTCAAATAAATTATTTTAAAAAAATAATCCCAGACTATATTAAAATTGATTGTTTATATAACCTGTATCCTATGGGTTTTTTAGATATATGAAAATTGTTATAGTAAATTTTTAGGTAATTTCCCAATAAATATTGGTTATAATAAGATACGTAAATTTTAAATTACAAGTATTAGTTAAAATATAGTTTCCACTCCTTTATTTTATCTCCATTTTATAAAGTTTATGTATGTCCAAAAGTAAATTAATAAAGATCGATGATTATGAAATGATGAATCAATAATATATATTTTTTCCTTCATAATTATGAAATTGATGATAGATTTGGTATCAGCTTTAATGTAAGATCGGATGCTGTTTTTTCAGAGAAAAAGCAAAGTACAAAAACACACAATTCAAATAATTGTTGAGTCCGTCCAAATACTAAAGATTGAATAAGCTACACTATTGAATATTGATTGATTCCTCCCACAATTATTAATTAATTCCACTAAAATATTAACACACCAGCAGCCCCTACACCTTGCTCCTTTTCTTTTTCTACCACTTTTCAGTCTATTTTTTGAAATATTCTTGGTTGTCATATACGTAGATATATCTATTAGATTAGTATATTCTCATCTAATATATTTTTTGTTGTTGTTCTGAATATACATTCATTTTAATATAGTGACAGCGTGATAAAAGCTAAAGTAAATGTACTATGAATTAGTCACAAGATATAGGACCAAGGTTTGTCGCTTTTACCAAAACTATAGCTGATGAAAATAATACAAATCAAATCTTTTAAACAGTACAACCGTTTAAATGTCACGTTTTGATCACTCTCCTAGCATGAACAATTATTATTATTATTTTCTCAATAGTCTCTCTCTCAATTATTACACTCACTGTAACTTATAGAAATCAAACACATTACGTTGACTCTTATAGGAATTGTAGAATCAATCGCTTGTCGTTCTACTAAAACTATAGCTGGTGGTAACTGTGTAACTCAAATATTCCAAACTTAACGGTCTAAACGTCACATTTCGACCACTCTCCTATAAAGGACGATTATTATTTCCCAACACGACAAACATATAAGATGACAACCACCGAAGAGAGGGCCACATAAATCGATATCTCGAAACTATGATATGTTGGAATGAAATATAGTTTTGTGTGTTTTAAATTTTTGGAATATTATTTGACCACGTAGTTAATGAGCCATCAATAATGTAGACTCAATAGATGTTTGATAAATAGGACGCTTTTTGTCAAGATCAATAAAGTGAAAATATCAGATTCCACGTTAACTTTTATTCAAGAGTTAATTCAAATACTTTAAAAGCATTTTTAATTTAATTTCTGAAAAATTCTAAATGAGGCCCCCTCAATTTAGTCACAAAACATTTGAAATAGAACAATATAGGCTTGATTCATGTCCCATTAATGAAGTCTGGCTAGTTCTTTAATGGAGTTAATACCTAAATTCTTGAAAATATTTTTTAGAATCACAAAATGATGAATTGAGTTGGGATTTTATTCAGAGATGTTTTGAACATGTTTATAAACAATATATATATATATATATATAAAAAAGCATTTACCGCTCCAAAAATTATTGCTGGTGGTAGATGTACAACTCTAATAGCGAATAGAACATTAATAGATAAATAAAACAAATTAATGTATCGGGATAAAATATCACAAAAGATTCATCAATTAAACATATAATAACACTAGATTTACATACAAATATCATATAACTAATTTGGGGTGTCTGATGTCTCTCTTCTATACAATGGTGCCCATAAGAACATAAACCAACAAATTTTTCTCAACCAGGACAAGTAGTATTAATTTTGATGGCGATTGACAAAGACTGATGACAAACAATTTAAAATATCTGTAATTATAAGAACAGCTTTCAGTTTTTTTCTTCTAATTCTCCACAGGACCACATCTGCAGGATCATCAAGATCATGGAGAAAGATTCTTTCTTAATTTTACCTGTTAATTGGAAATAGGGTTTGGTCCACTTGGAACTTCATGCTTATCACCTGCTACAAACCCATCTTTCCATTTTGGCTTAGAATTCTCCTTTTTTCTTGGGCGAAATTCCACTGTTTTGGAAGCAGCAGCTGGTACTGTTTCAGCAGATGAAACATCTGAGAAAAGGGTATCTGAGGCCATTTTCGACGAGGGATTTGAGGCTGGGTCGGCTGCAGAGTTCACAAGTGCGACAAATATGAAGAGAAGGAACAAAAACTTGATGAAAAGATGGTGGGATTTTGCATATATTTCAGGAATTGTTGCCATGCAAATTGGAAAAAGAAGCCACCCCCCCGGAAGTCCAGATGAGATCAATATCCATTAACCAGGTGCGAATGCACCTTAATGAAGGAGAATTTTTCAGAATGGAGAATAAAAGAAAAGGGAGGAGCGAGGAGGAAGAAGAAGCTTCAGAAAAAGTGGTGGAATGTAAAGGAGGAGGGTTTAAAATTCCATACACAATATTTGGGCTAATTTCGAACAAATAATGTAATAAATCATACAAGTGTACAACTTTATATATGAGGGAGAAACCTGACCGTATAACTGTAATATTTTTTTCTAAATAATATTAAAGAGAATGACTATCTCTTGAAAATTGATTTTTTCGTGAAAAAAAAATACATAAAAGTTTTTACAAGTCTCATGTAGTAGGTAAATATAAAATTTATCCCACCAAATAGTGTCATTTATAATAATAGCTCAAACTTTTCGGACTAAATAAATATGAATAGAAATTGTTTTTGACAATAGTGATCCCCCACAGATTCATTTAACAAATATAACCTAACAAAAATTATTGTTTAACAAAAATGGTTTCGTTACCACCTTTTTGCTTAAAAATTGTATAGACATGTGTAGTGTACATGTCCACTCAAGAACAAATATCTCCATACTGAAACAACGGAAAAGTGATGTTGAAAACATTTTTGTTTTATAAAATTTATGTTTGACCATATTTGTTTAGTTCTAAAAGTTTGATAATACTATTATAAATAGTATTATTTAGTGGAACCACTCTTACAATTAATCCTTACTATTAATATGATTACTTATTTTATAAAAGATATAACGGGTTAGCTAAATAATTGGCATTGACGTATAATAACATACTTGCTATAATTAATTTGAACCTCTTGACTTTTAAAATTTTATGAAATCAGAAGGGGCCATGATGGTCATATGTGCTGCGACACCACAATTTACTCATTTGGTTGTGCTGCCATTTTATAATTCATGTCGTGAAAAAATTAATTTAAAATATATTATTATATTATATTAATTAATGGAGGTGGTTTTTCTTTCTTTCGGCCAGTTGACAAAACAACATTTATTTGACTTGGGTTACGCCTATGCTTTCTGGGAATATATATATATCTATAAATATATATATATATATGTATATATATATATATATATATATATATACTTTTATGAAATAGTATTTTCAATAGACATATATAAGTAAAAAAAGAAAGAAAAGGACCCAACTTTTTCTTTTACCCCGACAATTTGGTAAGATTGGCCAATAAAATTATATACGATAATAATTAAATACTATTGTCTAATAAATGACAAAGCAACCAATTAACTAAAAGATCAAACATTTAATAAAATTAATTAGTGGATTTATTAAACGAAATATTTTGAAACATAAAGTAGAAAAAATTTAAATAAATTTCTTTCACTATATATGTATTTGCTGTAAATTGTTGGCATCAGATTCTCACATCACCACAGCTTAAAGCAAATGCCCCCAAGTAGAGTCTTGTCTCCGACATGGATATATAATTCATGGTCCCAAACAATTGCAAACAAACACATATGTACAATTAGGGGTGATTCCTTTTATACTTAGCTCTCAAAATTATAGGATTTTTATTAATAGCGACATAAATATAAGACTTTAATGCAAGAGGCCCGATGATATCGTATGACGTTAATTTTTGTTAGCTTTTTTCAAAAACAAAAAAATGTCATCTCCCACACTTTTATTGAAACTTTTTTTTTATTGTTGCACATGTTTATTGGTCGTCCCCATTTTTTCTGAATATTGGTTTCGTAATTTTAAACTCCTCAAATCTACTTCTCCCTCTTAACTACTTCCGTTTCTGTTGAAAACCACCCACGAAAATTTTATGCTCTATACCATCACGTTTGTTCCATCTCCACCTGTTTTCATGTTTGTTTCATCTCCACCAGTTTAAATTTCAAATCTAGAACAATATTTCTTTTGGGTTATAATGAACCGAATGAGGTTATACACACAATATGTGTGTGTCGACGCTAGTATATATATATATATATATATATATATATATATATATATATATATATATATATATATTGATGTGATCCGCTTATTTTATGTTTTTATGGTAGAAATGATTATTAAAAAATAAAGGAAACACACCAAGATTTTTACGTAGAAAACCTTCGAATTGAAAAAAAACCACGGGATCTAGTCCAGTTTAAATTGTACTATCACGAAAAAATGATCAAGTTACAAGACTTTTGACTCATTACAATCGCAGAATTATCACATAAAAATATCTGCAAAGTACAGACAAATGATGACCGAACAGACTTGGAAATGCTCTCTTCGGAGTCTTTTGCTTGCCTCCTCAAAAGTCCACTGTAATGAAACCTTCAACTCCTATTTATAGGAGCTATTCTGGAGTTACTTGGCGGGAAAGTCTTGAATGTGCCTCCCTTGATCATGGCTGAGATATGGCAAACATGTCCGAGAAATCCGCCCCATTAATGCACGTTCAATCCCCGCCGGTTAATTAGTTTTAATTATGACCGGGTCTTCCGCTATATTTTGACCAAAATCCCGAAGAGGGTAAGAGATGATCGGTAATATGCTGATCGGTATTCTGTGTTTGGTAACTATCTTTTCGGTTTAACTTCTGTTCGGCGATTTTAGAGTTTGTATTTTCATAAATGGATTTTACCCGAGAAAATCAATCTGTCATATGACATCACCTCACCCCCCTGAAGTAAAGCAAGATGAAAGTAGTGAAATCTTGGTTTATTGTCTTCGGGTAAAATCCTGACCTGCTCGAAAAATTTTGCCGCTTAATTTTCCCGCCTAAAAATTCAAAAAACCTGCGGCGTTTCGTTTCCCGAGGCACATCTATAACCGTTCACTTGATTTATTCTGAGCGGTGCTGATTCAGCGACTGTTCAAGTGCCCCCTATAAATACTCGTTCATTCCTGCGGTTTAACTCACTTTACTGCAATTTGCTTCCGAGCTAGCATCAGACGTCCGACCAACTTTTCTTCCATACTTATTTTCTTTCCGTTCATCGAGTATGTCTTCTTCCGATGATTGCTTGAAAGCTAGACATGTTCGATGAGGAGGGTATCCTAAGTCCCTCTCCTCGACATTCTTCTTCCTCTGATAGTGAGGAGACTTCCAGCTCGTCGTCAACCTACGATGTTCGTAGAGAAGAGCTTCAGGCTGCGACAGAGCAGGATTTGATAAAAGCCCGCGTTCCTTGGTTTGAGATTTTTGAATCAGGGATTAAATCACAACGGCAACTATCCAATATCCAAACTAAATGGGAGATTTCCGAGGGGACATCTATTATTGTTCCCCCTCCCGGATCTCGTCCTCACGTGCCTCCCGAGAGCTATTTTCCCTTTTACATGGACAAACTCCGAGGGGGACTTCGTTTTCCTGTTCCTCCTTTTTTTTATAGATGTTGCCTCCTACTTTGCCATCTCTCTTAGTCAGTTGTTCCCCAACAGTTATCGATTATTGGCGGGTTTCTACATAGTTTTATCCTTTTTTGGTTTCTCTCCGACTCCTGAACTTTTTCATTGTTTTTTTTTAAAATCGAAAGGAGATCGGGCTCTTTTACTTTTCTTCTCGGACAGGGGTGGGTTTCCTGAAAAACTACCCATCTTCCATAAAAAACTGGAAAAAATTCTTCTTCTTTGCTCGCCCACTCCAACCCTAGGATTGCCCCATGGAGTGGAAAGAGAATTTACCGAATGGCAAGTCGATCAAGGGGCTACTTGAGGAAGAAACATATATATCGGTTCGTCGTAAGCTTGGCGATCAGTGTTTTAACCTTGGGGAGCTGATTGACGACGGACTGCTATATTTGTTCCAGCTTAGTCCGAAGGGTGCTTCCCTAAAAATGCCCCTCGGTGAGTGCTACCGAGCGTTCTGCTTTGTTTGCTTACTTCGTTTTGATATGCTTGAATAATTGCTATGATGTCTTTTTCTTGCAGAAACAAAGATGCTGAAGGCTAAGATTGCTGCTAGCTTGAAGAAAACTTCCTTACAAGGGAAGGCTGTTGAACAGACCACTGATCCAATTCCTCCTCCATCTGTTACCCCCACTCCTACCGAAGAAGTGGTTGAAATACCCGAGGAAGAAGCCTTGGTTCCTCGGTCACTGAAGAGGGCGGCCCCTAAGGGCCAAGATTCTTCCTCAAAACCCCCTTCTGCCAAGAAAACTTCTTCTCCTCGAATCACCCTTACCCACCGAGCTAGTCCACCACCTCAAACTCGAGCTGTTTCTCAACCTGCTCCAGGTGGTTCGGGCTCTTCTCGGCCAACCTCCAGATACCATATACCCGATTGGATCTATTCCCCAAATGTCCCCATTCTGAGAAAACCTGACCCCAAAATTTCTCACTCCATCATTTGCAATTGGGCCAATTCTCCCGACCGTAAATACCTCGGAGGGTTGGCCTTCAGCAACCTGATAAATGATTTCTCCACTTCCCTCACCCAGGTAATTTACACTCTCTTCAACCTGATAAACACTTTATCTTCGGTATATTGACTTCATTTATTCTCTTGCAGACCAATCTGATGGCCGGCGAGATTATGACTCGCTTCCAATCTCTGAGATCATCAGATGGGGAGAGCCAGAAACGCCTCAAACAACTAGAAGGCATAGGTGAAGAGATGAAGAAATCCATGTGTTGGAATCGAAGAGGGGGGGTGAATGAGATTCCTTGGCTACTTTAGCGTTTTAAAATGAGTTTGTAAAATAAAAATATTTTGCGCTTTGCGGAAGCCTTTAGTCAATCGATAAATAAAAAGAATAAATAAATAAATGCGTAATGAAAAATAAAGCGGTAAATGACAAGATATTTGTTATAGAAGTTCGGCGATGAATCGCCTACGTCTCCTCTTCCCGGTTAGATAACCTCCAACCGAGGTTCCACTAGAACAATAGATCTTGGCCTTGAGGGCTCCAAGTTAGCCACACAACAACTCTTCCCGAGTTTACAACGCTCTTCCCGAGCACACTACTCTTCCCGAGTACACAACGCTCTTCCCGAGCACAATACCCTTCACGAGTATACAAAGCTCTTCCCGAGCTACCAACACTCTTCACGAGTCTTCTTGGCCTTAAGGGCTCCAAGGATAGCCACACACTTGCACCAACTAGACTTGTTGATGACTTTACAATTTTCCAACTTGCTTTGGTGTTGGAGGACCTTTACAAGAAATCAAACCAAAAACACCTTCACGGTGTACTCACACGAAGACAACAAGACTTAACAAATGAAAACAATTACTAGCTCCAATACAACAACAATGTATGGAGTTTGTAATTCTTATTCAAGAATTTAATAATCAAAGATTTGGTATAGTTTGTAGACTTGTTTCTTAGCTTCAAAATGCTCCAAAGCATCCATATTTATAGTGTAGGATGCCCCCAAGGCTCCTACTAGCCGTTGCTTCAAATAAGGCTTGAATCACTCCTCGATCGCCTCGGACATCGCCTCGGGCGATCACCATCGCCGCGCCCCAACGGTCAGCAAAAATCACGGATCGCCTCAGGCGATCGCTGGATCGCCTCAGGCGATCCAAGTCAAATCCCAATGCCGTAGCTTCAGCAGCCTGAAATCATGCATCGCCTCGGGCGAAGTCCACATCGCCTCAGGCGTTCCAGCCCATCGCCTCGGGCGTTCAGTCCATCGCCTCGGGCGGTCTCCCTGCGCGCATGCCCGCGCCATGCCTCGGCGTCGCTTCAGTCGATGTGCGGGGCGAAGTGTCAAATGGTTGCCATCGCCTCATGCGTTGATCACCATCGCCTGGGGCGATCTTCCTCGCGTGCTCGCCTAGCCATCGCCTCTGTCGATGTGCGTGGCGATGCCCCTCCTGGCACCCATCGCCTGGGGCGATCCAGGCCAGAATATGCACACTTGAATTTCTTCATTCCAATCCACTTTTCATCACTTAATCTGCACACTAAGTAGATGCATTAGTATAACAAACACAAGTTTTGTTGATCATCAAAACTCAAAGATTGACCGGGGATAATTTAGCGCATTAAACACAACCATGCGTTTAAGGCTCAACAATCTCCCCCTTTTTGATGATCACAAAACTTGATAAACTTGAATAAGTAATATGCATGAAATGTGAGTAAAAATAACTCCCCTTAACAATTGCATACACTACAAGTTAATCAAGCAAATAACTCTCCCCCTCAAACCATGCATACTCAAGCTCTCCCCCTTAAACTATGCATGAATTAAGGTTCAAGTTTATCACAAAATTCTCCCCCTTTTTGTGATAATCAAAAAGCATAAAGTTCAAATAAACATATCATAATGTAAGTTGACATATGGATTCAAATTTCACATGTTCCTCATCAAACAAGATTGAATCATATAGAGGTGAATCACAACCATGTGTTTAAGACATTCAACAATTAATTCTAAAAGTTGCAATGTGTGCATATGTTCATGCATTCATGCCCAAAACAAAATAATAAAAATATCAAGGCATAATAACAAATCATATAGTTGCACATTTTCATATAGCATATTCAAATTTGAATGCAAAGCATATCAAGCTACTTACTATAAAAAGATAAGCATACATCATGCACTTGACTATTTTTGCTAAGGGGTTATGCATTTTACTCCAATGAATATTGAGCTTCAATATTTATTGATCACAATTGATTTGTGCCAATAAATTTTGAAATTGCTCTTTTAATATGTAAAAAGTAAATTTTACCCTTTATGACAAGAGTTAGTTCTTGTCATTGGTCCAATGCCTCTTGCTTCTTCTATGGTGGTGAACAATACAAACTCCTCCTTTGAGTTGCTTGGCCCTTCATCCTTCATTCCATTGTTGTGCCTACAAGGCAAATTAATAATAGGAGGATCTTTGGTACCCATTTGATTTTTGGGTCCTTGATGGTTAGCTTCCTTAGGCACTTTTGGAATCCATTTCCACCTTTTATTAGGTTGGTATTGGATCATAGCAAACCTACACTTGTTCTTGATATGACCATTTTTGCAACAATAGTTACAAGTAGTAGAGTCATGTTTAGCTTTGGCCAACAAGCTTGAAAAAGATTTTGATTTGCTTGAAAAACCTAACCCGGCTTTATCAAAGCTACAACGTTGCAAGCCAAGCAATTCATTCATCTTTATACTACTTTCACTAAACTTGGCAAAGGGTGTCTTTAAATTAAGCACTTGGTTTTTCAAAGTAGTATTTTCTTCTTCCTTCTTAGCCAAGTCTAGCTTAAGTACTTTGTTGCTCTTCTTGGTTTTACCAAGACAATCAATGAGTTCATTATAAGCATCTAAGAATTCATCATAAGAAGGTACCTCATCATCATCCTCTTCATCTTCATTTCCAAGAGCCATTAGACAAAGATTTTTGGCTTCTTCTTCATCGGAGTCGCTATCACTCCATGTAGCTATGAAAGCCTTCTTCTTCCCTTTGTCCTCATTCTTCTTCCTAGGACATTTGTTAGCATAATGGCCTATTTCTTGACAATTATAACAAGTTACCTCATTTTTGGATTCTTGTTTGGTAGCATTGGAGGTCTTTGACTTGCTATGCTTGGTGAAGAGCTTTTTGAACTTCTTTGTGAACAACCTCATCTCTTCATCATTATCATCTTCTTCATCATCGGAGTGGTCTTTCCTTCCCACCAAGGCAATCCCATTTCTCTTGGATCTATCTTCCTCCTTTACTTCTCTCCTTGTGGCAACTTCAAGTTCATGAGTCACCAAGGTGCCATGGAGCTCATCAAGATCATAGGAAGCACTTTCTCCTTTGTTGGACTCGATAATTGCCGTCCTCTTTGCATCCCATTCCTTTGGTAAGGCTCTTAGTGCTCTCCTCCATATTTGCTTTGGAGGGTACTTCTCTCCAAGTTGGGCAAGCTCATTTATGATAAGGGTGAGCATCCTAAACATGGAATCAACTTCTTCTCCGGACTCCATCTCAAAGGTTTCATACTTGAGTTGCAATAGATCAATCTTGGTCTCCTTTACTTGATTAGTGCCCTCATGACAAATTTGCAATTTGTCCGAAATTTCCTTTGCCGTCGAGCACATTGAGATCCGGTTGTACTCCTTAATATCTAAAGCACAATGCAAAATATTAATCGCTTTAGCATTTTGTGAAATTAATATCATATCCGCTCTAGTGAAATCGTCCATATCTTTGGGAACACTAATTCCCCCAACTTCCTTTAAAAGAGTATGTGGACCTTTCACAATGATTTTCCATAGATCATAATCTACGGATTGGATATATAGAGAAATTCTATTTTTCCAATACCAGTAGTATCACCCGTGAAGAGCGGAGGTCTATTTGTCGATTGACCTTGAGCAAACTCATTTGCTAGATTAGCCATATAAAAGATTTGATTTAAAAAACAAAAATCAAATGGCTCTGATACCACTTGTTGGAATCGAAGAGGGGGGGTGAATGAGATTCCTTGGCTACTTTAGCGTTTTAAAATGAGTTTGTAAAATAAAAATATTTTGCGCTTTGCGGAAGCCTTTAGTCAATCGATAAATAAAAAGAATAAATAAATAAATGCGTAATGAAAAATAAAGCGGTAAATGACAAGGATATTTGTTATAGAAGTTCGGCGATTACGTCTCCTCTTCCCGGTTAGATAACCTCCAACCGAGGTTCCACTAGAACAATAGATCTTGGCCTTGAGGGCTCCAAGTTAGCCACACAACAACTCTTCCCGAGTTTACAACGCTCTTCCCGAGCACACTACTCTTCCCGAGTACACAACGCTCTTCCCGAGCACAATACCCTTCACGAGTATACAAAGCTCTTCCCGAGCTACCAACACTCTTCACGAGTCTTCTTGGCCTTAAGGGCTCCAAGGATAGCCACACACTTGCACCAACTAGACTTGTTGATGACTTTACAATTTTCCAACTTGCTTTGGTGTTGGAGGACCTTTACAAGAAATCAAACCAAAAACACCTTCACGGTGTACTCACATGAAGACAACAAGACTTAACAAATGAAAACAATTACTAGCTCCAATACAACAACAATGTATGGAGTTTGTAATTCTTATTCAAGAATTTAATAATCAAAACTTTGGTATAGTTTGTAGACTTGTTTCTTAGCTTCAAAATGCTCCAAAGCATCCATATTTATAGTGTAGGATGCCCCCAAGGCTCCTACTAGCCGTTGCTTCAAATAAGGCTTGAATCACTCCTCGATCGCCTCGGACATCGCCTCGGGCGATCACCATCGCCGCACCCCAACGGTCAGCAAAAATCACGGATCGCCTCAGGCGATCCAAGTCAAATCCAAATGTCGTAGCTTCAGCAGCCTGAAATCATGCATCGCCTCGGGCGAAGTCCACATCGCCTCAGGCGTTCCAGCCCATCGCCTCGGGCGTTCAGTCCATCGCCTCGGGCGGTCTCCCTGCGCGCATGCCCGCGCCATGCCTCGGCGTCGCTTCAGTCGATGTGCGGGGCGAAGTACCAAATGGTTGCCATCGCCTCAGGCGTTGATCACCATCGCCTGGGGCGATCTTCCTCGCGTGCTCGCCTAGCCATCGCCTTGGCGATGCCCCTCCTGGCACCCATCGCCTGGGGCGATCCAGGCCAGAATATGCACACTTGAATTTCTTCATTCCAATCCACTTTTCATCACTTAATCTGCACACTAAGTAGATGCATTAGTATAACAAACACTGATCATCAAAACTTAAAGATTGACCGGGGATAATTTAGCGCATTAAACACAACCATGCGTTTAAGGCTCAACACCATGAAATTACTGGAGGAGGGATACTCGGCTGCTGTGGCTGTTCGGGATAAGGCAGTGAAGGATCTCGAAGAGGCGCACAAGAAATTAGCCGACCTCGAGGAAGCTAACACCACTTTATCCGGGCAGTACATGTCCATGACTGAAGATAACAAATCCCTCTCTAAGCAGCTTTCTCAGGAGAAGTCATTGTGGGCTGAAGAGAATAAGTCCCTTTCTGAACAGCTTGCTCGGGAGAAATTATCTCGGGCTGCTCAGATCGAAGAATCCTGGCTAATCAAGAAAGAAGAGTTTATGAAGTCTGAAGAGTATGGCGACATTTTGGGCGAACGCGTTGCCAAGTTCCTTAATTATGGCTTTGAAGCGTCTGTTCGTCAATTTAAAGCCGCTGGCTATCCTCCTGAAGGAGCTTCAACAAACTTCGTAAATGTTGATGCTGCCCTGAATACCATTCCCGATGAGTTCTTCCAGCTGTAGATTTAGGGACGTACCCTTCTTGTTCTAACTTCTGAATTATTGTAATCTTTTGGGAATAATATTCTGATTTTCCTTGTCTTTTTACAATCTTGTATAAGTTAGCCTCTCAACCAAGAAAGACTTAAGCAAATAAAGCTCAATCCATCTTCAAAGATAATAGTTATCACGAGCAAATAAAGCTCGGTTGGAATATGAAATATCCCGAAATAATGAATATAACCGAGCTCAGGGAAAAGAGATCCCGAGCAGATAAAATATGGTCGGGGTTCAAGGGAAAACATCCCTAGCATATAGATATGATAAGGCTTGAGGGAAAACATCCCGAGCAGGTAAATATGATCGGGCTCAAAAATATTCCGAACAAGCTCGCTATCCCGAGCATAACCACTTAGGCAATTTTAAGTTTAAACGTGGACCAATCATCCCGATCCCACGAGTAAAGCGAACATGCTCGCTACCCCGAGCACAATAACATTGATAATTTAAGTTTAAACGTGGACCAATTATCCCGATCCCACGAATAAACCGAACAGGCTCGCTACCCACGAGCACAATAACATGATATTTTTAAGTTTAGACGTGGACCAAACATCCCGATCCCACGGGTAAACGATGGTATTTTTAAGTTTAAACGTTGACCAAACATCCCGATCCAACGAGTAAACCAATGGTATTTTTAAGTTTAAACGTTGACCAAACATCCCGATCCAGAGTAAACCGAACATTGCTCGCTACCCCGAGCATAATCACTTAGTCCCATTTTAGGTTCAAATACAGACCAAACATCTCGATCCTGTATTTAACCCGCCAAAAATGGACGGTAATAAAACAAGCTCGCTACCCCGAGCACAATAACATGATATTTTTAAGTTTAAACGTGGACCAAACATCCCGATCCCACGAGTAAACGATGGTATTTTTAAGTTTAAACGTTGACCAAACATCCCGATCCAACGAGTAAACCAATGGTATTTTTAAGTTTAAACGTTGACCAAACATCCCGATCCAATGAGTAAACCGAACATTGCTCGATACCCCGAGCATAATCACTTAGTCTCATTTTAGGTTCAAATACAGACCAAACATCCCGATCCTGTATTTAACCCGCCAACAATGGACGATAATAAAACAAGCTCGCTACCCCGAGCACAATAACATGATATTTTTAAGTTAAAACGTGGACCAAACATCCCGATCCCACGAGTAAACGATGGTATTTTTAAGTTTAAACGTTGACCAAACATCCCGATCCAACGAGTAAACCGAACATTGCTCGCTACCCCGAACATAATCACTTAGTCCCATTTTAGGTTCAATTACAGACCAAACATCCCGATCCTGTATTTAACCCGCCAACAATGGACGATAATAAAACAAGCTCGCTACCCCGAGCACAATAACATTATATCTTTAAGTTTAAACGTGGACCAAACATCCCGATCCCACGAGTAAACGATGGTATTTTTAAGTTTAAACGTTGACCAAACATCCCGATCCAACGAGTAAACCGAACATTGCTCACTACCCCGAGCATAATCACTTAGTCCCATTTTAGGTTCAAATACAGACCAAACATCCCGATCCTGTATTTAACCCGCCAACAATGGACGGTAATAAAACAAGCTCGCTACCCCGAACACAATAACATGATATTTTTAAGTTTAAACGTGGACCAAACATCCCGATCCCACTAGTAAACGATGGTATTTTTAAGTTTAAACGTTGACCAAACATCCCGATCCAACGAGTAAACCGAACATTGCTTAATAAAAGGAAATTTATTTAATTAAGAAATACATATGAGAACAGCAATGATAACTGAAATATTACACGAAATACTTTCTTAAATTATGAATGTTCCAAGGTCTCACCAGTTCTCGACCTTCATGATCTTCCAGCCTCTATGCTCCTCTTCCGATCACTCCTCTTACTTTATAGGGGCCTTCCCACTTGGGTACTAACTTCTTTACTTCCCCAGCAGGATTAATTCTTCGCAGCACTAGATCTCCCACCTGAAAAGCCCTCGGGCGAACCCTCCGATTGTAAGCATTGGTAACCCTTACTTTGTATAATTCCATTTCTGCCAGGGCTCTTTCTCTCAACTCTGTAATCCCATCTAACTCCAACTTTCTCTTTTCTTCGTTCTGATCGGGATTATAGCTATGTACCCGAAGAGATTCCACTCCAATTTCCACTGGGATGAGGGCCTCGGAACCATATACTAAAGTGTAAGGAGTCTCTTCTGTAGATATCCGAGGAGTCGTTCGGTAAGCCCATAAGACACCGGGTAATTCATTTACCCACTCCCCTCGAGCCCCTTCTAGTCTTGTCTTGATCCCATGCAATAAAATCCGATTAATCACTTCCGCTTGTCCATTTGCTTGAGGATAGGCTACTGAAGTAAAGACTTGTTTAATTTTCATATCTTTACACCACTCTTGTAATCTTCCTCATTGAAACTGTCTTCCATTGTCGGAAATTATTCTTCGGGGTATTCCGAACCGGCATACTATGTTTCTCCACAAGAATCTGATGATTTCTTCCTCAGTTATTTTGGCCAATGGCTCTGCTTCCACCCATTTAGTGAAGTATTCGACAGTTACTTGGAGAAATTTTCTCTGCCCTGTAGCAGGAGGAAACGGTCCAACAATATCCACTTCCCATTGGTCAAAGGGACAAGAAGTGATGCTGCTATTAAGGACTTCCGCAGGCACGTGGAACAAATTTGCATGTCTTTGGCAATTAATGCACTTTTTCACAACTTCCTCAGCGTCTTCCTTCATCGTCGGCCAATAGTATCCAGCCCGAAGGGATTTCTGATACAGCATGTTAGTCCCCAAATGATTTCCGCAACATCCTTCATGAATTTCCCTTAGCAAATGTTCTCCTTCTTGCCTCGAGGCACATTGTAAAAAAGGAATTGAGAATCCTTTTTTGAACAACTTGCCTTCTATCAACACAAATCGGTTCCCCGTCATTTTGACTCGAGCAGCTTCCTTTGGGTCAGGAGGCATAATCTTTGTTTTCAAAAATTTAGTAATATGCTCTCGCCAATCAGATACAATACATGGCTCCAAATTCATGATGTTGTTGATGGATATATGAGAGATCAAAAGATCTTGTACGAGCACATTCCTGTTCTTCCATTCGTGTACTGAACTAGCCAGTTTTGCTAACTCATCGGCACGAGAGTTCTATTCTCTTGGTACTTGCGTTAATTCCACCTCTTGAAATTGGGCCATCATTGCCCGAACATTTTCCACATACTTTCTGAGTTTCTCCTCTTTCACCTTATATACCCCATTCACTTGATGAACAACCAGCATTAAATCCATAAAAGCTTTTATCTTCCTAGCTCCAGCGTCCAATGCTATTCGGAAGCCCGAAATAATAGCTTCAAATTCAGCTTCATTGTTTGAGGAGGGAAACCCAAACTGGACGGCAACTCTGATTTCTTCCCCTTCTGGACTAATGAGTATGACACCGGCTCCACTTTCCAATCGGGTAGATGATCCGTCTACAAATAAATTCCACTCTTTTTCCTCCGGAGTATGAGTTACTTCCACTAGAAAATCTGACAGGGCTTGAGCTTTGATTGTAGTTCGTGGTTGATAAGTAATATCAAACTCACTCAGCTCGGTGGCCCATTTTACCATCCTCCCTGATATCTCGGCTTTGGATAGAAGTCTACACAAATGAGTATTTGTTACTACCACGATAGGATGAGAGAGGAAATATGGCCGAAGTCTTCTCGCAGTAGTGACTAGAGCTAATGCCAACTTCTCAATTTTGGGATATCGTTGCTCAGCTCCTTGCAGGGCGCGGCTGACATAATATACGGGCTGCTGTTGTCCATACCTTTCTCTAATTAACACAGAACTGATTACTTCTCGGCCATCGATAAATAGATAAGAAGTGTTTCTTTAGGATCAGACTTGTTCATCAAAGGTAACTGAGTCAAATAATCTTTCAGATCCTCGAAGGCCTTTTGGCATTGATCATTCCATTCGAACTTGACTCCCTGCCTTAATGCTTTGAAGAAAGGCAAGCTCCGATTAGCTGATCGGGATATAAATCGGCTCAGTGCCGCTATTCTTCCTGCCAACCTTTGCACTTCGTTTAGTGTCCTTCGAGGGTTCATTTCCTGTATGGCCCGGATTTTCTCCGGGTTAGCTTCAACACCTCTTTCCGTGACCATGTATCCCAGAAACTTGCCACTACGAATCCCGAAAGTGCATTTTGAGGGATTCAACTTCACGCCAAATTTCCTCAAGGTGCTGAAGACCTCTTCCATATCCCTGACAAAGTCCTCAGCTTTTCGGCTCTTAATCAGGACATCATCCACATATACTTCCACATTCCGACCAATCTGTTCTTTGAACATTTTGTCCATCAACCTTTGATAAGTGGCTCCAGAATTTTTCAATCCGAAAGGCATTACCACATAACAAAAGGTTCCTCCTGCTGTGACAAAACTCACTTTTGATTGATCTTCTTGCGCCAAAGGAATTTGATGATATCCTTGATAAACATCCATAAGACATAATAATTCATGTCCGGCAGTAGAATCTACTAGCTGATCAATCATGGGGGGTGGATAACAATCTTTGGGACATGCTTTATTCACATCCCTAAAATCCACACACATTCTCCATTTATCTCCGGCTTTAGGCACCAAAACTACATTCGAGAGCCATGTAGGGAAACCGATCTCGCGAATATGGCCCGCCTTTAACAACTCTTCTACCTGTTTGGCAATGACAGCGTCCTTCTCTGGCCCAAAATGCCTCCTATTTTGCTTTATTGCCCGAACATTGGGGTCCACATTGAGGCGGTGTTCGGCAATCTCAGGTTTTACTCCAACTAAATCGGATGTACTCCATGCAAATACATCCGCATGCTGATTTAAACAATCAACCACCTTTTCCCGTAATTCCGGATCAAGTTGGGATCCCACTCTAGTAATTCTAGTAGGGTGACCCATCTCGATGTTGAGGAACTCCTCTTCGGGGGTTACTCGTTCCTCATCGTCCCGCTTCCTCTTCTCACTTCCCCCTCGTTCTCTTCCTTCTTTCTTGTGTTCTCTTTCTTGCCTTAACTCTTACACATAACATTTTCGTGATGAACTTTGATCACCTCTTACTTGCCCCACTTCTTCTCCCACTGGAAGTTTCATGGTTAGATGATAGGTGGAGGTAACGGCTTCGAAGGCGGTTAGGGCCGGCCTTCCCAATATTACATTATAAGAAGATGGTGCATCCACAATGAGGAAATTTATCATCTTTGTTTTGATCCTTGGTTCTTCACCAAGTGTAACTGGTAGAGACAACTGCCCTATCGGATTTATGACCTCCCCTGCAAATCCGTGCAAAGATGTATTCACCCTCAGTATGGGTAAGCTCCACAAGTCCATTTGGTTTAATGTACTAAAGAAAAGTACGTCTGCTGAGCTTCCCGTATCCACGAAAATCCTTTGCACATTGTAGCTAGCCATTGTGGCAGAGATAACCAACGCATCATCATGAGGAAAATGGATCCCTCGTAGATCTGCGGGCTCAAAAGATATGGACGGACCCCTATGTACATGATTGGGGTCAATAGACAATACTTGAAGTTTCCGAGCATGACTCTTTCTTGCTCTGTTCGAATCTCCACCCGACATTCCTCCGGATATCATGTGTATAGTTCCCCGATTAGGGACATTGTTCAAGGTTTCTTCTTCTCCCTCTGCTCTTCCTCCCCGAACCGATCAAGGGACTGGCTGAGGCGCTCCTCTTCCGGGATTTACGTTATTTTTAGGAATGAAATTATTGTTCTTGAACTCCTCGCTAAGCCCCTGCTTTCCATCAGACTCATTAGATATTCCACCTCGAAAACCTCCTCCTCGGGATCCTCTTCCTCGGAAGGACCCTCCTCGGAACGTTCCTCCTCGGAAAGGTCCCCCTCTATGGGGTCCACCCCGACCTCTCTTCGGCATACTTTGATTCATTGCCACTTCCCGATGAGGTCTCATCGGGAGATACTGGTCAAAACTTCTTTTGATCGGCTCCACTGGCTTATTCTTTCTGTTCGCCTCTTCCCCAACTTTACCTTCTCTTCTTTGCTTCATCCTTTGGGCTTCCTCCAGATTAATGTATTTAGAAGCTCTTCCCAATAGCTCATCATAATCAGAAGGTGGTTTTGTTTGCCAAAGATCGGAATAAATCCCCCTCTTTTAATCCCTGGGTGAACGCGCTGATGAGTATTTCAGAGGTAACATGTGGAATGTCAAGACATGCATGACTGAATCTTTTCAGAAAGTCTCGAAGAGATTCCTTCTCCGCTTGCTTAATCCCGAACATACTAAGAGCTGTTCTCTTGCAACTCCGACTGCTTGCAAACTGATGTAAAAATAAAGAACTAAACTTCGGGAATGAGTCTATGATTCCCGCTGGCAACTGATTAAACCATGATTGCGCCGCACCAGACAATGTAGTTAGGAAAACCCGACATTTCACTCCATCCGTAAGTTGATGAAGAAGCGAAGCGTTTTCAAATCGAGACAAATATTCTTCAGGATCTGCAACACCGTCGTAATTTCCCACATTTAGAGCCCTGAAGTTTGGGGGCAAAGGATCATCAACAACATGGAGAGCAAATGGAGTGCTCCTTTGTGGGGGATACAGACGTCCCTCCATTTTATTACGCATCTGCTGTATCTCATTCTTCATGACCTCCCCGACAGTTCTGGCTATCATTTCTGTCAATTGTTCCATGGGCATTCCCCCAGCAGGAAATGTCCGAGGAATATGCTGAGATGATCCTGCGTCTTCTGGGCTTATGGGTGAGAATTGGATCCATTTCCCCTGGAAGCTTGCCCCCCACATCTACCTCTAGCCATCTTGCCTTTTGATTTACTTTTTGTTTGAAAATTCTTCCTGCTTCAACGTCTCTACTCTAGTTTCCACAGACGGCGCCAATGATGTGATCAGCTTATTTTATGTTTTTATGGTAGAATGATTATTAAAAAATAAAGGAAACACACCAAGATTTTTACGTGGAAAACCTTCGAATTGAAGAAAAAACCATGGGATCTAGTCCAGTTTAAATTGTACTATCACTAAAAAATGATCAAGGTACAAGACTTTTGACTCATTACAATCGCAGAATTATCACATAAAAATATCTGCAAAGTACAGACAAATGATGACCGAACAGACTTGAAAATGCTCTCTTCGGAGTCTTTTGCTTGCCTCCTCAAAAGTCCACTGTAATGAGACCTTCAACTCCTATTTATAGGAGCTATTCTGGAGTTACTTGGCGGGAAAGTCTTGAATGTGCCTCCCTTGATCGTGGCTGAGATATGGCAAACATGTCCGAGAAATCCGTCCCATTAATGCACGTTCAATCCCCGCCGGTTAATTAGTTTTAATTATGACCGGGTCTTCCGCTATATTTTGACCAAAATCACGAAGAGGGTAAGGGATGCTCGGTAATATGCTGATCGGTATTCTGTGTTTGGTAACTATCTCTTCGGTCTAACTTCTGTTCGGCGATTTTAGAGTTTGTATTTTCATAAATGGATTTTACCTGAGAAAATCAATATGTCATATGACATCATATATATATATATATATATATATATATATATATATATATATATATATATATATATATATATATATATATATATATATATTTGAGAGGGACAGTTGCCCTCGTCTTATCCATGTAAAATCGCTACTGCATACAGTCGGCTATATGTGTACAAATGTATTCCAGCTACCTAAGGTTGAATTGTCTTTGGATCTGAATTTAAATTATGATAGTAATATAATTTAAACAAAAATAATATAATGGTTGTTAGTATTCGAAATTTTTTAAATAGTACAATA
This sequence comes from Haberlea rhodopensis, assembly GCA_907163345.1. Classification (NCBI taxonomy): domain Eukaryota; kingdom Viridiplantae; phylum Streptophyta; class Magnoliopsida; order Lamiales; family Gesneriaceae; genus Haberlea; species Haberlea rhodopensis. The sequence goes on along the minus strand of CAJQUN010000021.1, from coordinate 467,201 downwards.
ATTTTAAAACCAATTATGCATATGTCCATGTCAAAAAATATTGCTTATCTTTTTTATAACTAATTTTTTTAAATCTGCCCATGTCTATAGCCATCCTGCATATAATGGTGCTCCCAAGATATACCAAACTCTGATTGCACACCTAGTAGACAAAGATAAACCTTCTAAGTACTCTTAATATAAAAATGATATAAACATATACTAATTATCCTTCAAATAAAATATTCCACTGATAGATTTTTTTTAAAAAAAGTTAAAATGTTTGAAATATATATAGATGTATTACATTTGTTGCTTAGTCACATCTAAATATAATCAATATATGACGATGGCTTGTAGCACATCTGATATCGATCGTAATTGCGACCCGGAAGTCTAGTGTTCGAGTTTCCGTCTCTCCACCTCAAGTAATTGTAATAGTTGTTCAATATATTAAAATAATCAATGTATGACATAACTATACATTCTTGATAACCTAACACATAATAAATTGTTGCCAAATTTAATTATTAAAATTGTTGAAAACCAAATCCTCAAACTCGTGTGACCTGTGGATATATATTTCATGACAAATTGTTCCCAAAAGTCAAAGAAGCAACTTATATTGAGGAAATGATGTCTATAATCTCAAAAAATTGGTAATGATTTTCAACTTTTATGAACAAGACAAATTTCACAAAAATTAAGGTGATGTGATCCTTTGACATGTTTTGTTATTTACAAACGTATATTTTCAATTCACATGTTTACCTTTACCTGAAAAAGAAACACACTTTAATTTTGTTTGACAATTAAGACAGCAAAATTGATTGTATTGCCTCCAAAGTTGATTGTATTGCCTCCAAAGTAAAACTTATGCTTTAATAACAAATATTACAACCATTAAACACTCATACAATTAAAAAAGACTTCATCTTTAACCCTTGACGCCACAATAACAATGACAGACTTTAAAATCTGTCATCTCGAACTTCTTTCGATGTGTAGACTGTTCTATCACGAGAACCCTACAATTGAATCACTTTGTTCGCGGCGGAATGAGTTTGATGGGAAACTTCGGAATTGTGTATCTAAAGTTGTTACAACACAGTGTGTAATCTCAGAAAATATCCTTCAAAATTGTTGTTCTTCAATCAACATATATACCGTATATTATATAGGGATGTCAACGGGGGCGGAGTTTGGACAGGTTTGACCAAACAAGGACTCGCCCCTCCACAAGGAAAAAAATCCGACCTGCCCCGCCTACCTTACACGCCTCGCCCCAACCCAAAAAAACCCCCTTCAAATTTTAGATGGCCAAGCTTAATACATTTTTAAACATAAATGATGTAAACTACCATACCCATTATGTAATGCCTCGATTTGTTTTATACACGTGTGTTATGATTCTGGTGTAATTATATCACTTGGCAGTATGATAATGGGGGTTCGGGTGGAACCAAGAATGAATTAATACATGTATGAAATGATATATGGCAAGGGCAAGGGATGAAACATGGTGTACAATGCTTTAATAACATATCAAGTAACGTGAATTAGTAGGCATTTGAATATGCATGTGAATTGAATTTGAATTGGAGTTTCATTTGAATTTGGATTTCATCTTAAGTACATGTTACTTAACATGTCATTAACTCCAAATGATATGATAACAAATGATTTAGGGAACTAATGACCTTATATCAAGGTGATTTAGGGAGGAGAATCACATAGTTCTCATTTTACACCTACTAAAACACTACACAACCTCCTCTCCATCTCTTTCAAGTTCTTGTTGGTTTGAGCTTGGGATTCACTTGTGAATTGAGCTAGGAAGTTGTGTGAAGTGAAATTGTACCATCTTGGTAAGGAATTTATGGTTTTTCACTTGAATTGTGTAGTTGGTGTTGAAGTATGTGAATTTGAATACCAAATGTTTATGCTTAGAATCATAACTTGCTTCTAGGCCAAGAATTTGATGCTATAATGTTAGAAACATGTTTATATGATCCTAGGGATTGCATGGAATGTGGTTAAATGATAGGAAATGAATTGTGCAAGAAATATCATGAAGATATACTTGAAATCGCCATGGTTTGAAATGTTCGAAGCGCAGCGATCGATCGGTAAGGATTTCCGATCGATCGACGCTGACAGAAACATTTTAAGGCGGTTTGAGCATGAGGCGATCGATCGGTGATTTTGAGGCGATCGATCGGTGCATGTGGCGATCGATCGGTGCTTTTGTTCGATCGATCGGTGAAGAGTGAACAGTTCGGCGATCGATCGAGAATCTGGGGCGATCGATCGGTGATGGCAGAATGTTGAAAAATGTTATATTTTTGTAGAATTCGATTTTAATGCCTATGATAACATGATATATTGTTGGCATTATTGTAGCATCATCTCAAGGGACGGGACAACGAGGCAATTAGCCAGTGACGCCTAATTTAATCGTTTGTGTCGCAGTACAGGTACGTGTTGACGTACGGAGTATAGATATGATGTGATGATGATGTTATGGTTTTGGTATCATATGATTTATATTATATTTGTGTCATATGATTGGTAGTATCATATGCATGTGCATACATGGATTTCATATGATTGGGATGGATGCCTTGATAGATATGTGTATATGCTTTGGTAAGATCAGTGCCTTGATAGATATGCCTGGTGTGGTATATGCTTTGGCTGGGATCGTTGCCACGATAGATAAACTACATATGCTTTGGCTTGAGAGATATACGCCTGGTTTGAGTATATGCTTTGGCTATTATCACAGATGAGTATGGTACTATGATATGTGCTGCTAATATGAAGATGTGATGTGGTTCCACTGACATATTGAGCTGAATAGGCATATCATATGGGGCTCGTGATAATAGGGTGATTGTTGAGACATGTCATGACATGATGCATTTGTTGATGCATGATACAGAACATTCACATTAGATGATTTATTGTGCTTTATCATTGATATTGATATTGTGTTGTGATATCGCACTGAGATAGTTGTTTATCTATACTCATGTTGTGAATGTTTCTGTAGGATTTCATAGACGTGGGAATCGTGAGTCTTATTCCGCTGCAAGGTGAACCACTGCATAGGAGTTGTACTGGATTAGGTTGTAAATTTTACATGTAATGTATATGTGAAAAAGTTAGTTGGTTTTTGTACTAGTGGTTTGGTACATATGTAATAACTTAACTAGTACGATACTCTTAATCAGTGTGCATGTTATTACTTAATTCAGACTCACATATGTATGTTAACATGCTACATAATGAATTAAGTAACGAGGACCCCACATTAGTGGTATCAGAGCAGTGGTTCGAGAACGGGGTGAACATGGGTAGTGGAAGTGTCTTAGGGAGTTACCCAAACACTTGAAAACATGTTGAGAATGGTACTATCATGTTAGGATTTGGACTATGATGTTATTCTAACATGTTATATAATTGTGAATGTTATTGTTAACCCTTGATGTACAGCTATGACAGACAGAGGGTATCATGAGGATGTTGGGGATGCCATGAGTGGCAATGCGAGTGTGAGGATGGCGCCTGTACCACCACCACCGATTGAGCAAGGGCCAGTGGAACAGGTACTGTTGCCTGGAGAATTGACTTTGACGCAATTTCTGAGTTATCAGCCACCCAGGTTTGAGGGGACTGAATCAGGGGAACTGGCGGAGGAATGGCTGGAACGTGTGGAACAAATATTTGTGTCAGCACCGTGTGCCAAGACTGCTTGGTTACGCTTAGCTGAATTTCAGTTAGCGAAGAAAGCTATGATGTGGTGGAAATCCACAGTGCTTGAGTTGATGGCTCAAGGACAGACAGTTAACTGGGATGTGTTTAGAACGAAGTTCCTGGAGCATTATTTCTCTGTTGCTGCAAGGCAGAGGAAAGAGGATGAATTTACAAACTTGAGACAGGGATCAATGACAGTATCTGACTATGCTGTGCATTCTTCTTCTTTGCTCCGGTATGTGCCACATATTGCTGTAAACACAAAGGCAAAGATCAGACAATTTGTGAAAGGTTTGAGGCCTGAATTGTTTGATAGGGTCATGTCCAATAACCCTACATCATATGAAGAAGCATTGACTAGGGCTGAGATGGCTGAGATTGCCGTAGGGGTATACAAAGATGTTGGACAAGCCCAACCACCTACATCTGACAGTATGAGACCTCGAGGGGAACCATTTAAATCACCACCAGGTGGTGCATCTTCATCTAGGTTTAGTGGGAAACGTTTTGGACCACGGAAAGGGGATGACCGAAGAGCTAAGGGACAGTCCCAAGGAAGTAGTAGTAGTAGTGGACGAGGATTACAATGTTTTAAATGTGGAGGGCCACATTATCAACGAAATTGTCCACAGTTTGATACGGTGGTTTGTTTCCGTTGTGGGAAACCATGACATGTGATCTGTGATTGTCCGGTGGACAACAGATGACAGGACCAATGTCAGAAAACACAGTACAACAGAGACCACAGGGTGTACCACAGTCTGGTGGAGGACAGAGGACAGGACCACCTCAGGCTCAGGTGTATGCACTGAATAGGGAGGAAGCAGAGGCAGCTCCTGATGATGTGATAGCGGGTAAGTGTACTTTGTTTACTTATCCTGCTTTTCTGTTGATTGATACTGGTGCATCACATTCTTTTATTGCACAAGCCTTTATTGATCAGTATCATATATGCTCGTCTCCACTGTTGTGTGATGACTTGTCAGAGTGTGTCTGATTGTGCTATTCAGTTTGAGACTGAGTATGGGCTACAGGCTAATTTGATTGTGTTAGACATAACAGATTTTGATTGCATCCTTGGAATTGATGTATTGAGTAAATATCAGTCTGTTGTGGATTGTAGTCAGAAGATTGTGAGATTTCAGTCTGATACTGGAAATCAATGGTATTTCTATGGTCAGGGATCGAGGGCAAAGATTCCTTTGATATCAGCAATCCGAATGTTGCGTTTGTTAGAACGTGGACATGCGGGTTATTTGATTTATGCCCTTGATGTAACTGAACAGAAAAGAGAAAGGAAAGTGGAGGATATACCAGTGGTTGCAGAATATGCGGATGTGTTTCCAGATGAGATACCTGGATTCCCACCGAGTCGAGAAGTAGAATTTGGTATTGATTTGATACCTGGTACTTCTGCAATTTCACGAGCTCCTTATCGGATGGCACCACCTGAATTGAAAGAATTGAAAACTCAATTGCAAGATTTATTGGACAAGGGGTACATACGTCCTAGTGTATCGCCTTGGGGTGCTCCGGTATTGTTTGTTAAGAAGAAGGATGGGACAATGCGACTATGTATTGACTATCGACAATTGAACAAGGTAACAATAAAGAATAAATATCCTCTTCCTCGTATTGATGATTTGTTTGATCAGTTGCAGGGATCAAGGATTTATTCTAAGATTGATTTGAGGTCAGGATATCATCAAATACGTGTGAGGGAAGGAGATATACAGAAGACAGCATTCAGAACTCGTTATGGACATTATGAGTTTTTGGTGATGCCATTTGGAGTAACAAATGCTCCCGCTGTCTTTATGAGTTTAATGAATCGTGTGTTCCAGGAATACCTTGATCGATTTGTCATTGTCTTTATCGATGATATACTGATCTATTCGCAGAGTGATGCAGAACATGTTCAACATTTGCATATGGTATTGCAATTGATGAGGACACATCAGTTATATGCCAAACTCAGTAAGTGTGAGTTTTGGTTGACTAGTGTCGGCTTTTTGGGACATGTAATTTCAGAAGAAGGTATATCAGTTGATCCAAAGAAAGTAGAAGCAGTGTTGAATTGGTCAGCACCTACTTCTGTGCCAGAGATTCGTAGTTTCTTGGGTTTGGCTGGATATTATAGACGGTTTGTTGAAGGATTTTCAGCAATCGCCAAACCATTGACACATTTGACACAGAAGGGAGTATCATTTCGATGGTCAGAGACTTGTGAGCGTAGTTTTCAGGAATTAAAACATCGATTGACTACAGCTCCAGTCTTGATCATTCCATCGGAACATGACAGGTTTGCATTATATACGGATGCATCTTTACTTGGTTTGGGTTGTGTATTGATGCAGGACAAACATGTAGTGGCTTATGCATCACGACAATTAAAGCCACATGAAATGAAATATCCAGTGCATGATCTGGAATTGGCTGCCATTGTCTTTGCCTTGAAAATATGGCGACATTATTTATATGGTACGTCGTTTACCATATATATAGATCATAAGAGTTTAAAGTTTTTATTCACTCAAGCAAAGTTGAATATGAGACAAAGAAGATGGATGGATCTGTTGAAAGATTATGATTGTGAGATTGAATATCATCCAGGAAAAGCTAATCTTACAGCAGATGCCTTGAGTCGAAAAGTACATCATACGGCTGATGAAATGATTCATTTAGCTGCATTGATGACTTCTTGTTGTACTTTGGGTTATGATTTTGATGTGGAAATAGTGCCAGTATGGGTATCAACATTGTTGGTTGAACCCGACATTTTTGAGAAAATCAGAACGGCACAACTGACTGATGATGAAGTACAACAGTGGAAGGAAAGGATAAGTCAAGGACAAACATCTCAATTTGTACTTACATGTGATGGAACTTTGAAGTGCAGAAACTGTTGGGTAGTACCTGCTTCATTAGGACTACGTCAAGAACTACTACAACGTGCTCATTGTAGTAGATACAGTATACATCCTGGAGGAAAGAAAATGTATCATGATTTACGTACCCAATTTTGGTGGAAACGTATGAAAAAGGATGTGTTGAGTTTTGTGAAACGGTGTTTGATCTGTCAACAAGTGAAAGCAGAAAGACAGAGACCAGGAGGTGAATTACATAGTTTGGAAATTCCTCAGTGGAAATGGGAACATATCACGATGGATTTTGTGACTCATTTGCCACGGACGTCTTCTGGTTGCGATGCTATTTGGGTGATCGTTGACCGACTCACCAAAGTATCTCATTTTCGTGCCATATTGTATGACATTCACATATTTGAGAATGGTACAGTTGTACATTCAACATGTAGTGAGACTACATGGTATACCAGTTTCCATTGTATCGGATAGGGATCCGAGATTTACTTCTCATTTTTGGGAAGGGTTACAGACAGCGTTGGGAACTGAAGTGCGGTTGAGTACAGCATATCATCCTCAGACAGATGGACAAACAGAGCGTACGATACAGATGCTTGAGGATATGTTGCGTGCCTGTGTATTAGAGTTTGATATCTCTTGGCAAGAGTCGTTGCCATGAGTGGAATTTTCATATAACAACAGTTATCAGTCTAGTATACAGATGGCACCATTTGAGGCTTTGTACGGGCGACGATGTAGATCACCATTATATTGGGATGATGTGGATCAGTCTTCCTTACATGGACCGGATATGATTCATGAAATGGAAGAGAAAGTAAAGGTAATTCGATTGAAACTTAAAGCTGCTCAGGACAGACAGGCTGCTTATGCCAATAAGCGACGTAGACCACTTGAATTTCAAGTTGGTGACCGTGTATTCTTGAAAATTTCACCTTTTAAAGGTGTAGTATGGTTTGGTAAGCGTGGAAAATTGTCTCCACGGTATGTTGGTCCGTATGAGGTATTGCAACGTATTGGTACGTTGGCATATCAATTGGCCCTACCACCGGCCTTGAGTAGTATTCATGATGTCTTTCATGTTTCACTGTTGAGGAAGTATGAACCAGATCCGAGTCATGTATTACAGTTACTTGATGTACAGTTGGATACAGATGTGTCGTATGAGGAACGACCAGTTATGATCTTGGATCGAGCTGAACGCAGGTTGCGTAATAAAGTGATTCCTATGGTTAAAGTACAGTGGGACATACGGGGTGTCGAAGAGGCAACGTGGGAGACGGAGCAGCATATGATGCAACGGTATCCGGATTTGTTTTCTGGTATGTTGATATGTTATTTAGCTTATGTTGTATATCTCATATGCATGTATTATGTTTGTATATGCAATTTCGAGGACGAAATTCATTGAGTGGGGGAGAATTGTAATGCCTCGATTTGTTTTATACACGTGTGTTATGATTCTGGTGTAATTATATCACTTGGCAGTATGATAATGGGGGTTCGGGTGGAACCAAGAATGAATTAATACATGTATGAAATGATATATGGCAAGGGCAAGGGATGAAACATGGTGTACAATGCTTTAATAACATATCAAGTAACATGAATTAGTAGGCATTTGAATATGCATGTGAATTGAATTTGAATTGGAGTTTCATTTGAATTTGGATTTCATCTTAAGTACATGTTACTTAACATGTCATTAACTCCAAATGATATGATAACAAATGATTTAGGGAACTAATGACCTTATATCAAGGTGATTTAGGGAGGAGAATCACATAGTTCTCATTTTACACCTACTAAAACACTACACAACCTCCTCTCCATCTCTTTCAAGTTCTTGTTGGTTTGAGCTTGGGATTCACTTGTGAATTGAGCTAGGAAGTTGTGTGAAGTGAAATTGTACCATCTTGGTAAGGAATTTATGGTTTTTCACTTGAATTGTGTAGTTGGTGTTGAAGTATGTGAATTTGAATACCAAATGTTTATGCTTAGAATCATAACTTGTTTCTAGGCCAAGAATTTGATGCTATAATGTTAGAAACATGTTTATATGATCCTAGGGATTGCATGAAATGTGGTTAAATGATAGGAAATGAATTGTGCAAGAAATATCATGAAGATATACTTGAAATCGCCATGGTTTGAAATGTTCGAAGCGCAGCGATCGATCGGTAAGGATTTCCGATCGATCGACGCTGACAGAAACACTTTAAGGCGGTTTGAGCATGAGGCGATCGATCGGTGATTTTGAGGCGATCGATCGGTGCATGTGGCGATCGATCGGTGCTTTTGTTCGATCGATCGGTGAAGAGTGAACAGTTCGGCGATCGATCGAGAATCTGGGGCGATCGATCGGTGATGGCAGAATGTTGAAAAATGTTATATTTTTGTAGAATTCGATTTTAATGCCTATGATAACATGATATATTGTTGGCATTATTGTAGCATCATCTCAAGGGACGGGACAACGAGTCAATTAGCCAGTGACGCCTAATTTAATCGTTTGTGTCGCAGTACAGGTACGTGTTGACGTACGGAGTATAGATATGATGTGATGATGATGTTATGGTTTTGGTATCATATGATTTATATTATCTTTGTGTCATATGATTGGTAGTATCATATGCATGTGCATACATGGATTTCATATGATTGGGATGGATGCCTTGATAGATATGTGTATATGCTTTGGTAAGATCAGTGCCTTGATAGATATGTCTGGTGTGGTATATGCTTTGGCTGGGATCGTTGCCACGATAGATAAACTACATATGCTTTGGCTTGAGAGATATACGCCTGGTTTGAGTATATGCTTTGGCTATTATCACAGATGAGTATGGTACTATGATATGTGCTGCTAATATGAAGATGTGATGTGGTTCCACTGACATATTGAGCTGAATAGGCATATCATATGGGGCTCGTGATAATAGGGTGATTGTTGAGACATGTCATGACACGATGCATTTGTTGATGCATGATACAGAACATTCACATTAGATGATTTATTGTGCTTTATCATTGATATTGATATTGTGTTGTGATATCGCACTGAGATAGTTGTTTATCTATACTCATGTTGTGAATGTTTCTGTAGGATTTCATAGACGTGGGAATCGTGAGTCTTATTCCGCTGCAAGGTGAACCACTGCATAGGAGTTGTACCGGATTAGGTTGTAAATTTTACATATAATGTATATGTGAAAAAGTTAGTTGGTTTTTGTACTAGTGGTTTGGTACATATGTAATAACTTAAATAGTACGATACTCTTAATCAGTGTGCATGTTATTACTTAATTCAGACTCGAATATGTATGTTAACATGCTACATAATGAATTAAGTAACGAGGACCCCACATATTACATCTCAAATAATACCTAAACTACCAAAATCTACACTTTTTCTTCAAGAAACAACCTACAAATCCCGAAACAAGAATCAGAATTGGCAGTCCAATGCCTAATCCGAAAGCTAATCACTGGGGTTGAAATTAAAGGTACCATTTAAGACCAAATTATACTGGAGCAAATTTAGTTCTTTGCTCCAATTATACACCTTCGTTTTTACTATGTCAACTCTAGGGCTAACATTTAGGGCATAAATGGGAATGAGATATATTAATAGAATAATGAATAATTAAAATTAATATTAATATTTATACGGGGTGGGTTTGGCTAAAACTAGGACCCACCCCGCCCCGCATCAGAAACCCTGTCAAACGGTTCCAGATCCTCCCCAAGACCCATTTGACCTGGTTTAGACCCGTCCTATAGGGGCAGGTTTAATACGAGTCCGGGTTCAAAGCCATCCATTGCTATGCCTAACTATATGGTATACAAAATCTCAGATGACCTTGTTTTATGTAAAGAGAAGCAAACCCACTATCTACACACACCATTATGTTGTAAAATGTCAATTAAATTGAATCAATTGTTTGGCTGAATCGAGCATTTACTAGTTTAATGGCGAGCTAGAGTCAAATTAAAGAAAAAATTATCATTTTTAAGAAATTATGTTTCTAATCACAGAAAAAATAGTATTTATTTTCGACTTTTATGGCCAAGACAAGTTTCAATAAATCTCAAATGGTATTTGTTTAATAATAGAAGCAAAACTCCCTCTACACTCATACTATAATGTTGTAAATGTTAACAAATTGAAGTAAGTCGTGAGAAGTTAACGACCTTATGTTGTATTTGGATTAAATGATTTCAGTTCAATAATGGATTTGAATGACTTCAATAATTAAAAATTTGAAATACTGTGGTATTGTTACAAAACTATATTTCAAAATTAGCCGAACAATTTGAATGAATTTGTATTAAAGATTTGAATTCTAAATCCATCAACATTCCATCCAAACAGAGCCTTAGAATCCCTTCTCCTTTTTGTAATTTCATTTAATGAGGTTAATCAGTATAATAACGTAGGAATATATTCAATTATGATATGGTGTTTTGTTAACTTTTCCTTGAAATTATTTATTTAATTAAATTTCTTGTAGTTAACTATTGTCACAAATAGTATCATAATTCGGATCATGTCTTGACTTTTTTACAGAGATCGAATAAATAAATCGCCCTCGTATTAATTTTATTTCTTTTTTCCTTTTTTTTCAATTTTATACATTACATTATTGAAAGAAACTCATATCGACTATTATTTGTTCTGGTTTGAATGTATTTGTTGGGAGTGGTGTACCAATTTTTTTGTCCTCTCGTAGATGGAGTTGTAGTCATCTATTGTCTAAGGCATAGCAAACTTGGCACATTGGCACCCACATGGTGCATATCTCATGTCCACTTGTAGCTTAGTACGAGGCTTTGTGCTACCATTGTATAAGAAAATAAAGATATGTATCTGCTAAATGTAAAGTTTTTTTTTTGTCAATTGGTAAACACTTAATCCAGACAATATTTATAACATATACATCATAAGTTGTTCATTCTTGTTACACTTTTTAAAAAATCAACCTTTTATAGGGACAAAGACTAAACATAATTTAACCGCAATTTGTTCAACAAAATAGTCTGCTTTTTCTTATTTTATTGTATGGTTGAATGTCAAATCGCTGCTGCTTTATTATCCTCTTAGAATTAGAATCCCATTACTACAAACACAAATTGTGAGTATCGGAAAGATTCTTATTCTTTAATCATTTTCCTTGTTAATCCTTCTGTTGTTGGTCCATGAATTCAGTGTCCTTAAATTTAATGTTCTTTAACTTTTTTACATACAAATTGCATCGCACCAAAAAATATCATACATAAAAAGTTAATTTATACTCACATATCAACAGAAATACTAATATTTTATCAAAAGATGTATGAATGGTGGGAGTGTTGGAATCTTAGAAAATTCTTTCATTGGGATGCTCAATTTTATAATGCCTTAGTGATACCCTTATAAGGGGTCAGTACGACCTCGACCCTGACTTCAGGGGGTGTAACCCGAACCCAACTCGTTGTTTACTGCCACGTGGTTAGCTCGGGAAAAATTTTCATGCCTTCGGAGGAACTTATCATCATGTACTCAGCTCGGCACATAACCTCGTAACCTCAGCCCGAACTTATCCCCGAGTCCTCAGCTCAGCGCGTGTCTTTAACGCTAAGTGATAAGACCATCCTAGCCATGGCTGAGTTCGCATCAATCTTGCATTATGATCAGGACGACGCCCGGGCTGGGGTCCCGACCTTAAGCAATGCCCCTAGTTTCTTCGGTGTTGGCTAAGAGACCATGAGCATTAGTGTGGTCCCTCTCATCGAGCTGTTTATAACATAATTTTATTCCTGACAGATGACCACTCACAAATGGACCAATTAGAGAATGACTAATGTTCGAAGAATCTCCCAGTACTATCAAGATCTCGCAAGGGGCGGGCCGTACGAAATGTACAATTTTTGTTGGTGGCCCCCACCCTTTGGCACACCGACATTCAGTTGAGTGCCCCTGGTGGTCCCCCGAGACACCCACCGAACGTTGCAGGTTATTCTTCTCTCACCACCCCAGTATATATACGTGGGGCATCAGGTTTACAAAAGTTAACTTCTTTCTCTCCGTCAATTTTCCCTGCAAAGAAAGCTTATTCCATATCCTATATATATTGATTTGATCGTCGGAGGGACCCCACCGGAGAACCCTCGTCGGCTCCCTTTCTAACCTTTTTCTCTTAGGACAGCTCATCTCCGGAAGGGGATGAGCTATTGTTAACCGAGGAAGATACCCTACCAAAATTCGAGGTAACACTTAGAATTCATCGTTTTGATGGTTTCAAAAAAAGAATTCATGGGTCTGATCACATTTCATTCGTTGAGGACTTTCTAAATGCTGACATAGACCAATAGCTTCAAACCAACCCAATAGTAACTGGTTCATTAATTGAACTCGGGATGGTGATTATCTGTTTGTTTGATGTTGGTATTAAGGATCGTGATCGTTTATGCTCCGTAACGATTCATTAGCATAAATACGACCATTGTGTTCACGTCTCGACCTCGAAAAAGCTGTAAAGAGGAAATTAGATAGGCCATGCTGATAGGAAACGTAACCAACATCACATATGGACCTTTTTTTTATAAGAACAAAATATTATTAAAAATGAGTTCAATAGGAACTCCAACCCAATTAAATGATAACCTAAGGTACTAATAACATCCGTAAGTTACAAACAACCATTACTGATATCAACTAAATCTATCTGGACTAACAACTACAAAGACACTACATAGACACCCAACAAGCATAAAAGAAGAATAAATCATGCCATACAAAGCAAATTCTAACTTCATCCGGTCTCAAAGGAGTCTAGCCGACCCCACTACATCAAACCTGGCTTCTACTCACACCATTCCATAGGCACAAGTTGAATAATCACCAATCCACGATGCAATCAACATTAAACGCACAACAGTGGTCTGTCCAACCTAAGCTGAAGCAATGGGATCAATAAGGTTGCAAGTGTTAATCAACCAACGAAAAAACAACACCCACATAGCATCGTAACAATGAATCTAAGCATGAAAATTAAGTCTTTTGCCACAACAAATAAGTACCAATCCATCAAGCTATAATTTAATCAAAAGACTCCTGCTCTGTCCACACTTTTTCACCCCCAACCCGAAGAGAAACGCCTCATACTATGTGTCCATTCTTTCACAACATATTACCCAGGTTTAAAGCATTGGTATACAACCGTCGGGTTTGTAAACAATCCACCAATGAATACTATAACCAGAAAGATAAGCCGATATCCAAGTCCAACTTCTAACCTTAACTTTCTCTATGAGTTTATCAGCGTTTGGTTCGACCCCTTGAAAAACTACTTCATTCCTCAGTTTCCAAATACTCCATACAATACAATGCCATAATCCATTCCAGATATTACAATAATTTTTGTGGGGGTTTAATGCTTGATGTTGAATCAAATGGGTTCCACGGTATTATAACACACTACAGAAATACCAAATCACGAATAGTAATCTTCACACACACGACTAGCAAGATTACAAGATGTGGATAAATGATTTGCATCATCATCTTATTGTTACATAAAACACAACCTACTCCAATATGCATATCAAAGATATTGTTAGTATAAATGTCCAGCAAGCCAAACGTTGGTCTGATGGGCTTTATGAACCCTAGCCCAATTAGCTGACATATTACAACTATAAATATGGCACATCTCTAGGGTTAGACAAGTGAACATATTATTCCAATACACACAACTCTCATAGATAGGTTGACACCAAACTATCACTGGTATTGACTTTAAGATCTGGTCAGGCTGATTGGACTCGAGGGATCACGCTATCGGATTTACGTTGGTTAATATCTTTTCTTGCATTTATATTTTTTATATTTGCATGATTATATATGCATCTCACGCGATCATCCGTCCCCGGGTCAGATCTGTTTATGTTTTTTTTCGCTGCGTTTGGATCCGACAATGGGGGACAGAAACCCAACAGATATTTTTTTTAAACAATTTTAATTTAGTTGGAACTCTGTTAAGCACAAGTTTCCATACAAAGCAGTTAACCTTACTAGGTACTCTTTGTCCAAACAAATTTCCTCACATAACTTTCCACACTAACAGGAAGCCTAGCCAACATTACTGCACAATAGGCTGATTTTGTTGAGAATGTGCCTTCATTGTTCACTTCCATTTCCAACCATCGATCACGTCCACTTTAGGAATACACATGTTCAATAAACATGTTAATTCATAGAAAATAGAATATTCCCACTCAAATAACGGTTTTCTCCAATGCCAAACCCAACACCAAACCCCATCCGCCCACTCTCCCATAGTACTAATGGAACTGAATGTGTCTAATGATATACTATAAAGCCTAGAAAATTTTCTACACAATGGTTCGTCTCATGCCCAAGTGCCAAAAAGAAGTATTCGCTCCGTCTCCTATGACTCTCATCACCTCCTTTCGAACCACTTCACACCTTCCACATAACAAACCTTGCGAACCTCCCGCCACCAATCGGATACCCTACTTCTACCAATAATTTCATGCCCCTCCTAGGCCTATCACGCTCTCAGACCCATACTTTGATACCTTTACTCTTACCAAAAGATGATCTGACTCAGTTAAGGCTCTTCACCTCCACTTACTCAATAAAGCCTGGTTAATGATGACTATTCTCTAACACCCTCCTTCTTGCTCAGACATACAACCTCCCACTTAACCAAGTCCATCTTCCTACTATCTACCCCCCACCCCCAAAGATTTTTTTTTTTGAAGTTTCAAGATAGTTTTGATAACATAATTAGGGATTCTAAAAAAAAGGAAAGGTAATAAACGGGTAGGAAACTGAGATGTCTTTAATTAGGATTACATGATCACCAAGAGAGAGATGTTTACTTTCCCAGCTTGCCACCCTATTTCTTACTCGGTCAATTAATGGCTTCCAAGTCGAAGCTTTCCTCGGGTTTGCTCCAGCAAGCATTCCTAAATATTTGAAGGGCACATAACCCACTTTGCAATTTCGAACATCTGCAAATTGGATAGCATGTTAACCTCCACATTTAGGCCTATCAGTTGACTTTTTTGATAATTCACCTTAAGTCCAGATACCAATCAAAATTAATGAGAGTGCACTTAATAGCCCATACGTTCTCCGCCTCAGCTTCTCCGATCAATATCATGTCATCGCCAAACTGAAGGATAGATAGATAGAGGGATACACCTCTACCTACCAAGATTGGATTAAACAAACCTCCATCTATCATTGTTTATGCCATCATACCATTTAGCCCTTCGACAACTGCTAAGAACAAGAACAGTGATAGGGATCACCTTGGCGTAGTCCTTTACCCATCTCGAATTCCTCCGTAGGTTACCTAATACCCATTGACCAAAATCGAAGTCTGTCGTCCCAATACACTCTTAATCCAGCCACGTCATTTAGGACTAAAATTCATATTCTCAAGCATTTCATCAATGAATTTCCCATAGGATAAAATCATACACCTTTTCAAAATCCAATTTGAGTAATATACAAGGCTTCTTTCTCAACTTCACATCGTCAATTGTCTCATTAAGAATCATCACACTGTGCAAAATTTGACGATCCCCAAAATTTGACGATTCCCCACATATGTATATTGGTTCTCTGAGATCACGTCATTCATCACTTTGCTTAATCTATAAGCCAACAACTTTGATAAAACCTTATACACAAAGCCTACAATTATTATGCCCAAAATCATTAAACTGTTCCATTACCCATAACTTAATATCCTATCGCTTTAAAGGGCGTTGGCTGAACTTATAAACTCTATAAAAACAACTTACAAACTATTTAAAAACTCATAAGTTCTAAAAAATGTTTGGTAAAATGTTTTTAAAAGCTCTATAAGTTATCAAAATAAACTAGTTTGACGGTCCATAAGTGACTTAAAGAATTAGGTTATCCTGATTTATTATTCAAGATTTATTTAGTATTTTAAAAGTCCACAGTATCCTCACGTATTTGTCATATTCCAATATACTCTTTCAAAAGTAAATATGTACATTATTTTTACAGTATTAATTTTTTTTATAATTATGATAATAAAAATAGTATCAAACATCAATATAGTTTGGTTGTATTAACTTTTTAGATTGTATTAACGTGAATCGAAACAACTCTCTCAAGTACATAGTTGAAAACAAAAAGAAGATTAGAACTTAATATTTTAGAATATTCTAAAAAAATGTGGACAATTAAGAAAATAAATTCAAGGAAATGTAATAACAACAAGAGATCGTGAGTTAACTTAATTTAATTCAAGGCTAAATTTCATACGACAATAATAATCCCTAGAACGACCCACAAACCTAAGCACCAGCTCATACGTCCAATATATTTTTCCCCAAATGTTCCTTCTTTCATAAGCTTGACATTTCCTATAGAAGAAAAAGAAATAAAAACCAAACATTGTGACGCATGAAACCACAAATATCTTAGGAAGAAAATCCTCAAAGCAAAATCTTCTTTTCGCTTTTCTCGTTATGTTGTAGGGATGCACACAAAAACAGTACAATTTTGAAAAATGAGCTACAGTTGAAAAATAGATCAACCCATATTTATGTGGATCGTGTACGTCCTCCCGTCTACCCACCAAATCCACCGTTATTTTATATATTAAAGATATTCTAAATTATTGAATATTTTAGGGGTTTAAATTGCAAATTATAATATTTAAACGCACCAATATCTCAGTTTGCTGATTTGTTGTATATTATTTAGAATATAACTTGTACTTATCTTTTAATCAATGAGAAACGATAGTTTCAAGTTCTTTCATTATGCATATTGTAATAACAAGAAATGTTTTTTTTATTTGGGAATTTCATCTTATAGTAAAATAAATTTTTTTCTATTTTGTGAACTTATGAATTATCATTTTTTTGTACAATGTAAATCTTTAAAGTTATTGTTGTCCCAATTTGATTAGTGGAAGATTTTGATACTTTAATTTATAATTTTAGCAAAATTTTCAGTTTCAGTTGTAATATATGATTTGGATATATATTAGTTTAGGATGACAGTGATGATTGATGATCTATTATTCTAATTATTTTTTATTTTCAATTATAAAAGATTGAAATATTTTTGCTCACATTGTAAATTTTTATTTTTTATATTACTATTTATTTGATTTTAGTTCTGTTTTATTATCATTGACAACAAATAAACTTAGTTTAAGAACTTGTAAAATGCACTAACTATAATTTATTTTTATTTGACCAACTAACACTCGCACCGATCTGAACCACGCGGTTTTGTATATTTAATTTGCAATTGCGATTTAAGAATTTAGCAACCCGCATGTATTGGGTTTGGTGATTTTTTTAATGTCTACCTGCCCCATATTATGTTGCTTGATACTGTCATTAAGGGTAGTGTCCTTACCTGATGTTTCTCCAAGGAATTGGTTGACTTTACTAATATCAGACGTGACACCATATTCAGTGATCGATTGACTTCGAGAACCAGACGTGAGCTTGGGCTTGAATTTGTAAAATTGAACCAGGGTATTGGGGTTGCAATATCAAGCTGACCTCATACTTTTCTTTCTTCTTGGTATATTATGTTGAACATGTTTGTGATTGTGTAATGAACGAGCACCAATTGTGCTCAAAATTAATAATAATTTGTCTTATCTAAAAAAAAATCATATATATATATATATATGTGTGTGTATACAAGGTTTATAGGGTTTTTGCCTTATTATTTCTTTTGATAAAGTTGAAACCAATGAGCTATCAAAGTCTTAGGGGGATGTATTCAATATAGACTTTTATTGATTTTTATGGAGTTGATAGATTTCTATTGACTTTTATAGAATTCCATGGAGTTATAAAAAGATTTGTACAGAGTCTCGTAGACTTTTTCAATAGATTTCTATGGACTTTATCGACTTTTAATGACTTTTTTAAATGATGGACTTTTATGAAATTGATAGATTTCTAATAATTTTTATAGAATTACATGGAATTATCAAAAGAATTTTATAGACTCTATAGATTTTATAACTTATAATTGATTTCTTTGAACTAACAATTGAACATAAATAACTTCTTCAACATATAATTTTTTTTTTACTATTAATGTAAACACATTTTATTTATTTAACAGTAAACAATGTGAAAAATATCTATTCAATTCTTTTGCATGACAAATATTGAACAACTTTTTTTGTATCTTCAAGATGACGACTTTGAAGATTCAGTTAATGTTGTTATATCGTTGTAATCTCTAATTTTGTGTAATAAAACAAAAGTTTTCTATTAAATAACATTTTATAAACTTAAAATATTTTTTGATGATAGTTGACTACTATAAAAAATCTTAAAACATATTTTTTAAATTAAACATGCTAATTTATATCGTTATAAATATCTTTTGTTTTAGAAAAATATTTATTATAATTGTCTATAGATATCGACCCATACAATCGTTTTAAATATCTATCATCTAATATAAAATTGAGCACATTAACTTGATATTTTATCAAAATACTTGTGTAAATATTAGTATTATATTGGATAAAAAATAAGATGTGAAAAAAACAATAATTGAAGAAAGAGTCGCACATTAGGAATTAAAGAAATGGTACATGTAGAAAACAGGGGAGGAAAAGCCAATGGGAAGGTGGTCGTGTCGGAAATGAAAATAGCAAAGAGTAAAGAGAGATGATGGTAATTAGGAATTAAAGTAATTCCAAATCTTTACTAGAAGTGGTGGAGAATTTTTAACTTTTTTGGAATGTACATGGGGCATCAAAGTTTGTACCTAAAGATTTCAACAGAAGTCATTAAAAGTCTATGAGATTTTGGATACCTATAGACTTTTATGGAATTTTAAAAATTCAAGTTTGAATACCACCTGACTTTTTAAAACTCTACGAAAGTCTGTCTTGAATATCATTAGACTGTTGTAGAGTATATAAAAGTCTGGATTGAATACCTCTAGACTTTTAAACTCCATAAAAGTCATTAAAAGTCAATAAAAGTCTATAACTAATACACCCCTTAATAATGAATGAAATTGCACTATTTAATCAAAATGTGTTTTGTCTGAATTAACTGCTACTTTTACAAAAGTAATAAAGGTGGTTTCCACGAAAATAAATATGGGCAGCAAGCAAAGCCGGAGCACAATATATGGATATCTTTTCCATTTAAAATCTGGCACGGATTCAGCATAACTTGCAGTCCCACTAAAATTAATCAATGTCCATCTTTCTTATTTAGGTATTATTAATAATTACTCAATGATATAAAACGTGCTAGAGGATGTAATTGAAGACAACCAGCAACTAGAGGTAGTAACGAGTAACGACCTTAGATATATATATATAATAATATTTTAAAAAAATTATGAATATTATGTCACCTCTTCATTTAACTTTTTTTCTTTTTTGGACAGACACCTCTTCATGTTACTAATTTTATAAAAGTTGTGTGAACAAATCATGCCATTGTCTTTCCTAACTTATGGCTTCATGTTTACGATGATCGCTTTACTTCTTTTTTTAACATCAATAGGCATTATATAATAACAATAATTACAAACAGAGATGACCACAATGAGCGGACAGACAAAAGAAAATAACAAATACATAAAACAAGCTTGGACAATATGTAAAAGACACCAAATAAGATTTGGACTGCACCGTGTAATTGTAGAGTGGATCACAGCAGAAGTAGCAGAAGTACAATAACCTGGCCCATCCAGCAGAGCCAACTCAGGTCCCCTCAAACCATGCATCCCAGAGTGTGGTTGAAAGAGGGAATTGTCTGCCAAAACATGTGAAGGAACAAACAATGATAGTCGAGAGACATTAACTGATAGAAAACAAACAAACGAGCAAGCTCTCGTGTCCAAATCTCATGCTAAAGCCATCGACCAAGGAACGTCGATGGATGGTGCACGAAACCTAAATGCTTGATAGATAAAGCCAAACATTGGCCCCTCAGGAAAACAGAACAATGCATCCACAACCAGCAACCCAAAATTGGTGAGGCACAAAAGTTATCCAGCATAAAACAAACAACAGTGGATGCCCAAATAGCTCGCCACTCATAGATAAAGCAAGACAACTATACATCATTGATACATTACACCAATGAAATTTAGTAATACATATAAAAATCAAAATGGGAGTTTGCGCAAAAAAAACCAATCGTAAGCAAAAGAAAGATCGAGATCCTCCCAATCTACAATCTTTCCAGAAGATTGATGTCATGGTCGTCGGCGGGGTTGCGTAGCAACCGCCACCGCTGAAGAACAAACTGCTGGAGAAGGAGAAGAAAAAACTACAACCTGTGTGAAGATATGAAACCCAGATGAGTGGCCAAGACATTGCTACAGACAAAACGTCCTTTGCCGACCATATCTGGAGGCCTAACAATGATCGCCTCGGCCGCCGAAGGGAAAATCGGGAAGCACCACGACCGGAAAATCAGCGCCATTATCGGCCAAATGACCAAAGCACTAGCTAACAGAAACTAGAAAGAAGATAAGGTAGGCTTTACTTTTAGGGAGACTTGCACATAAATCCTAAACTCAATCTCATCTTCAAGTTCAGTCACGAATAAGTTTATTTAAAATCTGCACTCCCATTTGAAAAGAAATTAATTTTTAGTTTATTTAAAATCTGCACTCCCATTTGATTAGAAGATCGAAAATCGAAATATTGGAACAGTTAGGGTTCTAGGGCATAAATTGCGGTCCTCAATTGACACATTTGCTTCATTTCGGAGTCGTTAAGAACATATGGATTTTATTGGGGATGATAATTGGATCAGTAACCCGAAATGAATTTGAAATTTGTGTTCGGATGATTGCGGAAATCGAGGGCCAAAATTTTGGATTTTAGGGTTCCTGAGACGTGAAGTTCGCCTTGGAATTGATCTTTGTGAATCAAATTCAGTAGGGGACTTTCGATATATATGTCATGTGGAGCATTAACCCAGAATTAATTTAAAATCTATGTTCGGATTATAGAAAAAATCGAGAATCAACATTGTTGCACAGTTAGGGTTATGGGGCGTGATTTTAGGCTCAAAATTGGACAATCTCCTTGATTGAGAGACAAATATGATAGAGGGCTTTGGTTCAAAGTATTTCAAGAAAGAGAAACCCAGATTTAATTTGGGAATGGTGTTCGGATTGATTGATTAATCGAATTTGGAATCTTTCAAAAATTAGGGATCTTGGGCAAGAAATTCGAAAGATGATTGGTGCCTGAATTTTGAAATTCATTGAGGGCTATTGTTCGTCCTTGTCCATTCATCGTCAACTTCAAGCTGGACTTGTCGATCGACGTTCAAAGGTTGTGTAATCGGGCAAGGTTCGATGGTTCTGTAGGCGTGGATCTTCAATGACGAAATTGGCCAAGCAATCGAAGTCCGATGGAGCTAAAGTTTTGACCATGAGATCATCCAGAGGATTGGGTCCAGATGGTTGATCGGTCATCGTTTTTCCGACGGCGGCATGGTGGCGGCGGTGGCAACAGCGTCTTGACTTACGATTTATCGATTTTTTTTTCATATATATATATATATATTTAAATTATTTCTGTTTTCATATTTTGGATTCCAACTGATTTTTGATTTTAATCAGTTGTCTATTGGATTCGGGATTTATAACTTGGTTGATTTATATGGTCCATTGAATGGCTAACATGATTTGAAGCAATGTAAATTTTTCGGGTCTTCACAGATTATGCCGCTAACATCCCATTGCAAATAGGAAACTTTTGATTGAAATCTTGGTAAGTTTGTTTTCAAATGGTACATTAATTTTCTGTATGTGTGTGTGGGTTTCTTTATTTAATTCAAACATGAATTTCTTGTAGTTAGTGTTTGTGTTGATTCCTCCTTTTGTAATGTCAAGTTAGATTTACACTATTTCTAATCATTCTATTAGAATTGTAACCTTTCATGTCAATATGAAAGAGTCTGGATTAGGTTGGAATAATTTGAAATTAAAATTATAATTATGTTGCTCGATTATGATTCTTTAATTCCAAACACAACCTATAGGGTTTTAAAGATTTATTTGGTGCATCTAGCCTGCGTGAGAGTTATGATCATGTGGGTTATGTTTATTACTTCAATGATTAACCAACATTTATCATTGTCTTATTTCTTTCATTTGTAGTTGTGATGCATATACAGCCTATATAGTACATCAAATTATTTATTTAGTATCACAAAATTAACTTATATAGTATCGCAAAGTAGCTTATACAGTACCGCAAACTAGCTTATTTAGTACCCATAGTAGTTTGTATTCCACAAATTATGTTATTTAGTACCACAAATCAGTATATTTAGTACTACATATTAGCTTACATAGTACTACAAATCAGTATATTTGGTACCACAAATCAGTATATTTAGTATCACAAGTCTCCTTGCGCAGTTGGCGTAATTACGCAGCTCAAGTGGCGTAAATCAGTATATTTAGTACCATATATTATCATACATTTAATAAATGATAATGATATTTATAACTTGGTATATTTCCAAATAGATTTATATATAACATGTCATTTTATGCTACATAATATGTTAAATACACAGTTCACATCTAAGATTACTTAGTACCACATTATCATACATTTAATATATGATAATTATATTTATAACTTGGTATATTTGCAAATACATTTATATATAACATGCCATTTTATGTTATATAATATGTGAAATACATAGTTCACACCATAGCTTACATAGTACCACATCATCATACATTTAATATATGGTGATGATATATATAACTGTGTATTTTTGCAAATAGATTTATATATAGCATGTCATAGATTGTATATAACATGCGAAATAGATAGTTCAAATCTAAGATAATCTTTGGTACTAAATATACTGATTTGTGTCACCAAATATACAGATTTGTGATACTATATAGGTTAATATTTGGTAATAAATATACTGGTTTGTGGTACTAAATAACAAACTTTTGGTACCAACTAATGTAATTTGTGGTACTATATAAGCTACTTTGTAGTAATAATATACTGATTTGGGTATCAAATATACTGATTTGTGGTACTATATAAGTTAATACTTGGTACTAATTAACATATTTTTTATACTAAATAACATAATTTGTGGTATTATATAAGCTACTCTGTTGTACTAAATATATTAATTTGTGGTACCAAATATACTGATTTGTGGTACTATACAAGCTAATAAGTAGTATTAAATAACATATTTTTGTACTAAATAACATAATTTGTGGTACTATATAATTTACTCTGTGATAATAAGTATACTGATTTGTGGTACCAAATATATTGATTTGTGGTACTATATAAGCTAATATGTGATACTAAATAACATTTTTTGGTACCAAATAACTTAATTTGTGATATTATATAAGCTAATATTTGGTACTAAATATACTAATTTGTGGTACCAAATATACTGATTTGTGGTACTATACAAGCTAATATGTAGTACTAAATAATATATTTTTTGTACTAAATAACATAATTTATGGTACTATATAATTTACTCAGTGTTACTAATTACTGATTTTTGATACGAAATATACTGATTTGTGGTACTATATAAATTAATTGTGGTAAATAACATATTTTTTGGTACCAAATAGCGTAACTTGTGATACTATATAAGCTACTATGTGGTACTAAATATACTGATTTGTGGTACTATATAAGCTAATATGTGGTATTAAATAACATATTTTTGGTACTAAATAACGTAATTTGTGTTACTATATAAGCTATGTTAGGATCGGGTGTGGAGATAGAAGGAGGTTGAATATCTGCACCGGCTCTACTTAGCTATTTTAAAATATGATTCGGTTGCGTTAGCAACCAATAACTATTTTCTTGTTTAAAGACCGATCAGTCGAGTAACTGAGTAAGTGTGGAAAGAACTCGGCTGGAACAACAAATAAGTTGAGCTGATGACGATAGTCTACTGGTCAAATAACAACGATAGACAAGATCTACCGTACTAATGAAGAATACAGTAGACTACTGAAATGATCACAGTAGACGATGTCTGCTGAACTAAAATACAGTAGACAAGGTCTACTGGTAAATAATATATCTATCATCTACTGAGCAGACACCAACAGTTAATATCTGTGCAGTAAATAAATGACTGAAAATAAATGGCACAATGATTGTTTTGGAAGTTCGAAGCACAACGCTTCTACATCTCATATTCTTCATTTGCAGGAAGGATCCACTAGAAGATTTCGTTTATACTTTTCAGCATGCAACCTACTTAGGCTAATACCACACAGATAGCCTAAACTCCTAACAACTCCATAGCTGAGGTCACTCTTACAACTTGGATCTACACAAATCAGTTTGACACACAGTCACAACTTTTACAATAGTTTTACATAGAATTCGCTCTTATAAAGATTTAAATAAATAAAGAGTTTGAGCGATTGTGCAATCAATACGTCTCTGATGCGGTGCCTTAAAAATGCTTTTGAATAAGTAAATATATTCTATAAGCGAGGTTGAATAATAATAAGTGAATGATAATTATCTTGTGTTTAGTACCAACAACCTTTTTTTCCTTACAAACGGGCCTTCATTATATAGCTCAAGGAACCCAACGGTAATATTGATTCCTGAATATCCGTTCCATTCTATCATTTGATATGCATTAAATGCTCTGAAGATATTATCCGAAAATAATCTTCGACGCAATAAATGCTTTTCCGTAAGTCTATACTATTTTCCTCTTTTAGCTGCATTTGTTCTTGTAAATGTTCGAATATTGAATAACTCTTCTGAATGTTTTGTTCCACAAAACATTCCTTCTATAGTCGGTAGACAACCATTAGTCAGTAGCCTACATTTCATCGTTAGACTTCAGTAGACTCTTATAGATCGAATGTCTATTGGATAGTCGGTAGACTATAGAGGACTTCTATTCAATTCATCAGCATACTTCACCCATCGGTATAATTGATATGTCGGTTCATCTTTATCTGCTGTATTCTTATCGGTAGAGTCCTTAGCGGTCGGTAGACTAACTCTTCTTTGCAGCTTATCCGGTAGAGTCTTTTCATAGCATGTCAGCAGAGTAATTCGGTAGAATTAGATACATATCAAAACCTGATATCCAACAAGCTGTTCAAGTATAATGATATGTGGTACCAAATATACTGATTTGTGGTACTATATAAACTAATATGCAGTACTAAATAACATATTTTTGTACTAAATAACATAATTTTAGTACTATATAAGCTACTCTGTGGTACTAAATATACTGATTTGTGGTACCAAATATATTGATTTATGGTACTTTATTAGCTAATATGTGATACTAAATAACATTTTTGGTTTTAAATAACATAATTTGTGATACTATATAAGCTACTATGTGGTACTAAATATATTGATTTGTGGTAGCAAATATACTGATTTGTGGTACTATATAAGCTAATATATGGTACAAAATAGCATATTTTTTGTACTGAATAACATAATTTGTGGTACTATATAAGTTACTAAGTGTTACGAAATATACTGATTTGTGGTACCAAATATATAAACTAATAATATGTGCTCTAAGTAAAAACTAGGTTAAGGTTTCCTTGTGCAGCTGACGTAATTTGTGGTACCATATATACTAATTTGTGGTACTAGATAATCTAATTTGTCGTACTATATATATTTGTTGTAGTACAATATAAGCTAATTTGTGGTACTATATAAGCTAATTTATGCTACTACTAACATAATTTATGGTACTATATATACTAATGTATGGTACTCTGTAAGCTGATTTGTAGTACTAACTAACATAATTTGTGGTATTATGTAACATATTCTGTGGTACTATATAGGGAGACACACGAAAAAACAAAAAAGGTGTTACAACAATCCATCCAGCAAAACAAGTTGTAAACCTTACAAAAACATAACAGTGATTTGAATTGTAGGAAACCTTACAAATATATAAATATGCAAATTGATATTTAAATAGAAGACAAACAAAATCACCAATTAGAAACACATAAATCAAGATTCCACAAGTGTTCACTGTACAGTTTCGTAATCTAGATTCAAGTATATTCCTTCACTAAAACATGCAGTCTAAAGAAATTTGACATGCATAATACTCAAACTAATAAGCATCGCGAGATAAGGAAAATCAAAGAATCAAAAACAAAAAAAAAACTCTTTATTCCTCCGATTGTGCCAAAATAATTGCACATACACGAGGTATTACAAAATATCTGACTATATATCATCTATACCAAAAACAAAATTACAAGTTACTCTTGTCTACTGAAATATTACTCAAAACTAAAGAAAAGATATAACAAAAACTAAGTAGTAGCCATTAACCAACAATACACAACATAACTAAGAAATAATAAAGCAACATCCACAAATTAATCTTCCGCAAGCCAACTAAGAACCAAACAATATCCGAACGTGGCAAAATGCCCAGAAAAACACAACATAGCAGCAACTGAACAAAGCCATTGACCATAATGCTTGCTTTCCTTCGGTTTTTGCTTCCCTTCACTCCACCTAGAAACTCTCAACCATTGAGAGTATCTACCCCTGTTTTTGTAGCTTCATATACCACGCCACATTCATCTGTAATGTTGGTGATGCTAAACAGAGCCACTTGGGATAGTGGGTGGTGATACACTGGATCTCCCGCAACCAACAACGTGGTGGAGAAGTCATCGACATCACGACGAACAGAGGAGAGTCCCATAACTATTCTCATGCGATCTGGGAGGCGATGTCGTAAGATGAGTAAAAAAATTGTTGGGGAAATGTGTTTTGGTAATGTAATAAGCTGAGGAAAAAAAAGTTAGGGAAATGTGTTTTTGTATATGAAAACATATTAGACAATTCTCTTGGGATATGGAGCTTAAAGTAAGATTTTTTTGTAAATAGATAGTGCAGACATTGAAAATATCTGTCGGGGATTGATCAATAAGTGGAATTGAGTTTGGTAATTCTCTAATAACCGTGACTTTTATATCTACAACGCAGATTTTGCACCAAAATCAAGACATATCTCCAACTCATTTACTTCGCATTTTACTATAAATGTTTTTTAATAATCACATTTTCGAATCGATTTCCTGGATAACCCGTTTACATAGATCCATTTTATAGATACAGTGATACACCCATAATACCCGTCCCGGCCACCATTTTTTCCTGCCTGTTTTTTCTCTGTAAACCCTAATAAACCCCCACGCCCCCCTCCGTCTCCTTCTTCTTCTTCCCCACGCAGAATCCAGCCATGGTGAAGAAAAGCAAAAGTATGGTACCAACGAAACCGGTTTGAATATAGCAGCACATTTGGTTGCTCTTTTTTCTGTACTCATATCTGTGTGTTCGAATTTTCTCAGAGAGCAAGAGCAAGAGGGTATCTCTGAAGAAGAAGTACAAGATAATACGGAAGGTAAAGGAGCACCACAAGAAGAAGGCCAAGGAAGCGAAGAAATTGGGAGACAAGAAGAAATCCAAAGTTGAGAAGGACCCGGGCATCCCCAATGACTGGCCCTTTAAAGAACAGGAGCTCAAGGCGCTTGAGGAACGCCGGCATCGTGCCATTCAGGAGCTAGAGGAGAAGAAATCCGCTCGCAAGGAGAGGGTATTTTAAGTGTATTGTAACAGTTTATTATTCTTTTTCTCATTCTATTTGATCGGTGGTTCATGTTTACCGCACTTGGTGAATTACTTGTTGATGTTGATTTTTGGGTTTAAGACTTGTTATTTTGATGTTTTTTGTGCTAGATGTATTTGAAAGGATTAAAGTTGACACATTCTACTGAATTTTTTTCCCGGATGTGCTATGGATATTAAATTGATTTATATATGAGTAAGATGGATGTTATTGATTCTTCGCCAGACGACAAAATGCCTAACGTCAGCCAACATGGACCACAACGCCATTTTGTGCTACTCTGAGTCACTGATACTAGTTTATATAGGTTTATGTGAGCGTTGTAATGATTATGAGAGCACGGTCCTGTAAACCTGGAATTGAACAGGTTTCTGCATATATTCACTTCATGAACCTGTTCAAGTTCCAGTTAAACTCATTACTTGATGTTTTTAGCATCAAACAATCTTTTGATGCACCATTCAGTATCCGTGAAAACATGACGTTGGTATCAGATAATTTAAAAGTTTTTTTTTTCATTTGGATTTAGACTATGGTATCTATAAACTTTTTCTTAATTTTTTAGGCTCAAAAGAGAAAATTGGGGCTCTTGGAGGATGAGGAAATGAAAGAAGTAGAACAGAGTTCTGGTGGAGAGGAGTTGGTTGCTGAGAATTCCATCCGAGCTTTGAAAACTCGGGGTTTGGGTATGCGATAGATTCTTGGTGTTCTGATATTTTGGTTTGATGTACTTTTTTAAAAATTCTTTACTTTGATGCAGACAACTCAGAGAGATCATTTTATAAGGAGTTGGTAAAAGTTATTGACGCTTCTGATGTAATTTTGGAGGTGCTTGATTCCCGAGATCCCCTTGGTACACGTTGTGTTGACATGGAAAACATGGTAATGAAATCAGGGCCTGATAAGCGTCTTGTTTTACTCCTCAATAAAATTGGTATGCATGCTCTTCTTCATTTCTTTTCTGACTTTATTTATGGCCCTAAGTTTGGAGACTGGAGTTAAAATTTATGCTGCCCCTAAAAACCACAAGTTTTTATGGCGAACGAATATATCCACTTTAAAAGCTGGCAAGTTGTGGTTTTTGAAGGATATTGTGTGAGTAGTGGATTCTTATGGAATTTATGTCTATTTCCATTATATTTAAATGGTTCTGACTTCCAATAGATTATTCATAGAGATGCCTACTGATAACATTGAGATTTAATCGTTCATGGTTTGTAGAGAACTCGTCAAAATATGTTATCTTGACATCCGTCCGTTTCATGTTTCAGATCTTGTTCCTCGTGAAGCTGCTGAAAAGTGGCTCAAGTATCTTAGAGATGGAATTACCAACAGTTGCCTTTAAATGCAGCACCCAAGAACAGAAATCGAACCTGGGGTGGAAATCTACTCGAAAGGTTGGGAAGGCTGCAAAATCTGGGAAGGCAAGCAATATCCTGCAAACAAGCGACTGTCTAGGGGCTGAAACTCTCATAAAATTGCTGAAAAATTATTCAAGAAGCCATGATGTAAGTATTGGTGGAAATGTTGATATAAGTCCTACTCAATAACTTTGGTGTATATACATGGAATTCATTTTCTTTTCCTCTTTCTCCTACTTTTATTGTATATAGTGCTATTTCTCTTGGAAATGCATGATAACTTCACGTGTCTATTTAATTTGTTGTGGGACAATATTAATTTCAAGTTTTTATGCAGATCAAGAAATCTATCACTGTGGGGGTTATTGGCCTCCCTAATGTTGGTAAAAGTAGCCTAATTAATAGCCTGAAAAGATCTCAGGTTGCAAATGTTGGTGCCACCCCTGGGTTGACAAAATCTATGCAAGAAATTCAGCTGGATAAAAATGTTAAATTATTGGACTGCCCCGGGGTTGTGATGCTAAAATCATCCGAAACTGATGCATCCATTGCTCTTCGTAATTGCAAGAGAATTGAAAAATTAGATGATCCGATTGGTCCTGGTGAGTTCCTGCTTTTAAGATTCTCAACGATCTTCATTGTCATAATTGGGTCTTTATTTCATTCCTGGTTATTGACCGTGCAGTTAAGGAAATACTCAAGCTTTGTCCAGATAAAATATTAGTGACACTATATAAGATCCCCGGGTTTAGTACAGTTGACGATTTCCTTCAGATGGTTGCTACAGTCCGGGGAAAGCTAAAAAAAGGTGGTATTGTAGATGTCGAAACTGCTGCAAGGATTGTTTTGCATGACTGGAACGTAGGTATGGCTCTTTCTGATCTCTATGAACTTCATCAAAAGAACATGTATTGTTGCGCGAGAGCTGGATCAAAACTGGCTGGCAGGAAT
Organism: Haberlea rhodopensis; assembly: GCA_907163345.1. Taxonomy (NCBI): domain Eukaryota; kingdom Viridiplantae; phylum Streptophyta; class Magnoliopsida; order Lamiales; family Gesneriaceae; genus Haberlea; species Haberlea rhodopensis. Next base: position 436,561 of record CAJQUN010000021.1, on the reverse strand, counting down.
GGTCACCCACTCTGCCCCTAAAATAGGCTTATAGTTTATCTATAATTCATGATTTGTCTGCTTACACAAAGTTCCTGGCTCTGCTACTGAGCTACACTTTTTTTTTTATCATTGAAGAGTAACAGTTTGGAGGATTTCTGCATTTTTCCTGGTTTGAAAACTGGACAAAAGTGCTGAACTTATGTCGGAGTGAATGCAAACAAAACACTATGCCTTTTTAGACACAGGCAAGCCGGTGTTAAAGTAACATGATTTTATTTGTGACTCTCCTCGTAGGTAAAATTCCATATTACACCATGCCTCCCATTAGAAATGTAGAAGAGCCTTCTGAGGTTAAAATCGTCTCTGAACTTGGGAAAGAGTTCAATGTAGATGAAGTTTATGGTGGTGAATCTTGTTTTATTGGCAGTTTGAAATCTGTCCATGATTTCAATTCAGTTGAAGTTCCATCAAATCTTCCTATAAAGTTCAACATGATGCTTCTCGAGGTTTGTGATTTTCACATATTGTGTCCTTTTTCAAGAATTCAATCTCGATCATTATTATGTCTCTTATGTAAGTAGTGTTGATGCAAGAAAGGTTCCGGCTGAGATGCAAGGGGTTGCCCCCTCATGTTGGAAAAGTTGTATTTCATATATAATTTTTCTAAATTCAACATTATACACCCACAAATCGATAAATCACCTATCCTTGTCCACCCCTATTCTGAATCTTTTGATGTATTGCATTCTGGTGTGACCACGAATTCACTGTATCAATCTGCACAGAGAACAAACGAAATCCCTTCGAGTATATATATTATTTAAAATATCAAGGAATACAAAAGGACCCAATCGTCAACAATGAAGATTATGGCCCCAAGACCTTAACAGGAGGGAATGATTTCTCTTACCCCTAGCTCAAGCAAGAAAACCCTTAACAAAGTAATATGTTGAATGAATTCCCTTCCTAACAAGCTCCCCTGTTATTCATTAATACCCCCTCTGAATTCCCTCTCCTCTAACATAATCTCTTAGATTTCCACAACTGATAGGTCTGAATATATTGGGTTCAATATATTTATGCAGGATGAGGAACACCCACCAGGTTTAACTCAGGCCAGTGGTGAGGACGAGTCCATGGAACCTGACGAAAAGGATGCCATCCCTGAGAAAGATAAATATGCAAATAGGAAACAAAATGAGAAGTTGTACTCCGAAGAAGGCATGCTAAATACGAAGTTGAAAAAAGCAGAGAAGAAAAGATTGAAAAAGGATAGTCGACCATCCTACCATGGAACATGATATGAATGGCGATTATGATTTTAAGGTTGATTATGTGAGAACCGGAAACTGCTATCGACATAGCCAATGAGAATGGTCCGGCTAGTAAAAGCAGTAAAAATCGGTTTGAAGTGCCTTCTGGGGTTGCATTGGATGCTGAATAACGAAGTGGTACAGCAGGTACTAATGTCATTAAATGAGTCAAGATTTTGAATTGAATTGGTTAAAATTTTTGGGGGTTCTGAGATAGAATTTTACCGTTATTTTCACTTGTCAGTAATTGTTTTAATGTTTTTTTTTCACATTTAAATTCGTAAAATGGTCGTAAATAGTTTTTGCAACAGCATTTTTCCGTGTGTAAGTTATTTTATTAATTTTTTTTTCACTCTTTAGCATTCAATATTATCCGAATATGTATATATGCAGATTTGGTCATTTTCAACAGGAACTTTTTAATTTGGCCGCAGCACAACCGTGAAGAAATCCTAACTCAATTCAAATGTAAATGCTTTTATAAACGAATTCGAGGGAAGAATATCAAATGATTTTAAATTTATGATATATTTAAAATGGCTTGAGAAATGTTGAGATGTATTATAGACAAAAATACCAGCTAGACAGCCGCACAACTGAACTTGAACATGTAAGTTGTGTGACAAGCAGAGTTATACAAGACGGTGTCAGTTGGCTGACAAGTGGAACTGAACTGACCCTACCAAACTGATGTAACCAGTCTTGCTGGATAACCAAACCAGTTGAGTATTCAACTAAGCTTATGCAACCAGGACGTTGAATAGAAGAAATCAGTTGAGTATTCAACTCAACCGATATAAATGAAAAATACCTGAGTCAACCCACTAAACATATCATACCAATTGAATGTTCAACTCAACTGAACAGAGCAGACCAGCATAGTCGTTAACAACTGAGTTAAAGTCAACGCTGAAATGGGATTGTTGAAAAGAAAGACATAGTCGGAGGATGACATAGAAAATATAAGACTTTTTCGACGGACATATTTCGATATCTAATGGCCGAACAAATCAACTTGAAGGCTATATATGCACACATGAAGATTGAAGATCACAAGAAGAGAAATCTCTAACCTCTGACTCACCGCTTCAAAGAACAAATCATTTTAGAGAGATTCAATTTATAGGGAACTGTAGAGATATATCAGCTGATTGAAAGTGACCCCAAAATAGGCACCATTGTTGAAAGCTTTATCCGATCATTTAGCCAAACCGTTGCACTCACATTCTTTGCACTTGTGAGCTTATAGTGATGAGTGTAATTATAACAGTGAGACGTCTTAAGTCTGCACATATTGAGAGTGAGATATAGTTCCCAATTGTAAGCGTTGTCACGCCTCGAACCGAGCACGTAACACCGGTGTTGAATCCAAATAAGAATTTCGAATACAACAACCACGTAGTACAAATCTAGAACTAAACCAGTCTATTTATTCCATAACAATAGTTGTCTTTACAAACAAATTTTTCGTAAAACCTTGATCTAAAACAAAAGTTTGCGGAAGCGTAACAAAATAAAATCTTGAAATCTCCTTGGTAGATCACCAGCCCCAAAATTGGTCTTGCTCTTCGTCTTCAACCTATTCTCGTCCTTATCTGGAAGGGACAATAAGGGTTGAGTATTTTGGGAATTACTCAGCAAGCAGGGGCCAGTTGAACATGATAAAACATACATATAAAGCTTTGCAAATACCTCTTTATTAAACACATAGTAAATCTATACACTTATTCATAATTGCTCACACTAGAGTCTTATCACATAAAAACATAATCACATAATTGCTTTTTGGGATCACGAGGTGGCTTCCGTGTGCATAGCACTTTGCTCTTAATGATCAAGATGTGGCTTTCATGCATGTGACAATCCCCCATTATGTAGCACTTTGCCTCACCGAATCAAGTGGTGGCTCCTACACACGTAGTACTTTGCCTCGTAGAACCTTCGACTTTCGATACGCATTTCTCATAAACTTTTAGAATATAATCTTAAAATATATTTTCATGTTCAACTGAATTTAAGCATGCATATGGTTCTAAAACGAAATGATAATTAACAAAAACCCACTTACCATCAGATTCGAAGCACGATCAACCGATTCTAGTTTGTGAAGACGGCACAAATTTCATCATTCCTTGCTTGGAACTTTCGAAAATCGACGTGTGTAAGTGTGTGTAGGTTTCGATATATAGGGGTCTTTTGTGGTATAATGTTGTTTTTAAATTTAGAAGCACTTAAGTTGATCATAAATTTTGGCAATTTAGTGTCATGATTTGGCAGGACAATGAATGTAAATATGCCTCTTGGTAGGATAAGATTTTCTTTGATATGATATAATATGTTTATGATATAGGATAAATTCCTTGACTAATTCCAAAACTTTGGCCATCTAATGGCATGATCTGAGCAAGCCATTAAATGTCATTAAATTGATTGAATCGATTGAATGGTGGTTGAATGTGATAGAATGGTGACAAGAATTTGGGTCATCAATGTCATGATTGAGTAAGGGCAAAAATATAGGTTATCGCATCCCTCCCTCCTTATTGGAAGTTTGGTCATCGAAACTTTAGTCGGCTCGATCTTGTAAGAGACATTTATATTTCTCTCGCATCTTTTCTTCCGGTTCCCAAGTGACATCTATTTCCCTATGGTTGACCTCTGGACTTTGATGCATAGAATCGTACTTCGTCTCAGCATTTGATCCTTTGAGTCCACGATCCAGATCAGTACTTCTTCACAGTTCAAAGTTTCATTCATGTTTGCTTCAACTACTAGAGGTTCTGCTTCGAGTACAAGGTTTAGATCGGCAATGTATCTCCTAAGTTGTGATACATGGGAGACATTATGCATTCAGGATGGACTCGGAGCGAGCGCTATTCTGATTGGGATCGTCGGTGTTGAAAGTAACTCGCTTAGAGGAAAAAAATTGCTCTAAATTTTGCATTGAAGTATGCAGGCTCACATTCGTAGCATATCCTTGAGGGTCTGAGTTGCCCTTCTCGGTCTAACCATTTGTTGGTTAATATACGATACTGAGAGTCACGTGAGTACTTATCGATTACATAAAGCTCTCTCAAAGCCGTGATACAAATCGTGGCTCTCTATTAGAAGCATGGGTCTCTATTAGAAGTTGTCAAGACTGGCTTCCTACATTCGTCGGTTTATGATTTCGACCGAGCTCTTACCTAATCGAACCAACAACCATATTTACAAGTATTGCTTCTATCGTGCATTGTCAAACACTCTAATCAAGTTATCTTAACTTTAAGAAAACAAATGAATAAAATTTCTAGTTGACTGTGTTTCCTTTGTCAAACTGATCATTGATAGGAGAAAGCCTCTTATAAAAAGGTTGTTCAATATAATTCAAAAATTTCTCAAGGGGGTGTAAAGTGGTAAAATTCAATGATCAACTTTTGTAAGATGAACCAATCAAAAGGGATTGAATACTACAAGAATTTGCAAGAAAGATAATGAATGATAAATCCAAGAAAATGAAAAAGAAGAAACAAGTCTGTAGTCTTGTTCATCAACTCAAAATATGTTTTGTAAGATGATAGTCGAAAAATAATTTTTTGATATGAAGAAGATCAAGGTCATATCAAACTCAATCATATGTTTCAAATGAATCCCGATCCCGATTATTTAAAGTAGATGATGATGTAATAATAATTCCAAGACGAATCAATCGGTGAGTAAGTATTTGAACAAATGAAGCTATTTACGAATCGGCGAAAGAAATTTGAAGGTTCAATGAATAGATTGAGTAGTTCTTCTGATGAAATAGTATGATCGTCTAGGTTTGTAAATGGAATATGAGCTCAAAGGATATAAATAGTAAATTTGTAGGAAGACAAATTGTTTATTGATCAAAATAAAGTTTTATTGAATTTCGAAATGTAGAAAATGGATTTCCAATACCTAAATTTTTTTTGAGGGACTAATATATGTCAACCACATGATTATATCAATTTGAACCCAAAGAGTTATAATATATACCCAAATTATGAGATATATATATCGTAAATTGTGTGTCTCAAAAGTATAACATGACTTTACTTAATTCTAAGGATCTCAATAAGAATAAAAAGGGCATGTCATCAACTACTCGAGTTAGCCTGAGATTTTACTCGAAATGAAGTTCCTCAAAATTGAGTGATAATGGAGCCAATAAAATATGAATTCAACATATATAGTGGTTTGGAATTTAAAATTCCTCAAAGTTAGTTCAAGAATATAAAAATCAAGGAATTTGGTGTAATATATTGAAAACAAGTGGATTGAGTTCATTATGACTTACAAAATATTAGTATCACTGTTTAAAGTTGTTGCATAGGAGTGTAACCGAGGAATAACACAATTCGAGATACACTTGGAGAGTAAATTAAAATTTTATTAATTAAACTGAGATGTTCAAAACAAAATCTTAAACAGAGAAAATTTACCCTGATTGTCACCATCACCGCATTCAAACCACCACGACGACGAAAAGATATAAAGTTGGAGGTGGGATTTGGGAGGAGAAAAGAAGCAGAAGCAATACCCTCCGGCTGATTCCTCCGTTTTTGATGCATCATTTTTTCAATTTCTCCCTACCTCAGACTACTGTGACCATGGGTTCCCCGATTTACAATCAATTTCAACATCATCGTCGCCGGTGACTCCGAACATCACGTTCGCATTTCAACAATTCAAACCACCGTCGTTGTTCGATTTCTCTCGTCGTCCATCCGCGTTTATCGGTCCTCAACCAACCTTCGTGTTCGCTTCTTCACCGCCGGTAGCTGGACCCCTCCGTCGGCGGCGGTCCAAGTCAACTCCATACTCTTCTACAGAAGTTGTGTTTCACATTGTACGATTTATTATACACAAAGGGGAACACGCGTGGGTATTTTAGTCATATTAATGGTCTAATTGTTAGTCAAAAAGTGGAAGGCCCCACAGAAGAAAAGCACCCAACAAAATTTTGGTAAAATCAAAAGTTTGAAAAAGCAAAGTTGAAAAGAAAAAAAAAAGTGGCGGGCCAACTTTTTTGTCAAAATACGCGTGAAGAAAAATTGGACATAAACGCGTTAAAAATCTCTATAAATAGGAATGTAATTTCATTCAGCAAATAAACCCAATATTGTAGAGAAAACAATACAACACGGTGCAATCAGAGTAAAAATACTAGTGAGAGAAAATTTGTGTATAATTTTCTGAGTGTTTTTCAGATTGAGTGTTGTCAGTATTTGTAAACACTTGTATAATTTTTCTTCAATAAAAGATCTGTAGCAGCCTCTTGGACGTAGGCTTATTTTTGCCGAACCACGTAAATCTTGTGTTTTTTATTCCGCATCTTTTTTTCTCCCACATACCCGACAAGAGAAAATATGGCGTTATTTTCCCAACAACTGGTATCAGAGCCAGATTGTTAATTTTGTTAAAAACATTTGGCGAGTTACTATTCATGTGAATAATGAATTTCGTGAATAATGAATTTTGTGAATAGTGAATTTGGTCAGCATCACCAAATTCGTCCACAAGCGTTGTTCTCAATAACACGGTGATATTTCAAAAATTGTCAAAACAGCAATCTAGTGGGAGTCAGGTTTGAGTGGGAGTAATGGGGAAGATGAAGGAAAAATGAATATTGAAAAGTTAACTGGTTCGGATTTTGGCTTTTGGAAAATGCAAATAGAAGACTATATGTACCAAAAAGGCCTTTATCAACCTCTCTCGGGTGTGAAGCCAGAAGGCATGAAGATGAAGAATGGGTTCTTCTAGATAGAAAAGCCCTCGGAGTTATCCGAATAACGTTGTCACACAACGTTGCTTTCAACATAGAAAAGACCACGGCGGGTCTTATGGCGGCTCTTTCAAGCATGTACGAGAAGCCATCAGCTTCAAACAAAGTCCATTTGGTGAGGCGTTTGTTCAATTTACGGATGGTAGAAGGCGGATCGGTAGCTCAACACCTCAATGAAATCAACACAGTGACAACCCAGTTGAGTTCAGTTAAAATTGATTTTGATGATGAAGTACGAGCATTAATACTTTTGTCTTCCATCCCGAAAAGTTGGAATGCTACTGTCATAGCTGTGAGTAGCTCATCGGGAAGTAATAGGTTGAAATTTGACGATGTTCGTGATCTGGTTCTCAGTGAAGAGATCAGACGGGAAGATTCAAATGAATCATCAACCTCTTCATTATTATATACAAAGTCAAGAGGTAGAAAATCAAACAGAGGAGGTGGACGTGGAAAACAAAAGGACAGGAGGTCCAAATCTAGGAACCCCCCTAATTCTCAGAACTCAAAGACTATCGAGTGCTGAAAATGCGGGCAGCCCGGACATTATAAAAAGCAGTGCAAAAAATGCACAAAGAATCAGGAGGGGAAGGCAGAAGCAAACGTTGCTTCCAGAGATGATGCATTAATATGCTCTTTAGAGTGCAAGGAAGAGTCTTGGGTGTTAGACTCTCTGGAGCATCATTCCATGCTACTTCACAAAGAGAACTCTTCGAGAAATATGTCCCAAAAAATCTTGGTAAAGTCTACCTTGATAATGAACAATCTTGCGAGTTTGTTGGCAGATGTATCATAAAGATTAAGTTGAATGGGTATGTATGAGAACTGAAGGATGTCAGGCATATTCCCGATCTGAGAAAGAACTTAATCTCAGTTGGCCAATTGTCCAGTGAAGGTTATACAACAGTCTTTCACGGTGATACTTGGAAGATCTCAAAAGGTGCAATGATAATTGCTCGGGGTAATAAGAGTGGTACTCTTTACATAACAGCAGGATCACGCTGTTCAATTGCAGTTGCAATAGACACAGAAAGTCCCCTCTGTGGCACCAGATACTTGGCCACATGAGTGACAAAGGAATGAAGGCTATGCACACAAAGGGAAAACTACCGAGTCTTCAGTCAATTGATATTGACAAGTGTGAAGGATGTATTTTCGAAAAGCAGAAAATAGTTAGCTTTCAGACAAGTACCAGAACCCCAAAGAAAGAGAAACTTGAACTAGTTCATTATGATGTTTGGGGACCAACGACTGTCTCATCAATTAGTGGGAAACACTACTTTGTAACTGTCATTGATGATCAATCCAAAAACGTATGGGTTTACTTTCTGAAATATAAGTCGGAAGTATTTGAGGCTTTCAAGATTTGAAAATCGATGGTTGAAAATGAGACAGGTTGAAGATAAAGAAGCTCAGAACCGACAATTGTGGTGAATATGAATACATCATATTCAAGAAGTTCTGCTATGAGCACGGGATCAGAATGGAGAGAACCGTGCCAGGTACGCCTCAACACAATGGTGTAGTTGAGCGTATGAACCGGACGTTGACAGAACGAGCCAGAAGCATGCAGGGTACAATCAGGCCTGCCAAAGCAGTTTTGGGCAAAAACAGTCAACATAGCAGCTTACTTGATTAACCGAGGTCCATCGGTACCATTGGAGCACAGAATACCAGAAGAGGTATGGAGCGGAAAAGAGGTAAACCTCTCATATCTTAAAGTTTTCGGCTGTGTAGCATATGTGCATATCCGTTATGCACTCAGAAATAAACTTGCTCCCAAATCAAAGAAATGCACTTTCATTGGTTATTTGGCTACCACTTTTGGGATAATGAAAACAAGAAGATGATCTGCAGCAGAGATGTAATCTTCAACGAAGTAATGATGTATAAGGACATGCATAAGACAGTTGTCAGTGACTCAGAACAGAGTGAGTCAATGTATGCAGATGTGGACGATGACACAGAAAGTCATGTGGAGCAGACAATTGAGATTCCTCAATTGGGGGAATCAATTGATCAAGACAGCGAGCAGCAACACGATGCATCACAGTCTCCTGCTCCAGTTCATGAATTGAGAAGGAGTTCTCGGCTTCATGTACCTAATAGAAGGTATATGAACTATATGTTACTAACTGATGCAGGCGAGCCTGAATGCTACGAGGAAGCATGTCAGACCAAATATACTGGCAAGTGGGAGCTTGCCATGAAAGACGAGATGAAGTCTTTGATGTCCAATTAGACATGGGAACTTGTTGAGTTACCTATGGAAAACAAGGCACTTCACAACAAATGGGTGTATCGGGTGAAGGAAGAGTATGATGATTCCATGAGATACAAAGCCCGATTGGTCATCAAAGGGTTTCAGCAAAAAGAAGGAAGATTACTCAGAAATTTTTGCTCCTAGTTGTGAAGCTCAATACTATTAGGACTATATTGAGTATTGTTGCCAGTGAAAACCTCCATCTTGAGCAATTGGATGTGAAGACTGTGTTTCTTCACGGAGACATTGATAAGGAGATCTATATGTTTCAACCAGAATGTTTCGCAGAGAAATGGATGGAGAATAAGGTGTGCAAATTGAAAAAGAGCTTGTATGACCTAAAACAAGCTCCAAGGCAGTGTTACTTAAAGTTTGACGGCTTTATGCACAAGGAAGGTTTCCAGAGGTGCAACGCCGACCATTGTTGCTATTTCAAGAAATATAAGTCCAGTTATATCATTTTGCTACTTTATGTCGATGATATGTTAGTAGCTGGTTCTGACATGGACGAGATCAGAAACTTGAAACAGTAGCTGTCAAAAGAATTTGACATGAAGGACTTGGGTCCAGCAAGAAAGATTCTTGGAATGCAAATCACAAGATATAAGCAAAAGGGAATTTTGCAGTTATCTTAGGCGGAGTACATCAATCGTGTTTTGTAGAGATTCAACATGGGCGACGACAAATCAGTTAGCACACCTTTGGCTAGTCATTTTCGCCTATCCAAGGACTAGTGTCCTCAGATGGAGGAAGAAAAAGAATCCATGGCCAAAGTTCATTACGCTTCAGCCATTGGGAGTTTGATGTACGCGATGGTCTGTAGAGGCCATGCAGTGGGAGTTGTCAGCAGGTTTATGTCGAATCCAGGAAATGCTCATTGGGAAGCAGTTAAGTGGAATTTTGAGGTATCTACGAGGCACTGCAAAGAAGTGTTTGTACTTTGGAACAGGATAACTAAAAGTACAAGGTTATGTAGATGCAGACTATGGAGGTGATGTCGATCACCGGAGAAGCACCACATGCTATGTATTCACTATTGGAACTACAGCTGTTAGTTGGATGTCGCAGATACAAAAGATTGTAGCTTTATCCACCACATAGGTTGAGTATGTTGCATTGACAGAAGCCAGTAAAGAGTTGATATGACTTCAAAGTTTGTTAACAGAGCTGAGATTCAACTCAGACTGTTCACGGGCCGGATCGGACCAGATTCAGACCGGATCCAACCGGTCTCGGGTACCATTTGGGTTGAACCAGACCAATACAGTTCTGAACCGGATTGCTCCGATTGGAACCGATCCAGTTCGGAACCCCGGATCCAAATTTTTGGATTGGTGCGGGGGGTAAACCGGTTCCAATCAGAACCGGTTTGGCGATCGATCCCCAATTGACACTGTTTTTTTTTACTTATGGATATTGACGATCTATCGCCAAGATTCTGGCAATCGATCGCCAGGCCTATTTTTTTATTTTTATTTTCAAATTTTGCGTTCAACCCAAATCGTAAAGGAAAATTACATCATTTATTGAATATGAAAAATAACATAAAAGATACATCATTTGAAATTTATAATAAAAATACATTATTCATCATAATTTATAAGTATAGTCTTGGCCAATTCTTATTCTTCTTTGGAACTTTCATTGCCGAACTCGTCGACTCCTCCTTGTCTCTTATTTACTCTCTCAACATCTAACCAATCTCTTAGCAGCGTAAGCATGCACAATGATTCTGGTTTTAGAGAAACTCTAAAGTCTCCAATGAGTCGAGCACAAGTTAAAAATGCCGACTTCGATGCGACACTGGATGTTTGGACTGCAAATACATCTCTAGCCATTTTGGCTAAGACTGGATATTGTCTTGCGTTTGCTTTCCACCACTCTAGTACGTCAAAATTTTCATCTGTAATGAACATTTGACCCAGGAGGAACTGCAACTCATTTGAAGAGGTAGATGACACTCCGCTTCCTCTCTGCTTCTTTCTTCAAGGCTCCTCAACACATTAATCTCTCCGCTTTGTGACTGACTAGCAGTTTTCTTCTTCTCCTCCTGCTACACGTGACGATGAGCTCTGTCCCTGTTCACTATGGTATAATCCAAACATATTTTGGAGAGAATGCATGATTGACGTCTTTTGATCGTCAACATCCTTATCCAAAAATGTACTGTAATATTCAAAGAAAGTATCGAAAGATCCTACACCCTGACTTGGGTCTAACAATGTAGATATACAGTGCACATGTGGAATTTGTTCCCAATATTTTTTAAACTTCTCCTCCATACGATAAACGAACAACGTCAACTCAATATCATCTCTAAATTCAATAAATTTACAAAACATGTATTTGTGGAAGAAAATAATGAGAAGTATGATTACAAACACCGGAGAACTGATCTGTTGCAGCTTTAAAAGTTGATAACAAAGCAGTTAAATTATTAACAAAAAACCAATCATTATCAGACAATAAATAACTTTCATCACTTTCAGGCATTTGATAAGAGTTATAAAAAGAAGTTAAACATCTTGATAAGGTAACATCGATTCTAACATTTTGTGCAAAGAATTCCATCGACTTGCAATGGGCGGTGGAAAAAGAGTAAACCGAAGGTTCTGACTTGCACACGTATGTTTCCAATCACGCTTAATGCATGATTGTTGTATCCATTGACAACAGTTTCTAAGTTTGTCTATGCTACTACATTCAACATCTTCATAACCATCTTTTACTGCTAAGTTAATTATATGACATGCACATCTAACATGGAAAAAAAATATCATTAAGCATTGGTCGTAAATATAGTTTAAGTTCAAGCATTGCCGCCGTATTATTTGAAGCATTATCAAGTGTAATCGAACAAATTTCATCTGCAATTCCATAAAATCTACAAACATTAAAAATAAATTTAGCAATTTGGGAACCAGTATGTGCAGATTTTAATTCATCAAGTGACAAAATTCTTTTCTGCAAACACAAGTTATCATCAATCCAATGACAAGTAATAACAAGAAAAGAAAGTAGTGTGGTGTTCGTCCAAATATCAGTAGTTAAACTTAATCCGCAGTTAATAGAAAAAAGATGATCAACTAAAGTCTTACGGTAATCAAGAAACACATCCACAATATTTCTTTTCAAAATATGCCTAGAAATATGTCTAAATCATGGTTGGATACCAGAAGAAAATTCAATAAAGCCATCTTTTTCAGAAAACAAAAAGGGAAGTTCACATCTTACAACAAAACGAACGAATAATCTTTTGTTTTTTTCCGGTATTAAGATAAAATTAGTGCCAGACTGAGGATTTATTTGAAGTTGGGTTTGTTCTCTACCTAATGGTTGTAAAGTAACATCATCAAAATTATATTTTTTAACTAGATGTTTTTAAAAGTTCCGGTACCGCCAATGGAACCACCTGTTTTATAATTGTATGTGGTTTTGCATATTTTAAAAATAACAACAGATTCGTCGTCCCTGGTTTTGTCTCGACGTCAAAATGATCCCAAACCTTGCTTCATTTGGGACGGTTACTCGTGTGATTCGAAGCGACAGTAGTTGCGGATGACCAGCCGGGGGCCGGATTTTGGGGGGCCGCAGGTTCTGCAACGTGTTCCGCTTCTTCAACATCATAAGCATTATCAAACTCGGCAAAAATATCATAATTTTCTTGGAATAAAGGTGGGTTTGAGGAACCACCACGACCAGTAGAATAGGATGCCATCGTATTAGTGGAAATATGGAAAAATGAGATAATTGGATAAAAGATTAGGAGTGTAAGTGTAAGAGAGTCGGAGATGAAAAATTGGAGAGTGAAAATGGGGTATTTATAGAAGCAATTCAAGGATTTTTTTTTAAATAAAAATAAAATAATTGATTTTTCCGTTGCCCAACTGCTAAAATAGCCGTTGGGCAACGGCGGTGGGCAACGACTACACTGCCATTGGCCACCATTTTCAATTTTTTTATTTTTTATTTTTTTTTATTTTTTATTTTTTTTACCGGTTCCTGTTTCGACCAGGTAATCGGAACCGCTGGATTGGCGGTTCTGATCCACGGGAATCGATCCGATCTGGGTAAAACCGGACCTAACTGGTTTCAATTTTCGGTTCGATTCCGAACCAGTTCTGGTTGGTCCTGGCCCAATAAGCACCCTGAGATTCAACCAGAAGAAATTCAGCATTCCACTCTAGAACAAAACATATTGGTCTCTGTTATCACTTCATCAGGTCTCTACTTGAGGATGATGTGCTAACATTAAAGAATATCTAAGGAAGTAAGAATCCAGCAGATATGTTAACAAAGGTGGTGATCATTGATAAACTGAAGTTGTGCTCAACTTCAGTTGGCTTGCTAGATTGACAGACCAAAAAAGGCTGTTGCATTGATCAAAGTGTGAAGACAGATTGAGATCAGTCTTCAAGTGGGAGATTGTTAGTCAAAAAGTGGAAGACCCCACAGAACACAATCACCCGACAAAATTTTGCTAAAAGCAAAGTTGAAAAAAAAAAAAAAGTGGCCGGCAATGCGTTAAAAATCTCTATAAATAGGAATGTAATTTCATTCAGCAAATACAACCAAAAAATGTAGAGAGAAAAATAAAACACGGTGCAATCAAAGTAAAAATACTAGTGAGAAAAATTTGTGTATAATTTTCTGAGTGTTTTTCAGATTGAGTGTTGTCAGTGTTTGTAAACACTTGTATAATTTTTCTTCAATAAAAGATCTGCAGCAGCCCCGTGGACGTATGCTTATTTTTGCTGAACCACGTAAATCTTGTGTTTTTTATTCCACATTTATTTTTTGCTCCCACATACATGACAAGAGAAAATATGGCGTTATTTTCCCAACACTAATTAGATTAGAGTTTGATAAAATAGACTTAGTTGAAAGAAGTTTTTTAAAAATTGTATTTAGTTGAAAAGTAGATCTTTTGGGTTATTTAGTTGAAAGATGATTTTGTATGTGGCACCTTCTTGTAATTTTCTCTTGGTATTTTCTTATTCTTGGTTGAAAATAAAAGTTTAAAATAGTTTATAACTGGTTACTATGGGCTGTTATATCAACTTGGATTAACATTTTCGTAAAGCAATGATGAATACAAAATAGTTGATATAGAAGCTCATTGTACAGTTGTGTTTACGCAGGGCTTAGGTCCGAACGTGACACTCCACCTCCCGCAACCCTCTAGGAGAATTTTGATGTGTTTAGTAAAATCTCATGAGATCATTATGTTTCAAAGTTTAACAATTTCAATTATCATACTATAAACATTAATATCTCATTCACCTAATATTGGTTTCGAGAAATGAAATATAGAATTATATCTACTCTCAACATAAATTATATTTATCTACACAATTCTCGTACTCGACTAAGGGAATCACGTAATTTATTGGTCAAACTTTAGTACTAAGACCCATTTGAAAACCAATTCCAACAAACATTATTATATTTCCGAAATTCATAAGAATGATTATAAAGTGGTGAATTGGTCACAACATTTATTTTCTTCATTAAACAGATCAAATTAACAATTTACATTCAATGCAACGATTATTTATTGGAAAAAAAAAAGAGATCACGAATTCATTGGTTTGGTGCATAGTTGCTTCAATCCCTAGAGACCACATTTGACAAATGGACAAACATTCTGTGACCTTTTGACCCCATTCTCGACTCCAATCTTCACAACTCCAGGACCAGAACTGTCCAAAATCGAACATTAACATTAAAAAAATGTACATTTAGTTGTCCAAAATAATTACAAACAATAGTAATAAAACAAATGTCTAAGGTCAAAAGAGCCTTACATTCAGAATCAGAGGTGATCCAATTTCCTCTACCAGATCGAACTGTAGCATGTAAAGGAGTAGAGTTCACAGAAGCAGCTGTAGTTGCAAATACTTGATCGGTGATTCTCATCGAATAAGTCATCGAAATCGCATCAGAGATCGCGGAATACGCAGGGGAAGTAGTGGAGCAGCTCTCCACATCACATCTAAAGCTGATCTTTGGGGACTCATTGCTAAGTTGATCATAATCTGGCACTCTCTTTAAAGCTGATTTGTTCCTAAGATACATCACCTGTAAGATCATGTAATCGTTCCTTAAGTTAATGTCAAATATCAACCTGGAATGACAGAAGACTTGGGGGTGAGAATGGTTGATTCTACACAAATTTAAATTTAAAAATGACCTGCATTTGTTGAAATAGCATTGTCAAATTGGTTGCATAATGTGTTTTTAGTCAAAGAAGATTATGAAAAGAAAATTTGACCAAGGTCACTATTCAAAGGGTCTGTTATATGTATAAGAATACCATACCTTTCTACCGATATATTTTCCTCCCTTTTCAGCCTTAGCAGCAGCAGCTGCCCATTTCATCAACTCCTTCATCCTCGCAATGGCCTTCGCCTTCGCTTTTCCGCCAATAGTCTTTTCTTTCTTGCCTTCTCTGCTGCATTCATCATTACAATTTGCTGCTGATGATTGAGTTATATATGTAATAGGCAAGACCTTTCTCCCGACATAAGTTGTAGCAGAATCTGCCATGTGTGTAATGCTTAATCCCTGTACGATATCTTCGGATGTCATCTTCGTGGAATGAACAGAATTCTTCCTTCTGCGAGAGCTGGCAGGTCTTTTCAGGTGAAGAGTTTGGTAAGCCTTGGGGATGTCTTTTCCTTGAAAGAAGTAGAAAATATTCAAGTTCTTGCAGCACAATTTGATCTGTTCCACTCGCTTCAATCGCCTTCGTTTAATCCCACGCTCATTATGCTAAACGATTGATCCAATTTTTCTATCTGCAATGAAAAACAGAACTTTGAATTTCATGGTTTCAATGCATAACAAATAGAGTGCAATATAAGTTGAGCCAGCTCAGGAGCTTGTCAAGCAACTCGAGAGCCTTTTGAGCAGCTAGTATTCTACCATTTACTCGAGCTCCAACTTAACAGCCCAAATTATTGAGCTTGAGCTCGCCTAGAATTGGTTTCTTCAAACTCGATTTATGTATACCATATAAACATAGTAGAACTGAAAGGGTTATCTTCTTACCTTGAAGACCTTTTTTCCTGCCAAAGGGACTAAAAGTTGCCACCTGGGAAGAGTCTGGCGCTATGTTGGGGAGCCATTGATGAATCTGCCACATTTACGAACAACAAGAAATGTATTATTCAAGTTTTGATCTGATAATTGAATAAAATTATTAAGCTAGCTCACCTGCATGTTATGTTGGTAATATTTAATTGAATTCAAATGATAGACAGTGAACAGACTCTCTGTGGCATTATTCTTAGTCAAATGGACAGCACATAAGGAATCTATATCTGCTGTCTGTATATACCGAAGATTCTTGGGATATTTTCATATGGGGAAGTTTATAAACCTTGGGCTGAACCTAAGAAGATGTGAGACAACTAAGCTCTGAGGGGGTAATGGTTGTCTTGTGATTCCAAGTGCAGATGGAGTCGTTTTTATAGGCGATAATGATTTTGCAGTCAACATCAAATTCATAAATTCCATTTCAGGGGATTTTTTTTATTAATCGATAAAATAAATATTATGGATAAAAATCTAATACAGATATATTGGGCACGCTTAGAAGAAAGGATATAGTCCGACTATGCCATCAAAGCAAAAGTTATGAAGAAATCATAACTTTTGAGAGATCTGTCATTTTGTTGCAAATCATAATCATAACTTTTGAGAGATCTGTCATTTTGTTGCAAATCATATTACTTCTTCAAGGTTGAGTGATTTAAACTTTTCTGATTTGTAGGATTTGCGATTTGTAGTACTACTATCACGAATCATGTTCATTATATATTGGGGAATGAATTATCATCGAAACCGTAAACACAATCGCGGAGAAGATCATTTTAAGGCAAATAATTGAACTATTATCTCGACATACTAGCGATTTTGTATACTTATCTTCTTGTCCAAAAGATAAATATATACATACATATTTTACCCATAAAAAATTGTATACATTAATGAAAATTTACAAGTTATATTCGAATTTTTTTATTTGAAGGAATATGTGGTAAGACTATAATGATGAGGATTATGAGATTTAATTTATTAAAAAAATTGGTTCAAATCCAATTAGATTATAATTGACTTCTGGCTTGGTGGCTATTAACTTTAAAAATTACATGATCTTACGTCCAACTACTTAATCACCAGTAAAGATGTGGCTAATCATGCAAATTTGAAAAAAACAAATACTAAACCTTTTGGAGATAGATAGATAATAATAATAATAATAATAATAATAATTGTTCTAAAAAGCACGGATTAAGCATAATTAAACACGAAGTATGAAAAAATATTTTGATTCGGGTAACAATGAGGAAAAAAAACTGCCAATATTAAGGTTGACCTTATTAATAGTGAAAATGCGAGTTTTTAAATAAATTTAACTTTTAATATTGTTTTTAATAAAAGTTAACTTTTAAATGTAAAATAATAAGTTTTTTTATAAGATAAAATTTTAAAACAAAAACATTTTGATATTACAAAATTTTAAACAAAAAAATATGAATTTGTATCGAATAATATTGAAGATGAGATAAATGAAGAAGATGATATTGAATTTGAATGGAACAAAAAGCTAGATAATTAGAACTATCACAGAAAACTAGTGATGTTTATGATTTTAAGACTTTTATGTTTAAATTTGGCAATTTCTATACAATTGTTGTATTAAATTCAGTTTTCACTATTCCCACGAATGACTCGATTAATATATTTTATCACGATCTAATATGATATATGATGTTAGAGGAGCATTGTACCTCGGGTAAATCCAATTTGTCCCAATTTTGTGGACTACTTGAACACATCATTGCTGGTGCCACCTCAGCTCAGGCCATCTCTGTCCACTCGACTGCTACAGGCATAAATCACAAACCTAATTTAGCACTCAGACAAAGCGGATTATCCGACGGACATTGATGCCCAGAGAAGATCGCAGATAAACATTAGTATTAGTCCACAATTACAGAGAGCTAGCTGCAGATCATGGGCGGATCTGGGCAGATCAATTTAAAGTCAGACGACAATCACAAAGAATTATTGATCAGGTCGTGGGCATAGAGTGGGCGGATCATGGTCCAAAACTCACGGGTCATTAAGCTGAAAAACACCACTATAAAATAGTGAGCATCCAAAAGCAGAGTAAGGACATTGAATTGGCTCCCAAAAAAATAGTCTACACACATATACCGAGTTCTTCATATAATTATAATAAAATATATTGTGAAGGATTCATCAATACTTTTTTAGTATCCTTTCACTTGTTTTTCGAGCATTGATTTGATCTTCAAAATGGCCAAACCATGGATCCCTCAGTGCTCATCTAATCTTTGTGTTCTTAGTCAATATCATCTCGGGT
Organism: Haberlea rhodopensis; assembly: GCA_907163345.1. NCBI lineage: Eukaryota > Viridiplantae > Streptophyta > Magnoliopsida > Lamiales > Gesneriaceae > Haberlea > Haberlea rhodopensis. The sequence goes on along the minus strand of CAJQUN010000021.1, from coordinate 417,818 downwards.
CACCCAGCTTAAAATAAAAGACTTATAGCTCGTCATTGTAACATCATCACTATATTTTCCAATCTTAAAGCTCCCCATAAAATATTTTTAAAAATTAAATATCCCAAGATATTTTTACATGTACTGTATAGTAAAAAATATCTCATTCAAAAAGCAAAACAATATATACATTATATTTTTCAATATAATTTTAAAAAAAATATAAAAACAAAATGGACGCCAAGAGATGATTCTGATACCACCAGAAACAAAATGGCTCGTGGCATTAAGATTGTAGCTAAAGACCTCATTGGTGAGTCAAGAGGATATGCTCCACCAGGTAAGGACGCATCATGGTGGAATGAAGATGTAAAGAATGCTATCTGAATCAATAACAATGCTTACAGAGAGCTGACAGAAAAACAACAATGGGGCAACCTTCGAAAGGTATAAGCTTGCCAAAAAAGAAGCGAAGACAGCGGTTCGAGATGCTAGAGCTAAACTCTACAAAGAAGTGTACGATAAATTAGATACCAAGGAGGCAGAAAAATATATCTACAGGATTGCCCGGGCGAGGGAGAGGAAGACAAGAGACTTATGTGCACTGAAATGCATAAAAGATGAGAACAACAAAGTCTTGGTCAGAGATGAAGACATCCAAAAAAGATGGAAGAATTATTTTAACAGCTTGTTCAACGGTGGCTTTAACCAAGATTTAGGTGATCTTAACATCCATCAACATGATGTAAATCGTGAGTTTACTCGCAGAATTAGAGAATCAGAGGTTAAAGAAGCTTTGAATAAAATGAAAGCATGAAAAGCAGTTGGTCCTGATGGAATCCCTGTTGAAGTATGGAGATGTTTAGGACCGACGGGGATAAAGTGGCTGACAGATCTATTTAACAAGATTTGGAAGAGTAACAAAATTCCAAATGAATGGAGAAAGATTACTATCATCCCTATCTATAAGAAAAAGGGTGACATTCAGAGTTACACCAACTATCGTGGTATAAAACTAATGTGTCACACAATGAAGCTTTAGGAAATGATAATTAAATATCGTTTAAGGAAGGATGTTAAGATATCAGAGAACCAATTTGGGATGCCAGGACGGACAACTACTGAAGCTATGCATTTACTTCGTCAACTTGTCGAGCGCTATCGTGAGAGGAGTAAAGATCTGCATATGCTTTTTATAGACTTGGAGAACGCTTACGATAAAGTACCAAGGGATATATTATGGTGGGCTTTGAGGAACAAAAAATTTCACATCAAGTATGTCAATATATACAAGGACATGTACGCCGAAGTAGCATCCAATGTGAGAACGTGCAGTGGAGTGACAAGTGAGTTCTCGATCATTATTGGATTGCATCAAGGGTCTGTGTTGAGTCTTTTCCTGTTCGTCCTAGTGATGGATGATATAACAAAAGACATACAGACTAATTACCTTGGAACATACTTTTTGCTGACGATGTTGTGTTAATCGACGAGACAATGGCAAGGGTAAATGCCAAATTGGAGTTATGGATAGAAATGTTGGAATCAATGGGTTTTAGATTAAGTAGATCTAAAACGGAATATATGGAGTACAGATGTAGTGATCGTTCCTTTCGCGATTTCGGTGTTGTAGCACTCGGTGGTCAAGAGGTACCGATGAGCAGCAAGTTTTGATACCTAGGTTCAGTTATTCAAAAGGATGGATAGATTGACAGTGACGTTAACCATATGATTCTGGCTGGCTGGTTGAAATGGAGAAACGCCACCGGAGTTCTATGCGATCATAATATCCCGCTAAAATTAAAGGGAACATTTTATAGAACCGTCGTTAGACCCGCCATGCTGTATCGGACGAAATGCTGGGCACCCAAGAGGAATCACATCCAAAAGATGAGTGTGTCAGGGAAGCTTATACTTCGTTGGATGTGTGGTAAGACCAAAATAGTTAAAATAAGGAACGAAGATATTCGAGCTGAAGTAGGTGTAGCTTGTACAGAAGAGAAGATGCAAGAAAGCCGCTTACGTTGGTTTGGTCATGTTCGACGTAGGCCCAGCAGTGCACATGTGCGTCGAGTGGAGTTCATGAATTTCGGCCAGTTCACGAGAGCTAGAAGACGACCGAAGAAGATATGGCGCGAAGTTATACACAAAGACTTGGTATGCAAGGGGATTACAGAAGATATGTTGACTGATAGAATTGTTTGGAGAAGACTAACGCATGTGTCATATCCAATTTGATTCTCTCTATTCATGTAGCATATCTCAATTAATTGGGATTAAAGGCTTAATTGTTGTTGTTGTATATAAAACATAAAAAACAGGCTATATTATTGTGATGTCCAGATTATTATTAATCATTTGTTGGACTAAATATGATTTGAATTTTATTGATAATTAATTTTAGAATTAATTAGAAGTGGAATTGACCAAGTGAAGGTCAACTGGCAAATTAATCGGATCCTAAAATATTTTGAGATTGTAAAATATACTCCGATAATATTTTAGAGATAAATTAATTAAAATGAAGAACTTAAGTTTTGGGTTTTTGGGGTGTGTATAAATCCCAATCGTTGTCTAAAAATAATTTATCAGTGCACCGGTGACACTTCGATGTACAAAACCGGGTTAGGATACAAAAAAAATAAATATGTTATGTTGGCATTTTCGGACACACATTAAAAGGTGTAAAATCGCGCACAGAAATCCCGAACCCCTTCTCCTCCCGCGCGATACCTGACCCCTCGCCACTAAACCGCCGCGCCCCGCCGCCGTCCGAGCTCCTTCCGGCGCGTCCGAACCGCCGCCGCCTTCGTATCTCCCAGGCGCTTCTTTCCATACCAATATCGTGAAGTTTCGTCGCCGATCGCGTCCGGATCTTGCAAGAAAGTGCGCGGTTCAAAATCACGATTTCGTCCGATTTTGGAGCGATTTTCTTCCGATTGTTTTGTGGGTAATTCTCGTCGTCCCTTAGTCGTTATTCCCCTGAAATCCCACGAATTTTTGATGAACTTTGGTTCGATTTTGATGGCATTTTTGGTAGGGTTGCTCGAGTGTGCAGCAGTGTGTGTGCGTGTGTGTGTTTCTGCATGTGGGTGTGTGTCCAGCATGTGTTTGTGGATGAAGATGGTGTGTATGTGTGTTCCAACATGTATTGGTATAGGTACAAGGCTTCTATATATGTTGTGCCTTGTGGTTGGATGATGTTTTGTTCATGTAAAAGGTTAACTTAAATTAGTGTAATGGGTTAAGGCGGTTATGTGACGATAAATTGAGTATGAACAATTGGGAATTGGATAGCATGAAAATGTTATTAATTGTAGGGATTTAATCATAACTCACATTATTGAACGGATAATTGTTGAAAATGAATTGGTGATTAAATGTCGTGACTTAGAGTCATTGTTGTTAAAAGGTGAAGACTAGATTCATGCTAGTATGTGTTGACATGGAATAGAGTTATGGTGATATTTATGCTCAAGTGGATAGCATGACATGTATTAATGATTTATGTCACTTTATTGAATTACCACCCTTAGTAGTGAGTTCTAAATCAAGAATTATGGAACCAATGCATCTTTAAATTGTTAAAGTTGAATTTAATCAATAAATGACTTTGTGTTGGGATTAAGGGAATTGGATTAAAGGGATAGAATCTCTTATCTACATGGATCCCTTCTTTCGTGTCTTGGTTTGAATCACCTCGGTGTGAGTTTGAATAATTGTGGAACGTGTTAATTGGCTTAATTGGATTGTTTAGTTAGACACCAGTTGGATATTATTATACATACACCCTTGCACTTTCTTCCCTCTGTTGAACTTGCGTGTCTAGTGAACTACTATGTGAGTTGGCGTGATCTTGCACGTATGGGTGTGTGTATCCCGCATCATGTGTGTGATGTAGCGGGTGATGGGAGATGATGGGTTTTGCATTACCAATGTGATATCATGATTCATGTGAGGATGTGTGCATCCAAAGTATTGATTATGATTTGATTCATAATATTGAGTTATTGATTTGTGATATAGAAATGAAAGTAAGAACTATTTGATGGATGTTCATTGCTCGGATTATGAGCTAATATTGAATTGATGTTCGATATAGACTCTACAGGAGACTTCGGACGTTGATGATAGCTTATTCATGTTGTCTACTATAAGGTACGTGGTGACGTACGAGCAGGTATATCTAGTATCTATACATTCATGTATACATGCAATTTTGAATATGATGATTCAGGTATGTGTTTGACTTTAATAATTGAGCTCCATATATGAGTTATGAGGGACACGTAGTGGTACGTGATCCAATGTTACTTGTTGAGTAGTGATGCCGTGGGCATGAACGATATGAGAAAATATCGAGAACGAGATAGTGGGATAACCAGGGTTACATTGGGATAGCCAGGTTTACATGATGTTGAATTATTTATGTTGAGCATAAATGATGCATTGTTGTTGTATTGAATTCATAATGTTGTTGGATATCATATTTTTGATGATAATACTGAACTTGACATTATGAAAGTCCGTGAGTTTGAAACAGGAACAGTGTGTGGAAGCTATGCAGATTCGGAATTGTACAGGGAGTATATTTTATGAGTTTTGAATAATCTAAATTGTTGCATTATGATTTCATATGTTGATTTGTGATCGAATATTGAGTTGGAGTGTGCTCACCCTGTGTGGGGGCTGTTTCTGTTGAAACAGGTACAACAGGTACGATGCTGCTTTGGCGTGCTAGGCTCGCACCTTGTTGGATGATGCTTCCAGGAGCATAGTATGAGATTGAGCCGATATACGAGGTTGAGCGGTTGGTATTTATACTAACTATGCATCCGGATGAATATCCGTTATTCGTTGCTCTTCTGTGAGCACTTGTATGTGTATATGGACTGTATAAGGGTGTTGAAACCCACTTTCGTTGTCTTATTAGTGTAGTGACTTCCCTGGCCGGGAATTTACTTGTGTTTCTATATTCTGTTTAATATTGCGTTGTCCCTGGTCGGGAATTATATTATGTGATGAGTTTTATTTCCGGATAGCCTAGTTTATGGGGAGACTCTGCCCAAATTTTTATAAAAACCCACAATGCAAAAGTGGTATGATGGGGATGATATTGGGTGAAACCCCTGAGTCTATTTGTTGGCAAAGATGAACATATTATGTTGAGCATTTGTTTGTGTCTTGGGATGATGGGAAACAAGTAATGATTCGTTTTAAAGAATGAAAAGAAAATGAAAAATTTATACACATACGACGTCATAAATGAACTAATGACGAGTTTAAGTGTTGGGGCCTTACATTAGTGGTATCAGAGCAGTGGTTGCTCATTGGGGCTGTTGAGGGCCTAGGAAGTTATTGATAGCACATATTTATGCATGATGGCATTAATGTTATACGACATGACTAATTGTTTATGTGCTTTTATGTTATGAAAAGTGGTATTGCTAACCATTGTGGTTGCAGGAATCGTGTGGAACACGATAGGATGTCATTAATAGTAATGTCTAACACTCTATATGTTACGTGCCAAGGAATCTGATTGGTAAGAAAATCAGGGAAAAGAAAGATATGATGTATTGTCTGAGGACAGACTGGGTGGACAACCGACAGTGGAATACTTCGGTATGGTCTCAATTATTATTGAATATACTAATGCGTTTGTTCATGTAATGTTCAAGCAAGGAAGGTACGTAAGACGCGTACGGGCATCAGACGGTAACATATTCTTACACTATGACTATGCTATAATTACAGAAGTGTTTACGATGTTTATGATGATGATTAGGATAAGTAAGTTTATGATGATGATGTCTATGATGAATAAAGACGACAAGATGTTTACGACGATATTATGATAGATGAAGATAATTTCTACTATGAATAAAGATGACAAGATGTTTACGATGATGTTATTATAAATAAGTTTATGATGATGATGTTATGATAAATGAAGATGGTATGACGTTTACGATGATGACTATGATAAGTAATGATGATGTTTATAGAATGATATGATGTTTATAAGGTGGTAAGATGCCACAGGGTAAGATGCCCATATGCATGAATATGAACCACGGAAAATGAAAAGAAGTTAATGAATAACCAACAAGCTTACTCAACTATGATTTCGTACATTTACTGTTATATCTCTAAGATAATGATGCTATAAGATGATGATGTTTATATGATGATGATGTTACAAGATGATAATGTATGTTTAACTATGTTACTTAGAATGGTTGAATGTCCGGTGGTCATTATGGGCAAGCGAGGAAGGTCTTGCCGCTCACATAGCTGATGAGCGATGGGGTACATCCGCTATCAAGGTGTAGCGATGGGTATCATCCGCTGATGAGCGATGGGGTACATCCGCTATCAAGGTGTAGCGATGGGTATCATCCGCTGAGCGATGGGGTACATCCGCTATCAAGGCGTAGCGATGGGTATCATCCGCTGAATAAAGAGATACATCCGCTATCAAGGCGTAGCGATGGGTATCATACGATGTGTTATGTCGAGCGAGGGGGCCAATTGTGCCGCTGTCATAATGGAACCCGGACAGTCCCATTTCTAATTAACATAGTTTGTTGTGAGTATATATGTGAATATGATGTTTATGATGAGTAAAGATGATATGATGATTATGATGATGTTTATGATGATAGCGATGCCTCATTCCGCTATTTTACGATGGCTCACTCTTTTATGAGGATTGGCGATGGTTTATGCCGCCGGATATGTTAATAGCGATGCCCCATTCCGCTATTATGTGGATTTACGATGACTCATTCTTCTATGAGGATTGGCGATGATTAGTGCCGCCAGATATGTTGATAGCGATGGTTCATTCCGCTATATTGATTGGCGATGGTTCTTTCCGCCAGATGTATTGATAGCGATGGTTCATTCCGCTATATTGATTGGCGATGGTTCTTTCCGCCAGATGTATTGATAGCGATGGCTCATTCCGCTATATTGATTGGCGATGGTTCTTTCCGCCAGATGTGTTGATAGCGATGCCTCATTCCGCTATATTGATTGGCGATGGTTCTTTCCGCCAGATGTATTGATAGCGATGGTCCATTCCGCTATATTGATTGGCGATGAGTTATACCGCCGGGTATTGATAGCGATGCCTCTCTCCGCTATTATGTGGACGATGATTCATGCTCAGGTGTATAGCGAGGTTTTATGCCACCTATTATATGACGAGGTATCATGCCGTCGATTCTATAGCGATGGACTGTGCCGCTATATATACAGCACAGGATTTTGCCGCCTTCGAGCGATGGGTACTGATTACGTATTATTATTGAGCGACGGAGATAGGTATGCCTCTATCTTGTTGGTGATGAGGTATGAGATATTGCTATTCTATCTAGCATTATTATAGCTGGCATGCGTTGTTATACATGTTTTATTATGACTATTTTACTAGCATGATGATGGATGACATATGTTGATGTACATGGACCGTCACGAGTTGACTGGGTTGTTTAGATGTCATTGTTGACATGTATCGTCACTAGTTGACGATACCTTAGATGCCATGAGTGGGCATGTGTCATCACGGGATGGCATGAGTATGTCACGGGATGACGCGTGATTACTACGAATGTCGTGTGTGGACATGTGTTCATTGTGAATATTCATGATTAATGAATTATTATGTTTCGAGGATGAGATAAAGATTGATATAAATTGCGTCATTAAAGCATGCAACTGATTCTTATGTTAAATTTCAATCACCCTATGTGATAGTGTGCAGTAACATGTTGTGTATAGAACTGCGAGAAACTTATGATACAGGAATTAGTGTTTGATGACAGAAACATTATGGATGTCGAAATGCGTAAATGACAAGGTACGTGTTATGTTACTAGTATTTGAGAAATACTAACGGGATTATTTTGGTACTTGTCCTATGACAGATAATAATTGGGTGTAGTAATATGGAAATGTTGATACTTAAGAGTATGTGAGTGCTGTGATTAACATGATATTATGGTGCCATTGTGTATTGTAGATGATTCCATCTACAAAGGTATGTCACGAACTATTCGATATTGATGTTGATGCCTTGTGTTAGATGAGTATAATCGTGACATGAAAATATTGGTGTTAAGCCATTTATCATGATTTGATACTGATGGTCTGTGGCTATTGGTGTGTATAATGTGTATATGCGTATGCGAGAATGACTAATGGGTTTTCTAGTCATTACCTTGCACCAGATAATAGCCAGGAGATGATATATGAAAGATTGATGCATAAAGGCTCAAGAGTACCGTTACTTCATACGGACGATGGTGATGATGTGCGGATAAGTTGCATGCATTTGCAACGACATAGGTATGAAGTTAATTAAGATAAATGTTGATGTATGGTCATATATTCTTGAATATACATGATGTGCATGGATTGCATGATTTATCGATTTTATGATGTGTACTATGATGAAAGTAAACTGTGACGGATTTAGATCTTGTGCAAGGAAACTGTACCGATGCGATTACACAGGTACTGAAGTATGACAAGAAGTGCTTGATTGCTAAACGGTGTAAGTGTTGACTTTTATGAACTGTTAGCAATTTCCTTGATAAGTTAATTATAGGAATGAACTTTTGAAATGTAAACAAATTGAACAAGGCAAGTATGATGTTAACCTCGTATTGATTACATGAATAGAGGAATTCATGTATTAGATTATTAAATACTAATGTTGGGATGGAGTAAAGTGATGTGAATTGCAGTATTGCGATCGTTGGTGCAATGTGGCATATGTGTGAGCCACGATGATTCCGATGACTGTCATCCTACGGATGGTAAAGTCTCTATCTTGAGCTATATACGGTACGTAAATTTTACAGTTGGCTTTTATGGTAAGCATGCGTCGAAATTTCGAGGATGAAATTCTATATGTTGGGGAGAATTGTGATGTCCAGATTATTATTAATCATTTGTTGGACTAAATATGATTTGAATTTTATTGATAATTAATTTTAGAATTAATTAGAAGTGGAATTGACCAAGTGAAGGTCAACTGGCAAATTAATCGGATCCTAAAATATTTTGAGATTGTAAAATATACTCCGATAATATTTTAGAGATAAATTAATTAAAATGAAGAACTTAAGTTTTGGGTTTTTGGGGTGTGTATAAATCCCAATCGTTGTCTAAAAATAATTTATCAGTGCACCGGTGACACTTCGATGTACAAAACCGGGTTAGGATACAAAAAAAATAAATATGTTATGTTGGCATTTTCGGACACACATTAAAAGGTGTAAAATCGCGCACAGAAATCCCGAACCCCTTCTCCTCCCGCGCGATACCTGACCCCTCGCCACTAAACCGCCGCGCCCCGCCGCCGTCCGAGCTCCTTCCGGCGCGTCCGAACCGCCGCCGCCTTCGTATCTCCCAGGCGCTTCTTTCCATACCAATATCGTGAAGTTTCGTCGCCGATCGCGTCCGGATCTTGCAAGAAAGTGCGCGGTTCAAAATCACGATTTCGTCCGATTTTGGAGCGATTTTCTTCCGATTGTTTTGTGGGTAATTCTCGTCGTCCCTGTAAGGACCCCAAGCCCTTAACCCTTAATTAGTGTATTAACCATTATGTGTGGCACATGCTTTCAATAAAAAGTCAATCGGGAAGCTCAAATGATGCTTACAAAATTCCTTTAATATACAACGTTATAAGATCATCTCTACTAACATATAGACTCATAGAGTTGCCCATTACCATCCCCATTTTGCCACTTTTCACATTATGGACTTTTATAAAAATTTGGGCAGAGTCTCCCCGTAAATTGAGCTATCCCAAAACAAAAGCACATCACATAATATAATTCCCGGCCAGGGAATACACAATACCCAACAGAATACTGAACACAAAGTAAATTCCCAGCCAGGGAAGACACCACACATAAGACAACAAAAGTGGGTTTCAACACCCACATAATACACTAACGACTCTCATATCATGAGCAATTCTACCACAATTGCATGCAACATATAATGAAAGAGAGAAAGGCTCATGCCTTTATATACAACCCATATACATGAATATCCATGCTCACAAGCGAGCATCATAAATGTGTATATAAACCTCGGGTGTATATAAGTACTCTATACGATACCGTGCTCCATCAAGCCCTGGTACCACGATCCTGTGAGTGCATCCAATCAACAGCTCGAGCCCAGCTCCATAGCCATCGATGCACCTGTTCACCTGCCCCAACAGAGACAGCCCCAACGGGGTGAGCATACCAATACACGAAATCTCATAATCACAATAATGAAATTCATAATTTACAACACAAGTAAATATTAATGAATTTTAAATGATACTCCCTGGATGGCAACATCCTCATCCGGGATTCCGTGTACTGTCCCTGTTCTCACAATCATCAAACTCATCAAATCTCATAAATCAGTAAATCAACACATTGATTTAACTCATAGCATGCCTGATTCTCAAGTATCAATAATCAATGATTCCAAGTTCATTATACATACAAATATAGATATCTCAATATCTAGTACTGATTTCTCAATTTCGCTATCAATCATAATAGCTCAAATGCCTAGCATTTATTTTACCAATTTTCCATTATACCTAGACATCTCACATGTCTTATAATGAGTACATGATCCCACGATCATTCTCAGGCATCTCAAATGCCGTACAATAGTCATATAGGCCCAGTACCCCATATATATCAACACATAAATATAGCCATGCGCACAACCATCGATGAAGTCAATATACATTATGCATTTCACAAATGCTCTCATACAAAGTAATGCTCGTACGTCGCACGTACCTTAAATCTCCGAAGTCCGAGCCAAACCTTGCTCGAGTTCCATGCTCCGAGGAACGATGTGCTAACACGATAAATAATTCACAATTATTTACGAACATGCAACCCATGCCCAAGCACACCCATAACCCTCAAAAATATTGTCAACACACGACAATTAACCATTTCAAGGACCCGGGGTAAAGTACATGCAGGGAGGGAAAATCGAATGAGACATCAACGAAAATTGCTCAAGAGCTCCCCAATAATTTTTCGAACCCTCACTCCACAATTCGAGCCCAAATAAACACCATAATTCATCTAAAATATGAATTAACCAATCAACAACATGAATAATCGCCCCACATGCCAAACCCCCAAAATTCAAAATCCAAACCCCTAAAATTCGAACACAATAAGCATCCTTATACAACTAAGGCATGTAATAAACGACCCATAACAAGAATCGCCACACCCTTGCCAAAAATCACAATTTTCGAACCCACTTCACCCATACATCCAAAAATTCGAACCAATCCCACCAACAGCAATAATTCGAACAAATCGAACACAAAAATGGCAGGGAATAACACAACAACGACGAAAAAGGGGCAAGGGAGGTTACCCAATCGAAAATCGGAAGAAATCGGACCAAAATCGAAGAACCCTAGAAATTGGGGATCGGCGCATTCCAGCGAAATCCGACTTCAACACGCGACGAAACTTCGAATTGATGGAGGGGATAGCTGCGCCTCGACGAGACGAAGCCGGCGGCTGGTCGCACGCGCCGAACGGCGGCCGGACGGCGGCGGGCGAAGCGCCTGAAGCGGCGTGGGTCTGGGGAAAAACGGGAAGCAGCGCGGCTACGGGAGAGAGAGGAGGAAAGGGGCTGAAATGATTTTTCCCATTAAAATCTCGGGTTCAAATGGTATTTATAGCAAAAATACCCCAAAATACTAATAGCCCCACAAATACATCATGATTCATTAAAAATCATCTGTTTTCAAAAATTCTCTCTCTAACTCAAAAACCCCCTACCGGTGCTCACACCAAGCACCCGAGATTCTGAGTCACACTAAAAACCCAACTCACAGGTTTTCACCGAAATGAGAATACGATCTCAACCTCGGGATCCCACGATCCCAACTACTCAAATAGACGAGCCCAGAAGGCTCAACACTTCGATTAAACTCCAATTGCCACGTAAAACAACTTTACGGGTTATTAACACTCCGAGATTAACATCCATAATTTCTGGTCATCACAATATCCCCCACTAAAAGAATTTCGTCCTCGAAATTAGCACCGGTGTATCACGTAACACCCGGGCTACACAACAACATGAAGTCATAACCTCGATTCCTGAACATATCAGAATCGTCTTAAAAACCACGAGGAAACTTACCTCTCTTCAAACTCTGAAACAGAGCGACTTACCAAAACCAACATATCACCCAAGAGGCAAAACATACCTCGATGCGGTTCATCCCAAAAGTCAGTCCCTCATGACTGCAAAACAACCAATATTTACGACCGTAGATCGGACAGTCATCCTTCGTTCTAATACCACTTAGTAAGAACGCATCATGAATGACACCTCAACCGTGAGAACGTTGACCTCGTGTCAATCTCTGGAGTGGAATAGACTTCCAAATCCATCATAACGTCAAAGAGCGTCAGCACCACTCAACGCTAATAATCCAAAAGCAGTTAGTCAACTGAAACTGCAAGGATTCGAATCGCTCCCGATTCTATCGTAGATATCATCCAATGACATCTTTATTATGACTCACGATGTCTAATACACATCATTACGAGGGAAACATTAGCATACCACGGTGTACACATACCAAGCCTGGTTTCCACTTCCAAACCTCCTCCATCAAATGAGCAGTCGCATCATTGCAACTCAATTTGGGCAACTCACGGCCACAGATTCACACAAAAGACATCTCACAAGATGTCCACCTCCGGATATTCCAAGGATCACATCCTGATCATAAGTAAACCATCGAGACTCCACAGAGTTCAAATCTTGGAAGGACATGCAATAAACACATTGCATCCTCAACGCTTGTGTCGACAGCGACACCCAATAATCCGAATTCCTGCCATCCCTTGATAATCCTAGGATTTAACAATCCAAACCTGGGAAGGCTATCGTATAACTCGAAGGGAAACACCAACCAGGGAACATCTCAACCCACACAAGATAATCCCTCCTCAAGGGAAGTCAACTAACTTCACGATTATCCCTCATAATCATCGTGCCATGGAGATTCCCAATCTCAAGGTGTTCCATATCTCTCATCAGAGATTTAACCATCCAAAAAATAGCATAACTCTATGCTTGACAAAAAGGAAATCAATAACTGGCGTCCGTACACTCACCGGTATACCTGCCTAAGCACTGACATCACATGCATACTCAATGCACTTGGCTCGGGTATCTACAACATACCCCTAAGTCCCAAACACAACTGTCAATTCTGAGTTATTCCCCATCCAGAGGAGGATGATAATTGACGATCAACAACACGGTGTGATTCCCAAAATCAACACTACACGTACCAACTTACCGAATCTTTCAAAGATTTCCAAATGGGTATAATACTACCTCCTTCCCCACAAGGGGAGTGCCATCGAACTCGAGATCCACAAGTCTCGAACCACTGTTCGGAAAACTGGATACAATAACACCCATTGCATCCCAAATGCACGGGTTCCCTCAGATCGAGTCAATAACGACCTGATGACTCTCTTGTTAGTACTCCAACATTATGAGCTGCCCCAGACAAATCCCTCAAAACAATAGACGTAAAAACGTTCTCATGGGGTGTCACATGCCTCAACATCATGCTACAAAGGGACAATCAAAAGCCTGCCAAAAGCTTTCATCGTATCATCATACGATTCACCAAACTCGGTTCCATCGTGCAGTATCATGGCTCCAACAATCACACTATATCAGTACCACGACATCTGGCTAGCAAAGCACTGTCTCCATAGGCTCGTACCAGCTTATCGACGTGACACACGTCACAATCCGGTATACCATAACGTACGAATTATTAGAGTTGTGGGTCATCGCCCAGCATATCTCTAAAATACCAAGCACAATGGACAACCCGGTGTCCTTGCTCACTTATGATGCAATCATAGTCCGTTAAGACTTATCCCACACCCTCAGGGTGGGTGCAACCATGTCTACCCTACATCACAACACAAGCGAGTAGTTTCCTCAATGACTACTCTTACCACCAATCACTTGGCCCTAGCCAAACCAACAAGCATACCCAAGGGTATCATTGCTCGACAATTATACTTCGAATATGTGATGCGGTATAATTCCTATACGGCGCACCCAATAGTTCCTCGAGCAACTTGCTCGGCATAATGGTCTTGTCAACTAGTGACTCAGACACTACCATGTGCCCACCAAGGCACTCAAACCATATAACCAAATACATAACATAAATGTATTAATCATCAAAACGACGCCACACGTCTACATAGAACATCAACTATGTCATCGTCATCCCGTGACGGCATATGTCAACATATGACATCCGACTAACATCGTCAAACATACGACGGTACCTGGCAATACACGACATCCATAATCTCATCGTCAAACACATGGCATATATATAGCAACACATAGTATCCACAATAATGCTAACACAAGTAATATGCCATACCTCATCGCTATCAATATAGCGGCATACCTGTCTCCGTCGCTCGATAATAGTACGTAGTCAGCACCCATCGCTCGAAGGCGGCAAAATCCTGTGCTGAACACATAGCGGCACAATCCATCGCTATAGAATCGACGGCATGACACCTTGTCATATAATAAGTGGCATGAAACCTCGCTATACACCTGAGCATGAATCATCGTCCACATAATAGCGGAAAGAGGCATCGCTATCCATATACATGGCGGCAAGAACCATCGCCAGTCAATATAGCGGAATGAACCATCGCTATCCATATACATGGCGGCAAGAACCATCGCCAGTCAATATAGCGGAATGAACCATCGCTATCCATATCCATGGCGGCAAGAACCATCGCCAGTCAATATAGCGGCATGAACCATCGCTATCAATATACATGGCGGCAAGAACCATCGACAGTCAATATAGCGGCATGAACCATCGCTATCCATATCCATGGCGGCAAGAACCATCGCCAGTCAATATAGCGGCATGAACCATCGCTATCAATATACATGGCGGCAAGAACCATCGCCAGTCAATATAGCGGCATGAACCATCGCTATCAATATACATGGCGGCAAGAACCATCGCCAGTCAATATAGCGGCATGAACAATCGCTATCAATATACATGGCGGCAAGAACCATCGCCAGTCAATATAGCCGATCCCTAGTCATTGTCACGGTAGTGTATTTTAATGCCCCTCGCTCAAATAAAACATGCGGTACTCCCACCCCTCGCTTCACATATAGGCGGCATAGAATAACCTCGCTTAAATGGACATGCGGTACTCCCACCCCTCGCCTCACATTTTAGCGGCAAATATTCTTTCCTCGCCTCATATGCTAACCACGCTTCAATGTGACATGCGGCGCTCCCACCCCTCGCTTCACATTTTAGCGGCACAAAATAATAAATAGCGGCAAGCATTTAAAATCATCACTCATCCATAACAATGACTCATGGGATATTCACCAAGTATTTCATCCATACCTGCATCACAAAGCATAATCCATATACCAACATACATCATCATGAGTGTATTTTAATGCACCTCGCTCAAATGCGACATGCGGCGCTCCCACCCCTCGCTTCGACATTTGGCGGCAAAGCATTAAAATCATCACTACATGTACACATACATCCACAATGTATAAATCCATGATGTATATAAAATGCAGGTTACCGTTTCGTGTCTTTCAACCATGGCCTTAGCCTTTCGCATCATAGTGTTCCTACAGGAACAATCACAACCCATGAGCATACAATAATCCATATTCCCACAATATGATTATAATGAGTAAATGCATAAACTATGAGTACAAAGTACTTCCTGTATCCCAATGCATTTCGATATGCTCCACCTGGTTGTCCCTGTGTCACAACTCACAATCATAATCAACAGGTTATATTATGATTCTATAGATGTCATGACATACAATCGTTTCACTATGATCACATATCACAAATGCACATAAGCAAAATAGTTGTGTCACACAACACTAGCTACTATCATGCATAAATATGTGCTACCCATCCCTATCAGCATGTTTTAGGCCCTCAACAGCCTCAAAGAGCTAACCACTGCTCTGATACCACTAATGTAAGGACCCCAAGCCCTTAACCCTTAATTAGTGTATTAACCATTATGTGTGGCACATGCTTTCAATAAAAAGTCAATCGGGAAGCTCAAATGATGCTTACAAAATTCCTTTAATATACAACGTTATAAGATCATCTCTACTAACATATAGACTCATAGAGTTGCCCATTACCATCCCCATTTTGCCACTTTTCACATTATGGACTTTTATAAAAATTTGGGCAGAGTCTCCCCGTAAATTGAGCTATCCCAAAACAAAAGCACATCACATAATATAATTCCCGGCCAGGGAATACACAATACCCAACAGAATACTGAACACAAAGTAAATTCCCAGCCAGGGAAGACACCACACATAAGACAACAAAAGTGGGTTTCAACACCCACATAATACACTAACGACTCTCATATCATGAGCAATTCTACCACAATTGCATGCAACATATAATGAAAGAGAGAAAGGCTCATGCCTTTATATACAACCCATATACATGAATATCCATGCTCACAAGCGAGCATCATAAATGTGTATATAAACCTCGGGTGTATATAAGTACTCTATACGATACCGTGCTCCATCAAGCCCTGGTACCACGATCCTGTGAGTGCATCCAATCAACAGCTCGAGCCCAGCTCCATAGCCATCGATGCACCTGTTCACCTGCCCCAACAGAGACAGCCCCAACGGGGTGAGCATACCAATACACGAAATCTCATAATCACAATAATGAAATTCATAATTTACAACACAAGTAAATATTAATGAATTTTAAATGATACTCCCTGGATGGCAACATCCTCATCCGGGATTCCGTGTACTGTCCCTGTTCTCACAATCATCAAACTCATCAAATCTCATAAATCAGTAAATCAACACATTGATTTAACTCATAGCATGCCTGATTCTCAAGTATCAATAATCAATGATTCCAAGTTCATTATACATACAAATATAGATATCTCAATATCTAGTACTGATTTCTCAATTTCGCTATCAATCATAATAGCTCAAATGCCTAGCATTTATTTTACCAATTTTCCATTATACCTAGACATCTCACATGTCTTATAATGAGTACATGATCCCACGATCATTCTCAGGCATCTCAAATGCCGTACAATAGTCATATAGGCCCAGTACCCCATATATATCAACACATAAATATAGCCATGCGCACAACCATCGATGAAGTCAATATACATTATGCATTTCACAAATGCTCTCATACAAAGTAATGCTCGTACGTCGCACGTACCTTAAATCTCCGAAGTCCGAGCCAAACCTTGCTCGAGTTCCATGCTCCGAGGAACGATGTGCTAACACGATAAATAATTCACAATTATTTACGAACATGCAACCCATGCCCAAGCACACCCATAACCCTCAAAAATATTGTCAACACACGACAATTAACCATTTCAAGGACCCGGGGTAAAGTACATGCAGGGAGGGAAAATCGAATGAGACATCAACGAAAATTGCTCAAGAGCTCCCCAATAATTTTTCGAACCCTCACTCCACAATTCGAGCCCAAATAAACACCATAATTCATCTAAAATATGAATTAACCAATCAACAACATGAATAATCGCCCCACATGCCAAACCCCCAAAATTCAAAATCCAAACCCCTAAAATTCGAACACAATAAGCATCCTTATACAACTAAGGCATGTAATAAACGACCCATAACAAGAATCGCCACACCCTTGCCAAAAATCACAATTTTCGAACCCACTTCACCCATACATCCAAAAATTCGAACCAATCCCACCAACAGCAATAATTCGAACAAATCGAACACAAAAATGGCAGGGAATAACACAACAACGACGAAAAAGGGGCAAGGGAGGTTACCCAATCGAAAATCGGAAGAAATCGGACCAAAATCGAAGAACCCTAGAAATTGGGGATCGGCGCATTCCAGCGAAATCCGACTTCAACACGCGACGAAACTTCGAATTGATGGAGGGGATAGCTGCGCCTCGACGAGACGAAGCCGGCGGCTGGTCGCACGCGCCGAACGGCGGCCGGACGGCGGCGGGCGAAGCGCCTGAAGCGGCGTGGGTCTGGGGAAAAACGGGAAGCAGCGCGGCTACGGGAGAGAGAGGAGGAAAGGGGCTGAAATGATTTTTCCCATTAAAATCTCGGGTTCAAATGGTATTTATAGCAAAAATACCCCAAAATACTAATAGCCCCACAAATACATCATGATTCATTAAAAATCATCTGTTTTCAAAAATTCTCTCTCTAACTCAAAAACCCCCTACCGGTGCTCACACCAAGCACCCGAGATTCTGAGTCACACTAAAAACCCAACTCACAGGTTTTCACCGAAATGAGAATACGATCTCAACCTCGGGATCCCACGATCCCAACTACTCAAATAGACGAGCCCAGAAGGCTCAACACTTCGATTAAACTCCAATTGCCACGTAAAACAACTTTACGGGTTATTAACACTTCGAGATTAACATCCATAATTTCTGGTCATCACAGTCCCTTAGTCGTTATTCCCCTGAAATCCCACGAATTTTTGATGAACTTTGGTTCGATTTTGATGGCATTTTTGGTAGGGTTGCTCGAGTGTGTGCAGTGTGTGCAGCAGTGTGTGAGCGTGTGTGTGTTTCTGCATGTGGGTGTGTGTCCAGCATGTGTTTGTGGATGAAGATGGTGTGTATGTGTGTTCCAACATGTATTGGTATAGGTACAAGGCTTCTATATATGTTGTGCCTTGTGGTTGGATGATGTTTTGTTCATGTAAAAGGTTAACTTAAATTAGTGTAATGGGTTAAGGCGGTTATGTGACGATAAATTGAGTATGAACAATTGGGAATTGGATAGCATGAAAATGTTATTAATTGTAGGGATTTAATCATAACTCACATTATTGAACTGATAATTGTTGAAAATGAATTGGTGATTAAATGTCGTGACTTAGAGTCATTGTTGTTAAAAGGTGAAGACTAGATTCATGCTAGTATGTGTTGACATGGAATAGAGTTATGGTGATATTTATGCTCAAGTGGATAGCATGACATGTATTAATGATTTATGTCACTTTATTGAATTACCACCCTTAGTAGTGAGTTCTAAATCAAGAATTATGGAACCAATGCATCTTTAAATTATTAAAGTTGAATTTAATCAATAAATGACTTTGTGTTTGGATTAAGGGAATTGGATTAAAGGGATAGAATCTCTTATCTACATGGATCCCTTCTTTCGTGTCTTGGTTTGAATCACCTCGGTGTGAGTTTGAATAATTGTGGAACGTGTTAATTGGCTTAATTGGATTGTTTAGTTAGACACCAGTTGGATATTATTATACATACACCCTTGCACTTTCTTCCCTCTGTTGAACTTGCGTGTCTAGTGAACTACTATGTGAGTTTGGCGTGATCTTGCACGTATGGGTGTGTGTATCCCGCATCATGTGTGTGATGTAGCGGGTGATGGGAGATGATGGGTTTTGCATTACCAATGTGATATCATGATTCATGTGAGGATGTGTGCATCCAAAGTATTGATTATGATTTGATTCATAATATTGAGTTATTGATTTGTGATATAGAAATGAAAGTAAGAACTATTTTATGGATGTTCATTGCTCGGATTATGAGCTAATATTGAATTGATGTTCGATATAGACTCTACAGGAGACTTCGGACGTTGATGATAGCTTATTCATGTTGTCTACTATAAGGTACGTGGTGACGTACGAGCAGGTATATCTAGTATCTATACATTCATGTATACATGCAATTTTGAATATGATGATTCAGGTATGTGTTTGACTTTAATAATTGAGCTCCATATATGAGTTATGAGGGACACGTAGTGGTACGTGATCCAATGTTACTTGTTGAGTAGTGATGCCGTGGGCATGAACGATATGAGAAAATATCGAGAACGAGATAGTGGGATAACCAGGGTTACATTGGGATAGCCAGGTTTACATGATGTTGAATTATTTATGTTGAGCATAAATGATGCATTGTTGTTGTATTGAATTCATAATGTTGTTGGATATCATATTTTTGATGATAATACTGAACTTGACATTATGAAAGTCCGTGAGTTTGAAACAGGAACAGTGTGTGGAAGCTATGCAGATTCGGAATTGTACAGGGAGTATATTTTATGAGTTTTGAATAATCTAAATTGTTGCATTATGATTTCATATGTTGATTTGTGATCGAATATTGAGTTGGAGTGTGCTCACCCTGTGTGGGGGCTGTTTCTGTTGAAACAGGTACAACAGGTACGATGCTGCTTTGGCGTGCTAGGCTCGCACCTTGTTGGATGATGCTTCCAGGAGCATAGTATGAGATTGAGCCGATATACGAGGTTGAGCGGTTGGTATTTATACTAACTATGCATCCGGATGAATATCCGTTATTCGTTGCTCTTCTGTGAGCACTTGTATGTGTATATGGACTGTATAAGGGTGTTGAAACCCACTTTCGTTGTCTTATTAGTGTAGTGACTTCCCTGGCCGGGAATTTACTTGTGTTTCTATATTCTGTTTAATATTGCGTTGTCCCTGGTCGGGAATTATATTATGTGATGAGTTTTATTTCCGGATAGCCTAGTTTATGGGGAGACTCTGCCCAAATTTTTATAAAAACCCACAATGCAAAAGTGGTATGATGGGGATGATATTGGGTGAAACCCCTGAGTCTATTTGTTGGCAAAGATGAACATATTATGTTGAGCATTTGTTTGTGTCTTGGGATGATGGGAAACAAGTAATGATTCGTTTTAAAGAATGAAAAGAAAATGAAAAATTTATACACATACGACGTCATAAATGAACTAATGACGAGTTTAAGTGTTGGGGCCTTACAATTATCTTCCCTTTAATGGTCCAGATAGAACACGTTTTTAAATGAAAACGGGTAAACTGGACACTATGTTTGGTGTGAGTTGATCGGGTTCAAATCCTCTGTTCCAAATAAACTCCACTCCCTGTTTCATTCTTATATGCTTGACAAGTGTCCCTATTTTGTTTGACTTTAACACACCACTTTTCATCGCCACGTGTATTTTGAAAAAGTAGGCATTTTGGTCTTTTATTTATTTATATTTTGACACAATCATTATTTTTCATTTTTTTTTTGTTTTAGCGTTGCTCATATTTTATATATTTTTTGTTTGTATATACTCTTTTTCACTTTCTTTTTTTTTTTTAATAAATAACTTCCTTACTAGTATTATTTTTTGGGTAAACTAAACAAAACTCCCTCGACCCAAACTTTTATTTAACTTCACTCCCAATATAAAAGAATCTAAGTTGAAACTCCCTACTCCAACTTTTTTCTATATTTTAGCTCCCCACCCACTTAAAATGACAAGAAAGTCCTTACTTTAATTACAAAACCAACCCTGACAAGTTTAGGAACTTTGCAAAAACACCCAAAACCTCATTTTAAAGTCTACGAGATTTAATCCCGCAAACGAATCGACAAGATCACAGAGATCTTCCTTGTTGATTCTTTCTATTACTTTGTAGGAAGTATTGAACCTCGTAGAACTGCAATCATTTTTTCAGTCTTCGTCAAAGGTCGTTGAACCTCCTCCGCTTTCCCTTTTCGATGTAAAAGGGGTTCTGTTCCATAGGACGGTGGTAGTCACCCTCCTTTTCTTCTTCCTGAAGAACTTGGTCGTAACTCCAACTTTTTGACTCGGGTTTGAACATCACGAAGGTTTTCAAGAATTTCCTCCTGATGTTTAATCATAATCTCCATCTTTGAATCTGATGGATCTATGCAGGGACATGGTATTGTCAGTATCCATAACACTGCACTATCTTCTGAATCTCTCTAAGATCTTGGGACATCTTAGAAGTAGCCGACTCGATTTCTTGAAAGGTTGGTTCTCCCATCCTATTCATCTGGTCCGGATCCTGTTGGGTTGGTTGGATCTGGAATCATGTTGTTGTGTTCAGGATGGTCTTCATCCCGAGCCTCGGATAACTCGAACTAAAGTTTGAGGTTCATCTTGTAAAGATTGCTCGCTATCTTCTCCAATTGTTGATACTGGTTAATGCTAGCTGGGCTAGCACCGACTTCTTGTAACATTTTCCATTTCTGGTTGAAGCGTTTAGCTTCGGCCAGTCCTGATTTAGTTCATCCAATTTTTGGAAGTACCACATGTATGAGTAACACTTCGGACATTCGTTCGGATCCATATTCTCTTGTATTGTCTCATATGTTAAAGGATAATATTAATATTTAAAATATTATTTTAATATTTTCATAATAAACATATGCTCTGATATCATTTTTCGACAGCATCGGGGTTATTAGGAAAAATGGTAAATTTTGGGTAAAATCTTAGGGGTAGCTTGATATTAACCTTATAAGGGTATAAAAGTAAAACTGCATAGGGTAGAGAGTTGAAACTAATATGAAAAGGTAGGTAGTAAGTTTAAACAAATGAATCTTGATATGAGAAGCATGGTTAAAAAAAAGTTTAAAAGTTTGGATTTTTGGTGAGTTTACCATTGTTTTTTGTTAAATTGCTCTTGCATTTGTAGCAGGTTAAATGAGATTTTATTAAATAATTTTTGGACAACTTGCAACAGTATTTAAGAAATTTCGTATAAAAGCACTAATCCTTCCACAATTAACTTATGCTCATTTCCCATTTTTAGGAGTGGGCGTCGGGTCGGGTTCTAGGGTTCGGGTACCCGGAATTTTCGGGTAGCTTTTTCACTACCCGACTCTGAATTTTTTTTGTGAAAACACGGCTATCGGTTACCCAACATTTGTCTGGCGATGTCGGGTACCTGATTTTTTTGCAAAATTACAGCAGCCAAAATGCGAAAATTCTAATAGCTTGCACATGATCAACAAAACAAAAACTCAACCAAATTGTTCTAAAACTCCACCCATTGTTATGCAAAAATTCCAGTAGCAAGAATTTTTAAAACTCCACCAAAAATTCTTCCATAAAATATAAAAGGATAAAGAAAACACCAAAAAAAGATTCACCCTCCTTATCTTACGTCGATCAGCCATCTGCACCTCTACGCTTGCGGTTGGAGTGAGAAGCTACGGACGTCGAGGCGAGTGTGGGTTGCGGAGTGCGGATGTTGAGGCGACCGGCGAGGGTGGGATGCGTGAGTGAGATTGTGAGAACTGAGAAGCTATGTGAGTGAGAAGTTGTGTAATTGAGAAGCTTGAGGACGAGGACACGGAGCGGCGAAGGAGTAGGTGATAGCGCCGCAGATCGCGTGAGTGAGAGGCGTGGTTTGCCTGAGAACAGAAATGGTGAGAAGTGAGATTTTTTGGGAATAATTTGAAGGGTTTTGAATTGGGTTTCAGATTTTTGTTTCGGGTAGTTGAGTAGTGAAGTGATGGGCTATGAAATTTAAAAGCTTATGGCCGTTACATTCTCGGGTTCGGGTACTCGAAGTTTTTTTTTGGGTTTTGAAAAAGGAACCCGACAGCAACCCA
Source organism: Haberlea rhodopensis (assembly GCA_907163345.1). NCBI lineage: Eukaryota > Viridiplantae > Streptophyta > Magnoliopsida > Lamiales > Gesneriaceae > Haberlea > Haberlea rhodopensis. The sequence goes on along the minus strand of CAJQUN010000021.1, from coordinate 394,246 downwards.
GAATATTTTGGTCGGGTTCGAGTTCTACCCACTATCCGAATTTTTTTTTAAAAAAACCCACACGATCGGGTTGCATCAGATACCTGATCTCTAAATTTATTTGCCCACCCCTACCCATTTTATGTATCATAGCCAATTTAAGTAACGCATTAAATTAAAAACTAAGAATAAAATATATGAAATAAATAAAGAATATAACTCCGTTATAAATACAGTAAAATAAAGGCTAATTGATTGAATGCATATATCATAAATAATTAGAATTGAAGTTAAAAAGAACTTTCACACACCATTAATGTTTTATCTATGCATATTATAGGCGTATTCATCAGTTCGGTTAACCGATCGAATAAAAAAACAATCGGTTTGATTTTTTTAAAAGAAAATTGGTATTCGGTGTCAAAGTTCGGTTAATCGAATTGAAAACTGAATTTTTTTTTAAAAAAAATTAGTATTTAACAATTTTGGTTATGTTTTAGGTTTGAAATTTAAAATCAAAAATTTCGGTTTGGTTCGAGTATATCAAACTTATGCTAAAATATATGTTATAAAATATTATGTGTGTATATATATTTAAATTCCAAGTGTATCAAAATTATACTTATAAATAAATAAAGTACTTGCAAGATGCATTAAAAGTATTTAATAGGTAACAATAATCTGATTTAATTTCTACAGAATGCTAGATCGATGTTATAAAATAATATTAATAAAAAAATTATATGTATCTTGGCAAAAGTTAAAAGAGAAAGTGAAGGATAGTATATAAAAATCAAAAAAATATGTAAAATATGAGAGCAACAGTAAACAAAACAAAAAAAAAGGAGTGGAGGAGTGGCAGGGGTGCTTAACGGACCGAACCATCCGGAATCGGCCGTCTTCGGTCCGGACCCGTTAAGCCCAGAACCGGTCTGGCCCCTTAAGGAACCGGATCGGGTACGATTCCGGACCATTCCGATCCGGTTCGGTCCTTTTTTTTTTTGAATTTTTTTTTTCGAACACTTTTGAATTTTTCTTTTTTATGTTGTAAACATTTCTACAATATTCATCACAAATTCAATATATTTCTTCTTCATTTCATAATATAAATGCATACAAATAATTATAAAGAGATGGCAATTGAAAATCTAAATAAAAAATATTATTATTTAGCACTCTTCATAATTGACAAGTATTGTTTTGGCGTTATCTTCTTCTTGCTCGTCATAATGATTTACGAATTCGTCAACCGCCCCATCTCTTCTATTCTTACATTTTGCTTCAAACCAATCTTTAAGTAATGTGAGCATGCATAACGAATCAGCAGATAGACTACTTCAGTGTTCTCCAATAATTCGGCTACATATTGAGAATGCCGATTCAGAAGCGACGCTTGAAGCTTGTACTGCATACACGTCTCTAGCCATTTTGGCTAAGATAGGGAATTGTGATGCATTTGCCTTCCACCATTGTAAGACGTCGAAGTTGTCTTCCGTTAGAAATTGATAATTCAGATAAATTTGCAACTCAGTCAACGTGCTAATAGATTGAGCTTGGGTTGTTCTTCAACAGCCATTTGTTACGATGATTCACTTGCCTGTTGATTATAATACAATTGAAACATATTTTGGAGAAATTGCATTGTAGACGTCTTTTGATCGTCAACAACATTCCTCAAAAATTTAGGATAATATTCAACAATATCTCAAATGAAGATATACATTGACTAGGATCTAGCAATGTTGTGATGCAGTGCACGTGTGGGATTTGTTCCCAATACTTTATAAATTTAGTTTCCATTGCACTAACAAAAGCATACAAGTCATGGTCGTCTCTAAATTCTATAAACTTATCAAACATATTAAATACTAAAGGAAGAAAATAAACGGAAGTTGGATAAGTAACACCAGAGAAGCGTTTCGTCGCTTTTTTGAAAGTACATAACAATGATACACAATTTTCAACAAATTCACAACCCTCATTAGTTAAATAAATACTTTCATCGCTATCAGGCATTTGATATGAATTATAAAATGGAGTTAAAATATCTTTGTAAGGTAATATAGCATTCAATATATTGTACAACGAATTCCACCTAGTTTCTATTGGTGATGGAAAAGGAAGATGCTTTAAACCATTAGATAAACATAATTGTTTCCAATCGCGCTTAGCACGGCTCGTGCGTAACCATTTAGCGCAGTATTTCATTTTCTCAATACATGCTGAGTGATTGTCTTCATAACCAACTTTAACAGCCAAATTAATCACATGACATGCACATCTAACATGAAAAAAAACACCATCAAGCATTTGTTTCAGATAGGTCTTTAAATCACGCATCGCAGCATTGTCTAATGTGATTGAAAATACCTTATCCTGAATTCCATAATGTCTACAAGTATTGGATACATATTTAGCAATTACATAACCTGTATGTGCACAATCTAACTCATCTAAAGACAAAATCCATTTTTGCATACATCAATTATCATCAATCCAATGACAAGTGACAACAAGATATGAATCTGAATTTACATTTGTCCAAATATCGGTTGTTAAGCTAACCCTACAAGGTAAACTAGAGAAGATGTTGAAATAATGTATTTCTATATTCAACAAATACGTCCATACAATTTCTTTTTAGTATGTGCCTGAAAATATATTTAAACATGAGTTGTATAGACGAAACAAATTCAATAAAACCAGCATGTTCAGCTTGTATAAAAGGTAGTTCACATCTAATCACATATCTAACAAGTGACCTACGGTTAATTTCAGCAGTTAAAATAAAATTCGTGCCAGTGAGAACATTAATTTGTGCTTGTGTTGCTTCTCGACCTAATGATTTTAATGTTGTCTCATCAAAATTATGTTTTTTTACTAATTAAATGTTCCAGTGCCTCCACTGGAACCACCGGCTTTATATGAATATTGCATTTTACATAATTTACATATTGCAACAGATTCATTAGTACCATCTTTTTGAGCGAGTTCAAAGTGATCTCATATCTTACTTCTTTTGGCACGAGTCGGTTGTCTACTTGCTGCTGTAGTGGCTCCGAATGACTCCACTTGTTGTCTCTCTTGAGCTTGGGCAGCAGGAGGTTCGACAAGTTGTTTGGGTTGTTGCGGTTCGACATTCATAGAGGAACCACCAACATTGAGGTCAGCAAAAAAATCATAATTTTAATTTAACTCAGGTATTGCAGTAACAGCAGACTAACTCTTTTTTATCTCATTTTTCGTGTTTATGATCATTGTCATGTAGCTCGTTGTGCAATATATAATGTAGCTGTTATTACCTTATCCTGTCTGAGAAAAGAAGCCTATTTAGGTATATAATGTTAATGCTTGCTCTATCTGATTATTGCAGGAAGTATAAAAAGAAGGGGCAAGCTTATTGTTAGCTGTCCACTAGGGTTTTTTCTATTATTCACAACACCAACACATATGTGAATTTGTTAGTATCTCAAATATCTCTCTCACACTTGCTCATTTACTTTCAGACCAAAAAACATATTTTTGTATTTGATTTCCTTTTATTTGTTTTTCAGACAAAAAACATATTTTTGTGTTTGATCTTCTTGCTTCTGTTTTAAGTTGAGTTATATCAATTTCATAAATAATTTAAGTTCATTAACCTGTTTTTTATTTTTATTTTAATAGCATACACTCAATGCTTTTGCTTAAATGTAACATTTTTCAATTTTAGGCAAAATCAGTATAAAATTATTTTGAATAAACAATGGCCAACACATCCTTAATAGGCTATAAGTTGCTCGACGTTATATAAATGGTAATGTGGAAGAAAGTAAATAGACACAAGGATATTTCGCCATAAAATAAAAAACATAAATCAGTGGCGCTATTATAGCTCTTAAAATAGTCGATTCTCATGAACTCTTCGGAGTCAACACTTTTAGAAAAATTACATATAAAAGTTTTTGTTTGCGAAACAATCTCATTGCAACACAACATGCTCCTTTAAATAAATTCAAGAAAGAATTTCAACTTGTAGATAAGACATTTGATTTTCCATTAACTAATCGTTTTCGTTCGATCATTTTGCCCAATTGAATCAACCCTCGTCAATTTTCACTCAATCCTCTCGAATTATACTAGAAAATTCATAATATTGAATAATTATGATTGTTACAAGGGAATAGGTTGACATTGCATGATCAAAAGCATCGTTTAAATTTAAAACCAATGTGAGGTTACATTTTAAATAAATTTTGAAAATAGTGTTAAAATATGAACAATGTAATCATGCTTCGCCATTAATGAAAGCTCGAAACATTCAATGAATGAAGAATGAAACAAATTAAATATTGGAACAATGAAACATTGTATTATTCAAAAGTTTTCAAAACAAAATCAGCATACATGCTACATCTTTATAGAATAAAGCAAACTATCTATCTATTATCTAGCTAACAAAGCAAACTAACTAGATGTTATTTTGCTACCAAAATACAAATTAAATATTAATGTATTATCTTATCTTAACATCCCCCGTTAAGTTTGAAGTATGTCCAACATTGCAAGCTTGGATTGAAGATAACGATGTTGATCAACCCCTAAAGCTTTTGTAAAAACATCTGCTGGTTGATGATGAGTCGAGATATGAGAAGTTACAATGTCATTTGAACAAATTTTCTCATGTATGAAATGGCAATCCACTTCGATGTGCTTGGTGCCCTCATGATATAAAGGATTGTCAGCCAAATGAAGTGCAGCTTGGTTGTCATAATAAAGAACAGTTGGAGTATTAGAAAAACAAGCCCATATCAGTTAGCAAACCTCGAAGCCAAGTGATCTCACAAGTAGTTGATGGCATTGCATGTTTTCTGCTTCAGTTGAGGAACGAGAAACAGTGTTTTGCTTCTTGGTTTTCCATGAAACAACTGTAGAACCAAGCTTTATAACGAAATCAATAACTGATTTACAACTCATTAAACAAGAGCCCCAATCGGAATCACAATATGCAGATAGTTGCAAATCATTCTGGGAGGATAAAAAAATACCCATGGCAAGGGATTTCTTCAAGTAACCAAGAATGCGAAGTGCAGATGTCATGTGAGATTGTTTTGGAGATTGCATGAATTGACTGAGATTTTGAACATCATAACAAATTTCCGATCTAGTGATAGTGAGGTAAATAAGGGGACCAATCAACCGCCAATAACATGGAGGATCTGGTAGAAGTAAGTCCGAGCCAGAAGATTTGTTACTTTCATCATATTCGAAGGAAGTGAGCTTCAAGTGTTTCTCCATAGGGGTATCAATAGGCATCCAGTAAAGCCAGCATCAGAGAGAAGTTTCAGGGTGTATTTCCTTTGATTGAGACAAATTCCAGTGTTTTATCGAGCAACCTCAATGCCTAGAAAAAAATTCAATTGACCAAGGTCTTTAACATCAAGATCGCCACGAAGAAAACATTTTAAAGCATCAATAGCCTCAATGTTGTTTCCAGTAATAACTATGTCGTCCACATAAACAAAAAACAATGTAAAGGTGTCCTCTTCTTGTTTCAGAAAGAGGGAATGATCATGGAAAGATTGACGGTAACTAGCCTGCTTCATTACATTACAAAACTTTGATCCACTGTCGTGATGCCTGTTTCAATAAATATGAGATTTAAGGAGTTTGCAAGCACAATTTCCTTGATTTTTACCAAAACCTTGAGGAATAACCATGTAAATTTTCTCATTTAAGTCACTTGTAGGAATGCATTGCTGACATTCATTTGGTGTAAAGACCAATGTTTGACAGCATCAATAACTAATAAGCAACGAGCAATGACGATTTTGGCAACGGGGGAAAAAGTATCGTGATAATCAATGCCAAATTGTTGAGTGTAATCCTTTGTAACCAACCGATCCTTAAACCTCTCAACACTCCCATCCGCCTTGTATTAATCTTGTAGACCCAATTACATCCAATATGCTTCTTGTTGGGAGGTAGGGGAACAATTACCTTTTTTTTATTGGACTCCAAGGCAACAATCTCCTCAACCATGGCTTACACCATTGGGGATCAGAGGCTGCCTGTTTATATGTGGTGGGTTCAGACAAATGAGAAATAGAATAAAGGAAGGCTTGATGAGGAGAAGAAAGATTAGCATATGAAAGAGAGGTAGAAATATCTTATGGAGTGGAAGAAAAAGAAACAGAAGGACTATGTGAACATATGCAATCTTTTGTCCACGAAGGTTGTTTCAATATTCTGGTAGAGTGTCTTGTGACAGGCGGTGAAGCTTGAGCAGGAGAATTTGATATTGAAGTGATATGAGGCAGTTGGCTAGGTAAAAGGGAAGTTATTGGAGCAGGTTCATCAATATCAGCGGGCAAAGATTGAGGAAATATTGTATGAGCTTTGTTCGGGGAAGAAAAATGAAATACATCTTCATGAAAGACAACAACCCGAGAGACAATGATTCAGATGTGGACAAATTGAGCAATTTAAATCCCTTCTGGTTTACAGCATAGCCAATGAAAACATAAGGCTTTGTTCTAACATCAAATTTATGCAAAGGTTTGAGGTTAGAAGCAAAGCACAAACAACGAAACACCTTAAGATGCATGTAAGATGGAGGTTTATGGAAAAGAACTTCAAAGGGTGTCTTATGAGATAATATGGATTGGGTGTTCGGTTAATTAAATAGGTAGCATGCATCACACATTCGCCCAGTATGAATCTGGGATTGAAGCTTGAAATTTAATTGCCCTTGTAATATTTAATATGTGACGATGTTTCCTCTCAACTAATCCATTTTGTTGAGGGATATAAGGACATGAGCTTTGATGAATGATGCCCATGGAATAGAAATCAGTAATGCAATCGGTATGGAAGAAATCAGTGACATTTTCCGTGCGAATTGTCTTGATGGATTGATCAAAATGATTGAGAACATAATTTAGCCACATTATATGTAGTAGTCCTATAATAAGGTCACCATATATCAATGTGTAATAGATAAAAAAGGTGTGGAGAAGTTGATTTTTCGACTTTAGGAAATGGAAGTCGAGATTGGTTAGCAAGTGGGAAGACGGTGCACTTTGTTGACAATGATTTGTGTGATAAATGACAAGAATTGTAAACGAGATATAAACAAGTGACCAAATCTTTTCTGCCATAAATCCATACTAATGACTGTACAAGTAGAAAAATTGTAGGAATTCAAATGCAATGAAGGAATATTGTCTACTTTATTACAATGACTAAGATTATAAGCAGTAGAATCCATGAAAGTTGGAACTTATGTGAGGTAGTAGAGAGCATGCTTTTGTCTACCAATCCCCAAGATCTTGCCAGTCAAAAGGTCCTGAATAAACAAAAGTGTGGATAGAAAACAACAAAGGTTTTATGATCTTTGGTGAATTGTGATACGGAAAGAAGGTTGAATTGAAATTTTGAGACATGAATTGATTTTTTGAAGAGTACAAGATGAGGAAATGGGAATTGAGCCATTAGAAAGAATGAGAGTTGTGTTACCATTAGGCAGCTTGATCAAGCTAGTGGCTTGGTCACAAGGCTGAGCATTTTGCAATGAACTTGAAATACGTGTGATATGAGCATTTGTTCCACTATCTAAAATCCAATCATGAGAATTTGATATAGACAATAGACTAGTATGAGTACCTGCCATATTGGTTGTGATTTCAGTAGAGGATGGAGACTGATTCAAGAGAGTCATAATCTGTTGATATTGTTGGGTTTTGGCCCATTACCACTTATTTGATTGTTGGGCTTTTGGCCCTCTTCCTCCATGCCCTAAACCGTGCCCCCCATTTCCATCTCAGCCTTTCTCTTCATCTCCCCCCCCACCGAGCTCCAGAAGCTTTCTCCGTGAGTGCCTCTTCGGCTGGACCTTCCTTGGAAATTGCACCCTCCTCTTCGTCTCCCTCGGTGCCTTTATGTATGGTATGGTTCATGATGAGGAATATCCCTGAAACCCAAAAATTCTTTGTGCATTTTCGCCTACCCCTTCCCTTCGTGTTCCTGTTCCAGTGGTGGTTGGCCGTGAGTTTTGTGCTCCGGTCGTTGGGTGGTTCCCGTCGCTGGTCGTGTGAAAAGCTTGGTGCTTTGGTGCTGTGTGCGCGGCTGTGCTTGGCAGTGCTTTAGGCAGCGCTCGGGCAGTGTGTTCGGGCAGTGCTCTCGGGTAGTGTGTGTCTCCATCTGTTGGATACGATACCTTGGTTCCCCGGTGACGACGTTGATTGGATACCCAGCTCGACCTGAGCCCTAATCCCTTAACTCTTGTTTGCATTTCAGTTATTGATTTATATATTGAATTGTATACTTTGAGTGCTTTGTTTCTTGATTGCAGGTATCAATCGGGATTGAAAGCGGAACGTACACCTTACAGTGGTATCAGAGCGTTCCGTGCCTGGTGGAGTGCTCATTTGACCTCGGGCAGTGCTCTTTTGGTCTCGGGCAGTGCTCGGTGGACTTCGGGCAGGAGCTGTAGGCTTCGGGCAGACATCGGGCAGCGACTGGAGTGCTCGATGGTCTCGGGCAGTGCTTGGCTGGACTTCGGGCAGGGGCAGTAGGCTTCGGGCAGACCTCGGGCAGCAGCAGTGGGCCTCGGACAGCGGCTGTGGGCTTCGGGCAGCAGCTGTTGGCTTCGGGCAGCGGCTGGTGAGCTCGGGCAGCTACTGGAATCTTGGGCAGATTCCGGGCAGGCGCTTCGGTGCTTCGGGCAGTGTGGTTTCGTCACCCCAGAGCTTTGTCTCTGGGTAGTAAGTGATTATTCTAACCCTTTAATCATTTTTTACTATCTTGTTTCTAGGTGTAATTGTGTCCCTTACCCGTAGGAAAATCTCAATCTGAAGCCCCATGCTCGTACACCGTTGAGTGTATTGTGATCTTGTGGGTGATTGCGATTTTTCCTTCCCTTAGCTTGGTTAATTCTTTCATTGTGATTTGTGTGCCTTGTGGTCCTTGCTTCTGCTGTTTGGTTGTTGAAATTGTGTGTGCCTCTCTGCTTAGTTGTGATGGCTTCAATTTCTGGATATAACCTTGAACCGTTTAATGGAAAATCTGATTTTTCTATTTGGCAACAAAAGATGAAAGGAATTTTAATACAACAAAAGGTATTTAAAGCTATTGATGGTAATTGGGCTGAGAACATTACTACTGTTAAGAAACTTGAAGATGACGAGTATGCTTAGTCTTTTATTATCTTGAACTTGTTTGACTCTGTGCTCAGGAAGTGTGGTAAACTATCATCTGCTAGAGAACTTTGGGAAAAATTAGAAGAAATGTTTACTGAAAAATCTTTGCCTAGTAAACTTTTCTTGTTGGAAAAATTTTTCAGATTCAAGCTAGACTTGAACAAAGACGTAGATGAGAATTTAGATGTGTTTACTAAGTTAATTCAAGATATTAAATTGACAGGAGATAAGAACATTGACGACTATTCACCTATTGTTCTTCTAAATGCTATTCCTGAGAATTATAGTGATGTAAAATCCGCCATTAAGTACGGTAGAGATTCTATTACATTGGATACTGTAATGAACGGCTTGAAAAGCAAGGAATTAGATTTAAAAGTTAACAAAGGTAATAGGCAATCCTCTGGTGAAGTTATGCATGTTCGTGGTAGATCACAACATAGGCATAATAACAATAACCAATATCAAAAAGGTGATAAAAGAGGAAAGAGTAAGGCTAGATCGAAATCTATGTCTAGTAAGAGAAAATGTTACAATTGTGGTGACCCTAATCATTTCATAAAAGATTGCCCTAAAAAGAAACACCAGAATAAAATTGGGAATCAGACAAATGAACAAGTAAACAATGCTTCTACCTCTGGGGAAAACATGGGGGATATTTTTATGGTGACTGAATTATGTGATTCTGTGAACTCTGTGCTTTCATTACCTGTGTGTGAAAATGAATGGCTTGTTGATTCAGGTTGCACTTATCACATGACACCACTTAAAAATTTGTTTTCTAGCTACAGAGAAATTGAGCATGCGTCTGTTTCTATGGCCAATGAGAAATTGTGTAAAGTTTCTGGTATTGGTGATGTTTGTCTGAAATTTGAATCTGGTTATTCTGTGACTTTGAAAGATGTTAGGCATGTTCCTGCTTTGTGCAATAACTTAATGTCCTGTGCAGCTTTAGAGTCTGATGGTTATGAGGGTAAATGGGCCATGCGGGGGTCTTTGGTAGCTTTTAAAGCTGAGAATAGGAGGAATTTGTATGTTTGCAAAACCGTCTGTGATAAAATCTGTGCTAATTCTGTGTCAGATGATTTAACTGATTTATGGCATAAAAGGTTAGGTCACATGAGTGCTAAAGGATTAGAGATTTTATACAAAGATGGTTGTTTTGGTAGGGATAAATTGTCTTGCATGACTTTTTGTGATTCCTGTGTGTTAGGCAAACAGCAAAGAGTTAAATTCCCTATCTCCCCTTCCCCCAATGTGACTAAGTGTTCTGATATACTTGAATACCTGCATGCTGATGTTTGGGGACCTTCACCTGTCCCAACTCAAGGTGGTAATAGGTATTTTTTGTCTATCATTGATGACTACTCTAGAAAAATGTGGATTTTGCTAATGAAGAATAAATCTGATGTTTTTGATAAGTTTAAAAACTGGAAGATTTTAATTGAAAACCAAACTGGAAAAAAGATTAAACGGCTTAGGACAGATAATGGAATGGAATTCTGCAATATCTTGCTTGATGACTTGTGCTGTGAATCTGGGATTCTGAGACACAAGACTGTGCCCTATACTCCCCAGCAAAATGGTGTTGCTGAGAGAATGAATAGAACTTTACTCGAGAGAGTTAGAAGTATGCTTGCATCTTCTGGACTCTCAAAGAAGTTCTGGGGCGAAGCTGTCGTTACAGCTTCTTATTTGATAAATAGATCCCCTTCCGTGCCTTTGAATGGTAAGTGTCTTGAAAGTGTTTTTTCTGGTAAGCAATTAGATTTTTCAAATCTTAAAGTGTTTGGTTGTTCTGCATTTGTGCATAGGAAAGGAGACAAACTTGAACCTAGGTCAGTTAAGTGCGTCTTTCTTGGTTAGCCTGAGGGTGTAAAAGGATATAGGCTGTGGTTAAGATGTGAACCTGGTTTTAAAACTATTATAAGTAGGGATGTCATTTTTTAGTGAATCTGAAATGCCTTGCTTGCTTCCATCTTTGCCTGAATCTGACTGTGTGTCTGAGGCTACACCGAGCAAGGTGGAGTCTTTGCCTATTGTTACCCCTGTTATTGAAAACGATGTGCTCCCTAATATGAATCATGAGAACTTGCCTGTTAATGAACCTGATTTGCATGAAAATGTTGACGAACATGTGCATAATGAATTGGTTGCTGATGAACATGAAGATCTGCATGATTATATGTCGACTAGGGATAGAGTTAAGAGAAATGTGAAACAACCTGCTAGGTTTAATGATTTTCACCTCACATCGCATGTTTTCAATATGTTTGAGTCTATTGATAATTGTGAGCCTAAGACCTATAATGAAGCTTTGAAATCTAAAAATGCTGTGCATTGGCTTAGTGCCATGAAAGATGAGATGCATTCTTTAGTTGTGAATCATACATGGACTCTTGTACCTAAACCTGTTAATTGTTCTTTGGTAGATTGCAAATGGTTATTTAAGGTAAAGAATGAAGTTGATTCTGTTAGATATAAAGCTAGGCTAGTTGCAAAAGGTTTTACTCAAAGAGAGGGTATTGACTATACTGAAATCTTTGCTCCTGTTGTTAAGTTTACTACTGTGAGAATTTTATTATCACTTGTTGCTCACTTTAATTGGGAACTTAAACAGATGGATGTTAAAACCGCTTTTTTGCATGGTGACTTAGATGAAAAGATTTTCATGAAACAACCTGATGGTTTTGTTGACTCAAAGAACCCTAATCATGTTTGTTTGCTTAATAAATCTTTGTATGGCCTAAAGCAGTCACCTAGGCAATGGAATAAGAAGTTCGATGAATGCATGCTTACCTTAAAATTTAAAAGAAGCTCTTTTGATCATTGCTTGTATTTTAAGGATAAAATGCCAGTGCCTGTTTTCTTGTTGATTTATGTGGATGACATGTTGATTGCTAGTCCTTGTCTGAAATCCATTGAGCAGTTAAGAAGTGTCTAAGTGATAAATTTGATATGAAGTTCTTAGGAGATGCTAGTAGAATCCTAGGCATGGACATTGTTAGAGATAGGAAGGAATCTACTTTGTTAGAGATAGGAAGGAATCTACTCTCTGGTTAAAGCAAACTTCTTATGTAGAGAAAATTTTAAAGAAATTTTCCATGTTTGATGCAAAACATGTTAACGTGCCCTTAGCTTCTCATTTTGTGCTAAGTAAAGATCAAAGTCCCAAAACTGATGCTGACTTTGATGTCATGAAAAATGTACCGTATTCAAATGCTATTGGGTCTATAATGTATTTGATGGTTAGCACTAGACCTGACATTGCTTATGCTGTTAGCTGCTTAAGTAGATATATGTCTAACCCTGGTGTGGTACATTGGAATGCTGTTAAGTGGTTGTTGCGATATTTGAAAAACTCTATGCATTATGGCTTATGTTTTTCTAAATATGCTGGTGGTGTTAAATTGAATGGTTATGTGGATTCTAATTATGCGAATGATAAAGACAATAGAAAATCTACTACTTCTTATGTTTTTACTTTGTGTGGAGCATGTATAAGTTGGAAATCGCAGCTGCAGCATATCGTTGCCTTGTCGACAACGGAATCAGAATATGTTGCTGTAACTGAAGCTTTGAAGGAAGCTGTCTGGCTGAAAGGTTTGATCTCTGAACTTAGCTTGCTTGAAGGTAAGGTAGAGGTATTTTCTGATTCTCAGTCTGGTATTCAATTGTGTAAGAATCCTGTTTTTCATGACCGCACTAAGCATATTGATGTTAGATTTCATTACATTAGGGATGTAGTGGCTAAAGGATTAGTTAATCTTGAAAAGATTCCTTCTGAATATAATCCTGCTAATATGGGAACTAAGTGTTTACCTATTTCTAAACTACAATCATGTCTTAAAATTTTGAATTTTGATACAGGTGATTGATTACTAGGTGTTAACTATTTTGATTAGTATAACTGCTGTGTGCGTGTTATATGATTGTTACCCCGGTTATTGACTTTAACCTCTTTGTGTTGGTTATTGTCTGTGTTCTTTGTCTGTGCTGTGTGCTATAACAAGAACTTGGTCCACACAATGCTTTGTGTGTTGTGGGGACCCTTTGGGCGATGATGAGTCATCTATTGGGTTATCCTTACGTCGAGGTGGAGCCGATATTGTGCCAAGGTGGAGATTTGTTGGGTTTTGGCCCATTACCACTTATTTGATTGTTGGGCTTTTGGCCCTCTTCCTCCATGCCCTAAACCGTGCCCCCCATTTCCATCTCAGCCTTTCTCTTCATCTCCCCCCCACCGAGCTCCAGAAGCTTCCTCCGTGAGTGCCTCTTCGGCTGGACCATCCTTGGAAATTGCAACATCCTCTTCGTCTCCCTCGGTGCCTTTATGTATGGTATGGTTCATGATGAGGAATATCCCTGAAACCCGAAAATTGTTTGTGCATTTTCGCCTACCCCTTCCCTTCGTGTTCCTGTTCCAGTGGTGGTTGGCCGTGAGTTTTGTGCTCCGGTCGTTGGGTGGTTCCCGTCGCTGGCCGTGTGAAAAGCTTGGTGCTTTGGTGCTGTGTGCGCGGCTGTGCTTGGCAGTGCTTTGGGCAGCGCTCGGGCAGTGTGTTCGGGCAGTGCTCTCGGGCAGTGTGTGTCTCCATCTGTTGGATACGATACCTTGGTTCCCCGATGACGACGTTGATTTGATACCCAGCTCGACCTGAACCCTAATCCCTTAACTCTTGTTTGCATTTCAGTTATTGATTTATATATTGAATTGTATACTTTGAGTGCTTTGTTTCTTGATTGCAGGTATCAATCGGGATTGAAAGCGGAACGTACACCTTACAGATATTCTACATCAGAGCATCCTTAGTATGTTCAGAGATCGGATTTGAAAGTGCTGTGTTATGTGAGATTTGACGAGCAGATGGTTGAAACACTCTTTGATTAAATTTCTGTGGTTTATAATGAGGGAATTTCTTATGAAGTTTGTGACCCGAAGAATAACCAGTTATGAGAAAACAATTCTCCTTTGAATGTTCCTGTATGCCACAATTCTCACATTTGATTGGATCCGCTTCTTATGCTAAGAAGAATAGTACATCGTTGTGGGTATGTCCAAAGTTGGGTGAGCAGATAAAATGTGTCTATTAGATTTTTCATGGCTAACAATAGCAAAGGCTTGATTCACGGATGGAAGAGGTGTCGTCATAAGAATTTGACTCCGGATGTGCCCATAACTCTCATTTGAACCAATGAGAAATTGTAGAAGTTTTTGTTGTTGTTCTTGCTCTAAATATGATTTGGCACTCGCACATTCACATGATGGTAAGATCACGAGTGAATTGTATTATCTCATAATCGTTTCAAGGTGGAGAAATAAATGAAAATGGAAAATGATCCTTGAGAAAGATGAACAATTTCTCTATGAAAGAGAAAATATCCTTGAACCACAAATTTTGTCAAATCGCTCCTTCAAATCTGCCCACACTTTCGACGCATCAGAACATTATATGATTCCATTGAAGATTTCCTTGGACACTTGCATTGCATTGCTCCCCATTGATGTAAGGTTGAACGAGCAGTTGATGGACGAGCACATGTGCCATTGATAAACCCGAGCTTGTTCTTCACACGTAATGCCAAAAGCATTGCTCGGCTCCAAACTCCATAATTCTCAGTGCCAACAATGAAACACAAAGCGGAAGAAAAAAAACTTATGTATCTGATGCCATGTTAAAATACGAACAATGTGACGATGCTTCACCATTAATGAAAACTCGAAACATTCAATCAGAGAAGAATGAAACAAATTAAATATTATTTGATATCCCTAGTTCTGGAGGCCCAGTAGGTCTTGAGGTCCGAACTTTATTTGGGCCCGGTCAGTGCGGGGCCCATTTAGTCAACAAGGGAAGTCGTCACTGCTGATCCCGGGCTGTCCTCATCGCCACTGTCTAGCTTTCCGCCCGACCCGAGTTTATTACGGGCGCGATCACCTCTGTCCAGCTGCCACTATCGTTCCGGAGCCGGGGCGGCGAGGAAGTACATCAAGAGGTCGGGGAGGTCCTCCATGGGACATGCCACCCAAGCAGATGCACTGTCTCCTCGGCAGATCAGGACGGGCTCTATTTAGCAAGATAGCCGGGCTGGGGCGCGGTTCCTCAATAGGTCAGGACGGGAAGTCATGGGACAGAATAGGCGAGCTGGGGCCGTTTAGGGTGGTCCTGCATACCGAGGCTAGGGTGGCAGGAGTCGGACATCTATTAAAGCAAAAGCTAGGCCTGCTAACCAATCAGAGGGTGGTCAGGCACTGTGAGTAAGAAAAGCATATTCCCGGACACAGAGAATCACCAGAGCAAGAGGGTCGTACGAAGTAGGTAGCAGATGCAGATGGTCCCCCATCTGTGGTCCCCCCCCTCAGTTTCAGACATTGTCCCCATAATCCCCGGCAGACCGGAACCAGGGGCATCCCTCCCCCTATAAAAGGGGGAGTAAATTAACAAGACAGGCATTAGCAGAGAGCCCTCAGAAAAGAAAAAAAAGAGGACCAATATTGATCGGAGATCCACAAAACCAGAGAGGATCCTCCCGGACTCCGGCCTAAATCGCGACTTCGCGAAACAACACCTCTTCCCCTATAAATTCATTTGTTATCAACGCGAACCAAAAGGAGAGGTAACAAATTGGCGCCGTCTGTGGGAAGATTTGAGCAAGAGACGTTGATACGATGGTAAGAACAAGGAGAACGGAAGCAGAGGAAAATCGAGAGCACCACGCCTCCACCAATGGCGAGGAGCAGCCACTGCCCGGGGTAAACATGACAGTGGGAGCTTTAACACTGGAGCAGCTCACAAGACTGATTGCAGTTACGGTGGAGCAGACCATGAGGAAAAAGGAAGGTCCGTCCGAGGGCGTGCACGGGGAAAGCTCCCAGCAGATGAAGGATCCCGAACAAGGAGCAACTTCCCGGCCTAAAGTGACTGCTGTTCCGGATCTGGAGGGCCAGGTGGAGGAGCTGAAGGACGAGGTCCAGAGGATGAAGAGAGGGATGGGGGGTACTTCTGTCAGGAGGGGAACCCCTTTCTCGGGTGAAATAGTAAACGAGGAACTCCCAAATAACTTCCGACCCCCCAATGCTGGGGAATACGACGGGAGCACGGACCCGGAAGAACACCTGGGCAGGTTCGAAAATGCTGCCATGCTACATTGTTACTCGGATCGCCTTAAGTGCAAAGTGTTCCTAACCACTTTGGTGAGGTCGGCCCAGAAGTGGTTCAATCAGTTGGAGCCGGGTTCCATTACTTCCTTCGCCGGATTTAGCTCCGCGTTCTTGCACCAGTATGCCAGCAGCAAGCGGTATAAGAAGACCTCTCTGAGCTTGTTCGAGATGAGGCAGGCCGAGGATGAGTCGTTGCGGGAGTATATCAAAAACTTCAACACTGTGATACTCGAAATACCTGCCTGCCCGGCGGAAATTCTGATCAGCGCCTTCACCCAAGGCCTGAGATGAGGAGACTTCTTCCGATCCTTGGTAAAGAAGCCTCCTGTTACCTATGATGATCTGCTCACCCGAGCGGAGAAGTACATCAACGTGGAGGAGGCCCAGCAACTGAGGAGGAAGGAAGTGCGGAGGACTGGGGAAAAACGGATCAGCCAGGGCGAGAAGAGGCCAGTGGAAGGGGCACAGCTCGGTCGATTTTCCCATTATACGCCGTTGAAGGTCTCCAAGGAGGAGGCCGTCCGCATATGTGAAGACAAACAGGTGTTGCAAAAGCCGGCACCAGCTAGTGTGGAGCCGAGCAAGGAGGCCCCGGAGAAATACTGCATCTTCCACCAAGCGACTGGGCACACCACACAAGATTGCCATCGTTTGGATGAGGAGCTCGAGAAGGCAATACAGAACAGTTCCCAGTTCAAGCAGTTGTTGTCCCGACCCGTCCCACCAGGGGATAATCTTACTCGGGGAAGGGGTCGAGGACCGTCATGGACAAGAGGGAGAGGGGGACGGACCAACTTTCGTCCTCCGTTCCGTGGTAGAGGACGTGCTCGAGGACCCCCAAGGAGCTTAAATGACGTCAACCCTACCCGTGCTGACTCCCCAAAGCGGGGAGTCATAAACATGATCTCGGGCGGGACAACGGATGGGGATTCCAACAGGGCTAGGAAGGCTGTCAGCAGGAGAGAGACCCTGAGTGTAGGAGGGATTTGTGGTGCCGAGGAGGAGGTGGTTGTCAGTTTTGGGCCGCGAGATCTGGAAAACATTTGCACACCCCATAATGATGCCCTGGTCATACGAGCCACTGTTGCCAATTATGAGGTCGAGAGGGTGTTTGTAGACACAGGTAGTTCCGTGAACGTGTTGTTTGATGAAGCTTTTCGGCAGATGGACTTAGGAGGGTATCACCTCGAGCCAATCAACACCCCACTATTTGGCTTCGCTGGGCACACCGTGTACCCCCTCGGTCAGATTTCCCTGCCCCTTTCCCTGGGAGGTAACGAAGATCGGAAAACAAGGCTGGTCACATTCACCATTGTGGCGGCCTCGTCTTCATACAACATCATTCTGGGGAGACCAGCTATGAACGAGTTCAGGGCTGTGGCCTCCACCTTCCACCAAAAGATAAAGTTCCCTGTAGGAAAAAGAGTGGGGGAAGTTAGGGGAGACCAGCCCTCATCCAAGAAATGCTACGCGGAAACTGTGAAGTTAGAGGTGAAAAGATCCCGAAGGGGCGGTGATGAAGGACGGGAGGATAGGGGGGTACAGATGGTGCAGGAGGTGCAGGCGATGAGGGACGGGGAAGAGGAAATTATATTAGTCCCAGGACAGCCCGATAAAACCACAAGAGTAGCGGCTGACCTAGACAGCGTCCTGAAACACGACTTATCGAATTGCCTGTCCAAGCATGCCGGTATATTCGCCTGGTCCCCGACCGAGCTGACAGGGGTGTTGCCCTCTGTAGCCCAGCACAGGTTAAATGTCAATCCAGAAGTAAAAGTAACCCGGCAAAAGAAGAGGCATTTTGGACCAGATAAAGACAGAATTATCCGAGCCGAGGTTCAGACCTTGCTGAGGGCCGACCTGGTTGTCAAACGTGGTTTTGGTTCCAAAGTCGGCGGGAAAATGGAGGATGTGCATCGACTTTCGTAATTTGAACAAAGCCTGTCCCAAGGACTGTTATCCCCTACCTCGGATCGATCAGCTGGTGGACTCCACCTCGGGGTACGAGCTGTTAAGTTTCATGGACGCGTACCAGGGATATCACCAAATACCCTTGGCGAAAGAGGACCAAGATAAGGTCAGTTTTATCACGTCGGATGGAACGTTCTGCTATGTGGTCATGCCCTTTGGCCTCAAGAACGCCGGGGCCACATACCAGAGGTTAATGGACAAAGTGTTTGAAAACCAGGCGGGAAGGAACATTGAGGTTTATGTGGATGATATCTTGGTAAAATCTAAAGGCCAGGCAGACCTATTGCCCGACTTAGAGGAAACTTTTGCCACACTAAGCAGGTTTGGTCTGAAATTGAATCCGGCTAAGTGCGTATTTGGTGTGAAGAGCGGTAAATTCTTGGGTTTCATGGTAACAGAGAGGGGGATCGAGGTCAACCCGGAAAAAGTTAGAGCAATTCAAGACATGACCTCACCTCGCAGCATAAAAGAGGTGCAAAAACTAACAGGGCGGATTGCGTCCTTAGCTCGTTTTATTTCCAGGTCAGCTCATAGGAGTTACCCTTTCTTCCGAGTGCTAAGAAAGGCCAAAAAGTTCGCTTGGGACGACGAGTGCGAGGAAGCTTTCTCTGACCTGAAGAAGCACTTGGCTGGGCTACCAGTCCTGGTAAAGCCAGAGCCCGGCGAGCGATTATGGATCTACTTGTCTGCCACAGAAAGCGCTGTTAGCTCGGTACTGATAAAACAAGACGGTACGGACCAGAAGCCGGTGTATTATGTCAGCCATGCACTGAAAGGGGCGGAACTCAGATACCCAGAGGTCGAAAAATTGGCATTAGCTTTGGTCCTAACCGCAAGGAGGCTGAGACCCTACTTTTTGTCACATCCCATCTCAGTGCTAACCAACAGCCCCATGGGGAGGATAATGACCCAGCCTGATGTATCGGGGAGATTGGTGAAATGGACAATCGAGCTCGGCGAGTACGACGTAACCTACCAACCTCGGTCATCCATCAAAGCCCAGGCCTTATCAGATTTCAGCGCGGAAATGATAGAGGTTGAAGCTGAGGAGCCCTAGAAGGTATACGTGGATGGAGCAGCTAACAGTGAAGGCAGTGGAGTGGGGATTGTTCTGATATCCCCCGCGGGTGAGAAGATGAATGTCATTATCAGATTAGATTTCCGGGCTTCTAATAATGAAGCAGAGTACGAGGCTATACTGATCGGGCAGAGGTTGGCAAAAGAGGTCGGTGCCAGCCGGGTGATCCTTCACTCGGACTCCCAGCTGCTGAGAGTGAAAGGGAATTACGAAGCCAAAAGCGAGAAGATGATAGAATACTTGAAGGCTATACAGGAGATGTCAGAAAGTTTCGTGGAGTGGAGCATAGTGCAGATCCCTAGGGAGGATAATCAGGAGGCCGATGAGCTCTCCAAGTGGTCAACATCCCTGGTTCCTTTGTCACAGAGGGAGTACATATTTCAGACAGAGTTGATTCCGGCAGCTCGGCCCGTCACCGAGGCCCCCGAGGTGTTGGGTTGGATGGCCCCGATTTTGAACTACTTGAAAAAGCTGGAAGTACCCGCTGATAAGAACCAAGCCCGACGGTTAAAGAGGCATGCATTCCGTTTTGTTCTGATAGAGGATGTGTTATATAAGAGGTCATTTGCCGGACCCCTCCTCCGATGTCTCAACTCGGAAGAGGCAGAATATGTGCTCAGAGAAATTCACGAGGGATGCTGCGGAGACCATCTCGGGGGGTTGTCTCTGGCCAGAAAGACTCTCCTTGCTGGGTATTTCTGGCCTACCCTGAGGAATGACGCGATCAGGACTGTAGTCACTTGTGAAGGTTGTCAGAGGAACAGTAAGTTCCAGTCAAGGCCAGCAAGTCTCATGAAAGCGGTAACATCGGCCTGTCCTTTCGATAAATGGGGCTTGGATATCGTGGGACCTTTCCCGGTGGCCCCGAAGCAAAAGAAATTTCTGTTGGTGGCTGTAGATTATTTCTCGAAATGGGTCGAGGCCGAGCCTTTAGCCAAGATCGCCGAGGAGAATGTGCTGGACTTTCTGTGGAAGAATATAGTTTGCCGTTTTGGAGTACCCAGGAAATTAATATCAGACAATGGGAGGCAGTTCCAGGGGCAGAGGTTAATGGCTTGGTGCAAGGAAATGAAGATCGAACAAGCCTTTACATCAGTAGGTTATCCACAGAGCAAAGGGCAGACAGAGGTCACCAACCGATCAATTGTGCAAGCTTTGAAGGCCAGACTGTACGGGGTTGGCAAGGACTGGGTGGACGAGTTACCAAGTGTGTTGTGGGCTTACAGAACGACAGCTCGCGTCCCAACTGGAGAAACGCCTTTCAGCATGGTGTATGGAACGGAGGCCGTGCTACCAGCTGAGGTTGGAAAGACCTCTGCCAGGGTCCAGGCATATGATGGCGACAATGAGGAAAGCCGGGCTCTGGACTTGGATCTGATCTATGAGAACAGGAAAGGGCGGCTATAAGGATGGAGGCTTACCGCAGCAAGATAGTCAGAGCCTACAACAAAAGGGTGGTACCCCGAAATTTTCAGGTGGGGGACCTCGTCCTCAAAAAGGTCAACCCAGCAGGGGAGGTAAGAAAGCTTGACCCCCGATGGGAGGGACCATACAAAGTAGTCCAGAAGCTGAGTTCCGGGTCGTACTACTTAGAGGAGGACGGAGGCCGACGCCTAAAGAGACCTTGGAATGCATATCACCTCAGAAAATATTATTCCTAGGCATTTTGTTGTTATTTCAATTCAATGTACGAACGCTGTTATTTAATGAATTTTTCCTTTAAACCTCTTATCCGAAATTAAAAATGCAGGTCCGCCCTGCATGCTAAAGCCCAGGTGTATGAGGCCCTGGCAACAATTAAAAGTGCAGGTCATCCCTGTCACTAAAGCCCAGGTGTATGAGGCCTTGGCACCAATTAAAAGTGCAGGTCATCCCTGTCACTAAAGCCCAGGTGTATGAGGCCCTGGCAACAATTAAAAGTGCAGGTCATCCCTGTCACTAAAGCCCAGGTGTATGAGGCCCTGGCACCAATTAAAAGTGCAGGTCATCCATGTCACTAAAGCCCAGGTGTATGAGGCCCTGGCAACAATTAAAAGTGCAGGTCATCCCTGTCACTAAAGCCCAGGTGTATGAGGCCCTGGCACCAATTAAAAGTGCAGGTCATCCCTGTCACTAAAGCCCAGGTGTATGAGGCCCTGGCAACAATTAAAAGTGCAGGTCATCCCTGTCACTAAAGCCCAGGTGTATGAGGCCCTGGCACCAATTAAAAGTGCAGGTCATCCCTGTCACTAAAGCCCAGGTGTATGAGGCCCTGGCACCAATTAAAAGCACAGGCCGCCCTGCATGCTAAAGCCCAGGTGTATGAGGCCCTGGCACCTATTAAAAGCACAGGTCTGCCCTGCATGCTAAAGCCCAGGTGTATGAGGCCCTGGCAACAATTAAAAGTGTAGGTCATCCCTGTCACTAAAGCCCAGGTGTATGAGGCCCTGTCACCAATTAAAAGCACAGGTCCGCCCTGCATGCTAAAGCCCAGGTGTATGAGGCCCTGGCACCTATTAAAAGCACAGGTCCGCCCTGCATGCTAAAGCCCAGGTGTATGAGGCCCTGGCAACAATTAAAAGTGCAGGTCATCCCTGTCACTAAAGCCCAGGTGTATGAGGCCCTGGCACCAATTAAAAGCACAGGTCCGCCCTGCATGCTAAAGCCCAGGTGTATGAGGCCCTGGCA
Source organism: Haberlea rhodopensis (assembly GCA_907163345.1). Lineage (NCBI taxonomy): Eukaryota > Viridiplantae > Streptophyta > Magnoliopsida > Lamiales > Gesneriaceae > Haberlea > Haberlea rhodopensis. Next base: position 372,213 of record CAJQUN010000021.1, on the reverse strand, counting down.
CCTATTAAAAGCACAGGTCCGCCCTGCATGCTAAAGCCCAGGTGTATGAGGCCCTGGCAACAATTAAAAGTGCAGGTCATCCCTGTCACTAAAGCCCAGGTGTATGAGGCCCTGGCACCAATTAAAAGCACAGGTCCGCCCTGCATGCTAAAGCCCAGGTGTATGAGGCCCTGGCACCTATTAAAAAGCACAGGTCCGCCCTGCATGCTAAAGCCCAGGTGTATGAGGCCCTGGCAACAATTAAAAGTGCAGGTCATCTCTGCATCATAAAACTCGGGTGTAGGGGCGCAGGTCAAGAGGACATCAGCAGCTTGCAAAAATTATTTCTTAGAGATCGGGTCGGATAGATCCTTTTTGCATGGTTGAGTCTTTGGAGATTAACAGGTTAGCCCTGTTTTAAGATTTAATTTTGTTAGATTTATTTGTCGTTATGGCACGAGGGCCCTGCGCGGCATTCAGTTCTACGCGGGGGGTTATTTATAAGTTGTATTTTTTGGATCAATCCAATGTAAAATCACGGGTTGGCTCGGCTGGTATAAGGGGTCGGGACGTTCGTAAAGTTGCGAGGGAAACCAATGCCTAACAAGTGATCAATTGCTTCAGATAAGACAATCAAAATTCAAAATGACCTCGTTACAGGGGGGTGCCTCCAAGGCACAGTAAAAAAAAAAAAAAAAAAAGAAAGGAAGGGATTTACAAAGGATAAATTAAGAGCAGGTCAGGCTACTTGATGAAGTCGGGGGGGGATGCTGGCAATGATGGCGTTAAGGTCCAGGAAGTCGTCAGGGTCCTGGTCACTGGGCGGGAAGCCCTGGGCTTTGAACTGGCCCTTGCACCCCTCGAAGCCGAGATCCAGAAACTTAAAAGCCTTGGAGGCCAGCATGCGCGTAAACTCCTCCGACTTGATGAAGGCTTCGCGTCGGGCTGATTCACCTGCTACATAGGACTCCAACTCGGACTTAACCTTTTCAAGCTCAGCCCCGACATGGGAAAGTTCTCGCTCCTTCCCGGCCAGAGCAACACGGAGCTGTTCTGCATCCGCTCTAAGTCGGGTCATCGAGGCCCTATAGGACTCCAGTTCGGCAGCATCCGCCTCGGATTTAGCTGTAGCATTCTCAGCTTCTGACTTGGCCTCCCGCGTCGCTTTCTTCGCGTCTCTGGCTGATTGGCCGTAGTTTGCACCCCGACGAAGGCTCTCGCACATCATCACTAGGCCCTGCAGAGAAGAGGGGGAGAGGGACTCAGTAACAAAAAAAAAAAAAAAAACTTACTGATAGGGCCCGGGATACGCCTTCCTCTGCTAGTGGTTTCCACCTCAGCTCGGACAGGACTTGCTGATCAGCGGGGAGGTCAGACACTCGACAATCCGGGCGGACAGACCTGAGGGGGCAGAGTTGATAAGGCTGACTTCTCGGGTATAGCCCACTGGTACCCCTGGTGAACCCGGGTCGACGGGAGCGACGGATAGATGACTTGGAGGGGAAGCAGGCGGGGTGTCGATCTCATGAATAACCGGGGAGGTAGCCACCTCTTCCCGAGTCGGGATCCTGGCTGCGCCCCCATCCCTTTTTCTTTTCCTCAGGCCTGTCTCCAACCCAACCTCTTCGGCGCGAGGAGGGCTGGCCACGGGAAATGGGGGGTTTGGGGGAGCGACGGGCGCACTGGGATGATGGCTCGAAGGGCCCGCCCCGGCCGCTCCTTTTCCAGCTTTTTTCTGGGACGCCATGGAAGATAGCAGCTGCTGAAGAGACATGTTATCTACAAGACAAAGGATTCAGCAAAAAAAAAAAAAAAGAGAATACAAATGTATATATTTAAATATCAAAAGCTGGGCCGGATAGGAAGAACGTACCACCAGGAACGTCTGGATAGGAGCTCAGCCCAAAGCGCCTGAGTACGTCCTCCCTGATTAGGGCAGCTGAATCAAAACGCCGACCCCCAAGGGTTGAGATAACCGTTTGGAAGAACGCGTCATCTTTATACTTTTTGGGCAGAGGTCGGGGGGTCGGCAGTGTATCGCGCCAGGCCATAGGGCAAGCCCAACGTCGAGGTGGTTTGACAAAAAAGTAGTTTGTTTCCATCCCTTACGGGAGCTAGGGATGTTATTTAGAAATTTGTAAAAGGTCCGGGCACCAAAGTAAAACGCCCCGGGAGAGGGGGTTTTCTTAACTTGAAAAAAATAATTAAGAAGGGTAGGGGAGAAAGGCAGGCCCAAGGATCGGAAGAGGGCAATGACAGATACTAGGCTCTGGTAGGAATTGGGGGTAAGCTGGCTCAGAGAGACACAATGGTAGTGGGAGAACTCCTGGAAAGGAAGGGGGATAGGAAAGCGAAGTCCGCTTTTAAGCTGCTCGAGGAAGAAGGGAAAGTACTCGGGCGGGGGGAGGTGCGGACGTTCACCAGCCCTAGGGACCCGGATGTCGTGATCCGGCGGGATAAACCAAGTACGGAGAAGGTGCTCGGCCTCAGGGGAAACACACGAGTCGAGGATCTCGTACCAAGGAAGCCCAGCCTGGGCCAGGCTCCTCGGGTCGAGAACCTCGAAGGTGGGGAGAGAAGGGTCAAATACCCTAGGAGGGACTTGTCGGAGGGGCGCCACCTCGGGAATGTCTCCCTCGGGAGCATCCGACCTCCGACCCGAGGGACTGGGAAGATCAGACCCTTCGTCCTGATCGTCCCCCCCTCGAAAGAGGGCGCCAGAAGTGGAAGAGGTGGAGTGCGACATAAACAGAAAGGGAGGCAGAGCTGACTTACAGGGTTTTTTGGAGAGGCGATTGATCCGACCTAGAGCGCAAATGGAGGAAAATGACTCGAAAGCCTCAATTTATAGAAGATATGGCTCATGGGCCGAGGAAAGCCTGGCCCAAACCAACGACGCAGATGAAGGGAGCTGAACAGTCGGAGCGCCAGATAAGGGCACGTGGCCTGACAACCCGCTAGGGTTTGGTACAGGACAGCTGTCACCCCGAGACCAGGAGTTGTCCAATCAAAGGACCGGGGATCAGGAACCAATAAAGTTCGCCACAAGCCCATTAGTCGAGGCAGCGCTACACTAGCTCGACTAGGGGGGGATACTGATGATATCCCTAGTTCTGGAGGCCCAGTAGGTCTTGAGGTCCGAACTTTATTTGGGCCCGGTCAGTGCGGGGCCCATTTAGTCAACAAGGGAAGTCGTCACTGCTGATCCCGGGCTGTCCTCATCGCCACTGTCTAGCTTTCCGCCCGACCCGAGTTTATTACGGGCGCGATCACCTCTGTCCAGCTGCCACTATCGTTCCGGAGCCGGGGCGGCGAGGAAGTACATCAAGAGGTCGGGGAGGTCCTCCATGGGACATGCCACCCAAGCAGATGCACTGTCTCCTCGGCAGATCAGGACGGGCTCTATTTAGCAAGATAGCCGGGCTGGGGCGCGGTTTCCTCAATAGGTCAGGACGGGAAGTCATGGGACAGAATAGGCGAGCTGGGGCCGTTTAGGGTGGTCCTGCATACCGAGGCTAGGGTGGCAGGAGTCGGACACCTATTAAAGCAAAAGCTAGGCCTGCTAACCAATCAGAGGGTGGTCAGGCACTGTGAGTAAGAAAAGCATATTCCCGGACACAGAGAATCACCAGAGCAAGAGGGTCGTACGAAGTAGGTAGCAGATGCAGATGGTCCCCCATCTGTGGTCCCCCCCCTCAGTTTCAAACATTGTCCCCATAATCCCCGGCAGACCGGAACCAGGGGCATCCCTCCCCCTATAAAAGGGGGAGTAAATTAACAAGACAGGCATTAGCAGAGAGCCCTCAGAAAAGAAAAAAAAGAGGACCAATATTGATCGGAGATCCACAAAACCAGAGAGGATCCTCCCGGACTCCGGCCTAAATCGCGACTTCGCGAAACAACACATCTTCCCCTATAAATTCATTTGTTATCAACGCGAACCAAAAGGAGAGGTAACATTATTCAAAAGTGTTCAAGACAAAATCAGTAGATATGTTCCATCTTTATAGATAAGAAAGCAAACTATCTATTATCTAGCTAACAATGCAAACTAACTAGTATTATCTTGCTAACAAAATACAAATTAAATATCAATGCATTATATTAATATTATCTTAACAAATAGGTGTTTTGTTCATCTTTATATGGTTTGTTGTCAAATATTTTAACTTAAATAAATAGTTTAATTCATGAATATAAATTTGATTATTATATTACAATTGTAATATATTATAACAAAAAAGTGATTAATTAAGTTGTTTTAAAAAATTATATTTGAAGAAGTAGCTGTGTAAGAGGGCAAAGTTATATATTTGAATTTGGTTAAGTGGATACAATGCATATAATTAATGAGGTAAAGTGATGTCATTAATAATTTTATTTTTTAGCGCAAACAGAACTTACATAAACAACATAATTACACAGAAGTTCCAGCCAAATGCCATAATACACAACAAACAAAAACGAAACAGCAAAACATACATGTGCCCAACTTGGCAATGACAAATATAGTAGGAAAGAGTCCTACTAAACTATCCAGGGGTAGAGCTGAAAGCAATAGAAGCGCAGTACCGCGAAGTGGGGAGAGTAGGGACCACCAAAGAGCCAGTTAGGTCCTCTCAAACCAAGCAGGACGCGGTGTGGTCGGCAAAGGGATCTGTGTCCGATAACATCGGAAGGTACAAATAGGATAAACGACGGACATAAACTGATAAAAGACACCAAACTTTCAAGCTCCCGCATCCGAAGCCCTGAACTGAAATAATTGGCCAAAACGAAACACTACATAATGCACGAGGCCTAGAGGTCCGGTATTCAAAACCAAACAAACCTCGATATCGAAAAAGCACGTATACTAAAGAAACGCCATCACCAAGTCCAAATAGTATCACTTGTCAAAAAGCACAAACAAGAACCCAAAACAGTACAAATCCGTAGAGGCATGCGTGATAATTAATCAAAATGGCAGGAAAGTCTAGGGCTCCAAGGATATGACCACAAACAAACAGAATATAACATACAGGGAATATAAGTTCTATATAGGAATAACAAAAGTGGAGAGAGCTCACGAATAAGCATCGGCAAGCTATAGAATGCACGAGGTGCTCCCACACCTCGAGCATTCCAAAAACATTGGCTCATAACAGTGAACGGGATTGTCAGGCAACCGCGGTCAAAAAGGAGAACGCCAAACACTAAGCCACGCCACGGTCCAGCAAGACAAGGCCAAAAAGAGTATCAACAACTGAGTGGCAAAAAGCATTCGAGTCCAAAATCCAGAAACCACTGAAGCCCTAATCAGATCTGGAAAGCGAGCAACAATACAAACCGCAACTCGACTTTTGAAACCTAAAACAACAAACTGCCTCGGAGGGTCTTCAACCGAAGGAAACGCTGAAGATGGACGTGAATCAGCCAGGGGATGAAGGGTGCCTTCTAAAACACCAAGATTTACCAGATCTAGATATATAAACACCTCAAGGCCAAAAGGAGCAGTCCTGGGAGCAGGTTCAAGTGCGAAAGCCGCAAGGCCACAAGAACTTGCAAGAAACAGAGAAATCGATGGGGATAAGCACTCGATAAAGAGATGGCAATGAGACTAGCCTATTGCAACCCATGGAATTCAAACTAATAGAGCTTCACGAGGAAGAAAAGTAAGAAATGCAGTGAAATCCCTCGTCGGAAGAGAGAGTAAGAAATTAAATAAGGCTTAGAAATTCTAAAAAAGGTCATTCATAGTTTTTTGGGTATGAAAACACATAACATGTATTAGGGGTGAGCAATCGGTTCAAACAGAACCGAATTGTCGAAAAATCGAACCGATCGAATTTTTTTTCGTCTAACCGAATTGACCGAATTTTATTCTCAAAACCTAACCGACCGAACCGATAAAAAATCGGTTATTTCGGTCGGTAACCGAATTAACCGATATTTTTTTAAAAAAAATAAATAAATTTTAAAAATTAGATAATGTGATTTTAACAATTAAATAAATTAGATTATTTGATTTTAAAAATTAAAAAAGTAAAATTTAAATAAAGAATGATATTAATTGATTTTTTAAAAAATAAAAAACAATTTATTTTTTTAAAAAATATTAAAAAATTAAAAATTTCGGTTTATTCGGTTAACCGATATTTTAAAAATGAAAACCGAAATCAAACTGAATTACCCAATAAACCGATTTTTTAAATAATCAAAACCGAATTTTCGAAATAACCGAACCGATTTTCCAAAATATTTCGGTTTTTTCGGTTTAACCGAACTTTTGCTCACCCCTAAACATGTATAATGTAGATGCCCAACAACAACACAAGCGAACTAATTCACATAACAATTATATTTGGTGTTAGTATGCATATAGGTATACTTTGGGATATGAGTGTGTTAATTTTGTCGATTTATGACTCGACCACGATCGCATGGTGTCACTCGTGAACATGGGTGTATCATATAAATTGCATAATATTTTTTCATGTTTATATATGTATTTTGGAATTAATTTTAATCCATCAAAATAAAAATTTCTTGTTGTCCTTGTTGGTGAACCAAAAATTTGCTATTGTATCTTTTGGTAGGAAACATTGTTACTGTCCTTGAAGGGCACTGTCCTCAGGGGCATCATCCACCATCCAAGTGGAATCTTTTTTTAAAAAAAAAAAAAAAGATTTCAAATGAACGGTGATGATGTCCCTAAAAGAATACTACCCTTAAGGGCATCAAACAAACCCTTTTGGTGGATACTCCTCCTTACGTTAAAAGACTTAGGTAACACCAATAATATAGCATTCGGGTATCGGGGGACATTAATTACATATTAAGTTAATTAAGACTATACTAAATTTATTTTATATGAACAAATTGGCATTAGCATACAAATTGACATATGCTTTATGCTAATGATGGATAAATTTAATTGATTTTTAAATATAATAACATTTTATATATCTGGCCATGCACACGTCTCAAAAATGTTTGTTAAATACAAACAATGGAAGGAAAACTCCAAACAAATAATAATTGTTTAAAAATACATAAATAATCTCACTAAATAGTATCATCATTGTATTAATATTCTTTAAATTTTTAGGACTAAAACAAGCATATATCGACAAAATACTTTTTAACAAAAATGCTCTCAAGACTTTTTTTTATTAAAAAGCAAATAGGATGGAGCTTTCTGCTTGAATATAAATATGCACGACATATATTTGTTCCCACTTGGAATTGTTTTTGCTAAATAAATCTTTTTGAGAGATTATATTCATTAAAATTTCTGGTATATAATTTTTATTAAAATTAGTGTCCTTAGCACGCGTTGCGTGCTTATGCAGTTTTTTTTTTCAATTAGTTTTTTAAATTCTTTTTCGGGATTTAGTTACAAATATTATGTGATATGATGATATTGTAACTGATAATATTATTAAGTGCATTATAGACATTTCAAGAATATAATATATTAGGTTAAATTGAAATTATTAAAGTATCAGGGATATTTCAATCATTTTGCATGTTGTCATACTATTTATGAATAAAATATTTAGAAATATTTTGATAATAATATGGTCATACCAAGAAATCATAATAGTTTTTATAGCATTCTCTTTTTTTATAATATAGTAAAGATAATTATATGGTACTATATTTATTTAGTTGTCAAAATTTGAAACCATATTGGTAAGCTACATATTTAAAGGCCTATTCAATGCCTACGCGCTGAACCGCGCGTTGATTTCGTTTCTCTCCCACAAGAAATTCGGCCTCGGCCGACCGATTCGAAATGTTCGAGCAGATTCTTTTTCCCCACCCACTTTTGGAACGTGGCTCCTGCCCCTCATCGACGCCTCCCCATTGCACGCACTATCACCACCATTGTGTGTTCATCTATAAACCATACCTAGTTGTTCCAGTAGGTTTCTGTAGATCTCTCTAAGTGTCGAAGTTCAGCGAAGGCGGACCCGATGTCAAATCAGGAGGGAGATAACACTGCTACGAGTACAGTTGATGTTTCCATCCACTCCGAGGAAGATGCTTCAGAGAGTACTTTTACTCCAGTTGATAGAGCCGCCGCAGCTCCTCCGATTTCTAATGGCGTCAGCAACTCTTCAGGTGAATAGGTTTTGTCTTTTGTAGAATTGAGTGAATGAATAGTGAGAATGAGGGAGTAAAGTTTATTTTTGTTTAGTTAGATGAACTTGTGTAATGGGGACTAGTTTTAATCAATGCTGGCAGAGAGCAGAGGAGCGACTTTTGTTCGATTACATACAGTGCCTCCGGAAATTCTGAATTCTGAGAAGTTAGAGGCTCCTGCGGAGTTAGAAAGATCGAAAACTGAGAAGCATCTTCCCAATGCGGAGAAGCAGAGACGTAATAATATACTTGCCGAAGAGGCTGCACAAATATTTGATGACCGGATATCTGTACAGCAGAAGGTAAGGATTATTTTTGGAGTGTTGCAGCTTGATTTTAGCATTTGTTCTGCCGTGTTTAATTTCCGGGTTTTATGTGAGTCTGAATCGCCTTATATATTTGTGGATACTTTATTCTATTTTGGAAATTAATTTTACTGTTTGTTTGGAGAATTCTGTGGCATTTGAAATGTGATATGCCAACTGTTCATGAAGTAGTATAGGGTAGAAATGTTTACATTATGGAAGATGAATCTATTTAAAATGGGATTTCTAAATGATTTGCTTATGCCTATTGAAGCCTTGCATAAAAGGCTTGGTTGATATGTGTGTGAAGCGGTGGGCTACTGACTTCATTTGACCCTATGGTGAACTTAATGTAATTTTGCGAAGTGATTTAACTATGGTTATATGTCCAAGATTTTGGTTAAAATAGTTAAATTTGCAGTTTAAATTGTTAAATTGAGGATATGCCTGGGGTTTTTGTTAAATATTTAAAGCAATGCAGCTCAAATTGTTGAACAGAATTGCTACAGTCAAAGATGATGGAACTGTAGAATTTGAAGTCCCTGGAGACGTTGAACCTCAAACCCTTGGTGTTGGCTCTGGAAAAACATTTAGTGAAGTTGATGAAGAGTCGCTTGATGATTCAGACCTTCAGTATATTCCTCCTATGCAAATTGTAATGCTTATTGTTGGAACTCGTGGAGATGTACAGCCATTTGTTGCTATTGGAAAGCAGCTGCAGGTACAGGTGTAGATTTCTTAGATGCTACATGAATGCCCTTAACGTCAGACAACATTAAAAGAGATCTGATTAATTAAAGTAAAACATAGTAAAGATGCTGAGGTTGCATGATTTCTCTTGAAGAAAGAGAGATTTTTTTTACTAAATTCATTTTCTCTTTTCTTCTGTCTTTGCACTTTTTATTTTTGCATGCTTTATCAAGTTGTTTATCATTTATGATGGGGTGCAGGATTATGGACATCGTGTTAGGTTGGCTACTCATTCTAATTTCAAAGAGTTTGTACTGACTTCTGGGCTGGAATTCTATCCCCTTGGTGGGGATCCAAAAGTTCTTGCTGAATGTACGTTTCTACTACTAATAGTTTTTCTTGGAGCCGACATAATAATATGTCAAATATTTATGAGTGCTTGTCAGGCAAGCATGAATGCCTGTATTTGTTTAATGATTTTATGCAATGAAGTATGAACACCAAGAGCCAAGTTTCTTGGTGCCTATAACTTTTATTATTTTATTGGTAACTCGCGTTTTCGAAAAAACTTCTTGCTTATTGTTTACATGAAATGTTTGGGGTAACAGAAATTTTGGGAACTTTTTGAAATCTTTAGCATTTCTGACTAGCTTTGAAAAATAACATCTAAAGTTATACCAATGATTAATCTGTGTGCTCACTACAAAAATTCTAGAAGTCATAGATGTCAAACTTGCATCACATAAAGAATCAAATTCAGTGTTATACATGAAATATAATTGCAAAAGCTTAAGTGTTATGGCGTGTGATTTTAAGGCTTTATAATCATCTGTATTTAATCACTTTTTGGTATGGTTGCTTTTGTCACAGTTCTATGTATACGGCTGAACAATACATTTAGCAGCAATAGGTTTTGGGGAAGTATTATTTCATTGAAAAGCTGTTTTAAACATATTTTCCATTTAGTTATGAGAACTTCAATTGTTCGGCTGAGCCGATCCTCTTGCCTAATATCTCTACTGAAAAGTATTGTTTACAAGTAGAATGCACAGTGACACTTCCTTAAAAAATGCCGGCTTCAAATGTTTAACCTGATAAAATAGCCTAAATTTTAAAATGTGAAGACCTTGTACTCGATGTTGACATGCTTTAAAACCATTTGATTTAGGTATATAGTTGGAGTAATCATGATGCCATGGTTCAGAAAAGTCTACTTGAAGGCATTATTTCCTTATAACTAATCGTATGAGTTGATCTTGAGTTTGAGTTCCTTTCTTCTTGCAAAGTACATTGATGAAGTTGATATTTATTAATAAATCAAGCAATAACAGAGAACTTTACATTTCTCTTCTCCAGATATGGTAAAAAACAAAGGGTTCTTGCCTTCAGGGCCTTCAGAAATACCTGTACAAAGAAATCAAATAAAGGAAATAATTTATTCTCTACTACCAGCATGCAAAGAGCCTGACATGGACTCTGGTATTCCTTTCAAAGCAGATGCAATGATTGCTAATCCTCCAGCATATGGTTAGATGCGTGACCTGTGCATTCTCGTAATTAATTTGTCTTTTGTGAAAATCTGGTTCTTTATTTGTATAGTCGAAGTTGTTGATATATTTGCATAGTTTTCATGTCGTTCTGTATAAATTGCTGCTTCAGGTTATGAATGCCTTTTGGCAGATTTTGTAAATGAAACTTACAGATTTTTCCTACTATTGAACTTCATAGTGATCATGATGCAAAGTAGAAGCCGTGAAAAGAGGCTACAAGCATAGCTCCTAACATTTCATATTTTGGTTTATTTTGGCAATGTTAAGAACTACATTTCATGCGCTTCAAAAGGGACTGCAATCAGTAAGTTTTTGCAGGAGTGGAGGGCATCACAATCTCAAATCGAAAATGTCGTCTCTCATATCACAATCATGCCTCTATTGATTCCTGTTATTAAGTGATTGTGATAAATGCTTAATTACTGGCAAATAGTTTCATAAAAGGCCCAACTACCTTGATATTTAATTAAGGCACGCATCAAGAAAAAATGTTTCTATTAGAGGTTTACGCTGAGGGTATTCTGGAGTTATGCTGAACATCTCGCAGAAAGTTATCCGTTCTTATTTTTAATATTGTGGTATTAAATAGAGGCGCATCTACTAACCTATAGATCTCTGCAGGGCACACACATGTTGCAGAGGCACTGAAAATCCCTCTTCATATATTTTTCACAATGCCATGGACGTAAGCTCTTGTCTAGATTTGTTTGAGCAGTTTTTAATTCCTTTTGGTTCATCACGAGATGAAAGTTGGTTGGGATGTTAACAATTTTTTAATTTTCATTATGTGTCTTCTTGTGTTTCTAAGGACAGTTTCTTTTTCTGCTAGGCCAACCAGTGAATTCCCCCATCCTTTGTCTCGTGTTAAGCAGCCAGCTGGATATAGAGTGGGTTTGAAGAATACTATTATTTTGTGTTGCTTGCAATTTTGTTATTGTTAGAAGTACTTACCGTTATAATTACACCATTTTAAACATTTTTTCTTGATGAACCTTACAGTTATCATATCAGATAGTTGACTCCTTGATATGGCTAGGAATAAGAGATATGATAAATGACGTCAGGAAAAAAAAGCTGAGGCTGCGCCCAGTCACTTATTTGAGTGGTTCACAAGGATCCGAGGCAGATATTCCGCATGGATATATATGGAGTCCTCACCTTGTTCCAAAACCGAAAGGTGATAATTTCTCTGAATTGTCTTTTTTCCAAATAATCAAATGCTTTTTCCAAGTGAAATTTTGTGTCATATTTAAATTATTAAAGCTAGTCGTTTGTCATTGTCATGATATCTGTTACAGTTGTGAGAATCATTGCTTATTTATGCTTGCAAGGTTTGTTTATTGAGCTTTATAGACATGAATCTTTTCTTTCAGATTGGGGCCCTAAGGTTGATGTAGTTGGATTTTGCTTCCTTGATCTCGCGTCAAATTATGAACCACCTGAGGCACTTGTAAACTGGCTTAAATCTGGCCCGAAGCCTATTTATATTGGATTTGGCAGTCTGGTGAGTATCCTCGGGTTCCATATCCGGATGGCACCCCCCTCCCTTCTAGAAATAAAGCCAAAAGAGAGGCTGAGACTATTTTTTGTGCGAGTGCTTTTTTTTGGTGATATAAAACATCTTCTCTTGGTTTTTTGGCTTTGAAGATTTTTTGGCATACTTGGTAGTTTTATTTTATTGTGACGTTGATGGCCAAGCTACAATGTATTGGCATACATGTAGTTAAGTCGATTGTGGATCACCAATTAGTTCATTGGATAGATTTTTTCCATACTTAGAAAATCCAATGTTGCACATGAAATTATTGGTGGAAATTACCCTTTAGAGGAAATTATCTACATATTTGCATGTGCAAGTACGTGAATCTATTAGTCATTCATGCATTTTGACTTAATTGAGCGAGATTTTTTGTTGTGTTGGAAAAGTATCTTTTTCCTGTGACCTGTTTCCCTGATCTCATGCATGCTTCCTTTTCTTTTTCCTTCCCAAACACCCTTCCCCAACACCAATTATATTCTGGTCTTTTAATCGTGTAAGCTTCTCTTCTTTTTTTTTTTGGCCAAAAAAGGAGTCATTATTCCATCTTTAACTTGTTTTTCCCTAGCACAGCCTGTTCAAGAGCCAGAGAAAATGACGAAAATAATTGTTGAAGCTTTAGAAATAACTAAACAAAGGGGTATTATCAATAAAGGCTGGGGTGGCCTTGGTAACTGTGAGTTCCCTTTCCCATTTTTTATCGTCCCACTATTTACACATGATTTCTGACATTAACTTCCTTATAAATAAAACTCATTCAAAATCTAATGTTTCTTCTTAGTGGCTGAAGAGAAGGACTTTGTATATTTGCTGGATAATTGCCCTCATGATTGGCTTTTCTTGCAATGCGCAGCTGTGGTATGTGAATTTTTTTGATAAAGGATTCTTTTATCCTATCCATCTGTTCTTGATCTCTATTTATCGGTGTAGAGTCGAGTAAAACTGAAATAGTTTGTTAGTAAGTTACCAAAGGTGTTATTATTTGTCTTGTGCTATAGTTCTTTCCGAAGGGGGAAAGCAAATTGTTATATAGTGTTTTCCAAGTGAGCCAGTTGCTGATGTTTTTGTGTTGTGCTTGATATTGTCTCTTCATTTTCCAGAACTCATAGTTTGTGTGCATGCATGACATTGGATGAGACCCAAGGTGTTTATTTTAGTCTCATAACATTGTCTGTTGTTTTACACTGATTTTAGGTGCACCATGGAGGTGCAGGAACAACAGCTGCTGGTCTTAAAGCTGCGGTAAATGTCATATCCGGATTTGTTGTTCTGCTCACCCGGGATTTGTTCTTGACTATTTCATTATTTATTTGTGTGTTTGTTTTGCATTATAGTGTCCCACAACAATCGTTCCTTTCTTTGGGGACCAACCTTTTTGGGGAGAAAGAGTTCATGCCAGAAAAGTTGGTCCTCCACCGATTCCAGTCGATGGATTTTCACTTCAAAAGCTCGTTGATGCAATCAACTTCATGCTAGATCCCAAGGTACTTGATTTGAGTTTTCCTTTTATTTTATATTAATATGATATATTTAGTGCCGGAATCGGAAATAGCAAATTAAAGTTATTTCGAGTATCAGACATGAAGAAAAGGTTTTCCAAATGAAATCAAAATTGGAGTCACGTATTAGTGGAAAGATTTCCCATTTCTAAAGCAACTTTATGTAAGAATCTCATTTCAGAACGCAGTTAGCAAAAATTATGGGACTATGGGGGCATATATTTTGTAATTTGAATATGAACTAGATAGGCTATGCGCAGGTGAAGGAACGAGCAGTTGAGCTTGCAAAGGCCATGGAAAACGAAGATGGTGTCACTGGAGCTGTGAAAGCATTCCTCAAACACCTTCCACGCAAAAAAGTTGAGCCCGACCCAGAACACACGCCGTCAAATTTCTTATCAATAAGGAGATGCTTTGGTTGTTCTTAGATTTTGAGGGAACAAGGTTGTCTCACTCCCAATGTGTGTGCTCTGTATTGGTAATTGGACTTGTAATCCTTACGTTGCTAGAGGGTGATATGTTGCTGTAAATGGTACTTCCTCCTAACAACAAAGCCAAAATATATTACTTTTTTTGAGGTTCCAAGTGTTTATTCTATCCTAAAGGTTATGTATTCCCAAGTATCGGACTCTTTTGAGTGATTAGAGTTAGTGACCATAGTTTCATTGTGTTCAAAGTCTTGTGTTGGTCATCAAATCTTTTTGGTTTCGACCAACAAACCATCGGGAAGAAACAATTGTCTTCTTTTATGGTTAAGAATTACACTTCTTTGGATAATCTTACTTGAGGTTACTTTCAGATTTATGCATAAAATTTGAAAATCTATTCATAGTTCTCTAAACATGGAATTTTTTTCATATCTAACAAGTTTGCAGGTTTCCAAAAACCAAACATAAAGCAAATGTGAGATTGCAAACATCTTAATTACTCCATTCTGATTGCAATCTTGGGACACTTGTCAACCTAATAACATGCCAAGTTTAGGAAAATGGACCACTGTGTTTTAATGTTGCCGTTATGTGGCATCCATTCAAATTCAGAAAATAAAAAGTGAGCAAGTTGTCGGTGTAGAATGTGGAGTGAATGACTGTGCTGTGGGTTTGTCCCCATAACTATTTATTGCACCGAATTGCAGTGCTGAGTAAAGATCCTACCTATAATACACTAGCTAGAATCTGAAAATCATAAATTTGTTTGTTTTTTTTTTTTTTTTATATGGAGGAATTTTACCACTCGGCTATGGGTTTAATAAGCTTTTAATCGTGAGATACATTATGAATTTGAATGTTCCTCAATTTTTGTCTACTATATTTTATCATCCTAAGTTCTGACTGGAAAAGGATTAAATCATTGTTCGTGTTTGTTATTGAGCATCGACCTTAAATAAATTACATGATTAATATTCGATAAGTCATTGAAGTATGTGGCACACTTTTAGATGTAATACATGATATAAAATAGAGTGATCAAGCATACACAAGACGTGGTGACATGTATACAAAAGTTTTTAACAGTTGTCCTTCAGTGGCTATTTCTGTTTTCTAGGGTGGAATGGAGAAATTCGATCCTAGCTAGCATTAGATCAATGATTGTGATTCAATTTGGGGTGTAAGCCCCGTATATTGTCACAATCGTTACGTTCATTGTAAGATCGATGAATTAGTCCCACTGTCCACATTGGACATGAGATTACCCAAATGTGAACATTAGCAAACATGACAAACATCTGTTATTATCATATATAATGTATTGAATGGAATGCACCAACTCAACCAATTCTAGTCTTCTAGACTGAACGAAGATATAATGAACCCAACACTTAAAAGACATAGATAAATCATAAAATTGCCTGCAAAAGTAGAACACCCAAGTGTTCATTACTGTCACAACCAGATACATGGATGATCCCATTTCCCAATATATTCATTTAACATCTCTTAAAATAACAATTTAACCCCTCCAATCACAATCTTTGCCTCGGTATCCAAGAAACCTATTGTAACATTACTTGCAACACTTATCTTTTCTGCATACAAGCCCATACATCTCACAACTACTTCTGTCATTTGGCTATGCACTCTTTTCTATACACATAACTTGTATTTTCATATAATAATTTTTGACTTGACAGTTATAAATGAAGGGCAGAGGTAAATGGTAATCTTTATAACAAAAGAGAAGGAATCAAGAACTCTGTAGGGAATTGTACTTGCTCTGGTACTTCATTCTGGCCAGGCTTTGCATTACCATTTCAAAGGTCTGTCTTTTTTACATATTTTGGCTTCTATATAGTAAAAAATCTACACTTCAAGAACAAATATTTTTTTTTCTGGTTATTACATCTTATGATATTTATTCTCTTACAGGAATGGAGGGTGAGAATAACAAAGCAGAAGAGGCAACAAAACCCTTCCCCTGTTTATACTGTTCAAGAAAGTTTCACAGTTCACAAGCTTTAGGCGGCCATCAAAATGCGCACAAGAAAGAGAGGATTTCAGCAAGAAAGAACAAAAGGGTATGCCAAAATGCTTTGAACGGCGCATTTCATCCACTCTCCCCGCCGCCGCCCCCATTGATGTTTCCTCCTAGCTATCATCAAATCGGGATTTTTGGCCCTTCGGGTTATATCACTGCGCATGCTGCCAGTCTTCGCCAGTTTCAGGGCCAGGGACTTGGGTCAAACGGAGGAGCGCAGTTTAATAATGTTGTGTTTTGCCGCGGGGAGTTCTCGAATGAGGTGTATGAGAGTGGGATTGATGAACAGAGCTTCGCGAATTGGCGGAGGAACCAGAGATTGTGCAGTGGATTTGGAAAGGAATGCGAGAAGATGGAGAGTAAGCAGAGTTTTGGGGTTGATAACAGGGAGAAAGAAAAGAATCTTGATTTGTCCCTTCATTTGTAGGATTTTTGGGTTTTGCAGAATTTTTATGTAATTTATTGGTGGTATTCGGTCAGTTTTCAGTTTTTGCATGGTTTTTGAATAAACTGAGGGAAAGGTTTTTAAATAACAGCATTAAATCTAAGCTCCGAGTTCATGCACCGAGTCTGAACCTATGATACACAAATCTAAAGTAGATAAATGAAATTAAACCAAATATGTCAACCAAGGCAAACCCAGTTCATATGTAAATTTTGTATTGACATAGTATATTTAATCCTTTTCTTTTAAATTGCATGGAATATCCAAACATTGGAGACTATCTAGATGGTGAAAGATCTTTCTATTGATGCAACCAAAATAAATTTGAATAGTCAAAGTTTTTACACACTTTGAATGTCCTATTTATTTTCACCTTGATATGGGACCTTTAAGCTCCACTTGTTACCATCCGAAATACGAATGACCTGAGACATTCTTCTGTTATTGTTTACGAACATCGGGTGCATGAAAGAATCTCTCAATATGATCCTCTGATTTTTCGGATTAGTTAGAGAGAACTAATTTTGTTTTATATCTAGCTATGTTTCACTTTACTATTTTTTATGCAAGTTAATAATTTTATGTGATTAATAATTTTATGTAATAATATTTATAAATCTCGTTATTGGGCATAATACATCACATCACATGGCCTGGCCAACTAAAAATTGGAATGCCGGTCCTTCACATGATCCTTCAATCTTCTTTGCTTCTTTTTAGTCCGTAGATATAATTTTGACCAAAGCACATGACAATAATACTTTTCCCCTTCTTGGCTATGAAAAAGAACCAACATAAGATTCGTCAAAAGAAAATAAAACCAACATAAGAAACTCAAGGACATTTTCTTTTATATCCCTGCTGCATTAAACAACATTTGATGCAATTCACAATCCACAAGAGTAAAGCTTAGAAGGGAGTAACACTCCCGCTTCTTGTTTCCGCTGGGCTGAACAAAGCAGACCTAGTCCTCGGTCTGTTCTCCTCTAACTGCCTCACCACCTCTTCCATCGTAGGCCTAACAGTGGAAACGGGAGCGCAGCATCCCATCGCAAGCTTCAACGCCTGAACCAGCCCTTCTTCCATTGGATTTCTTACACCCTTTAGAAGTTCCACATCGAAAACTTCCATGGTTGTTTCCTCCAAAACTGCTACCTTCACTAATGAAGGTAAGTCAACAAACTCACCGTTTCTTGCACTCTTGCCTGGATTTTTTCCTAACAAAATCTCGAGTAGTAGTATCCCAAATGCATAAACATCGGTTCTTGAATTGCATTTCTTCATCTTCTGGAGCTCTGGTGGCTTGTAACCATCTTCTTTAGCTAGTGCTACTATCTCATCTGCCACAGCTGGAACCATTATCTTGTCCAGTCCAAACTCGTTGAGCCTCGCCACAAAGTAGTCATCTACGAGAACAGATTTTGATCTCACATTCCCATGAGCGATTGGAGTTTCGAGGCCATGAAGATGATTTAATCCTCTGGCTACTCCCAGTGCAATCTTGTGTCTCCTAGCCCAATTTAGGACCGGCTTCCCTACTCTTGATTCTAGACATAAGCCAGACATACAAATTTCAGCAATTAGTTTAAGTTTTTCAATCAATTAACCGTCAATAATCATGGCCTATGCACTATATCAAACATTTCTGAAAACACAATCACCAGATGAATGCTGAAATATAACTTCTCCGGAAGCAAGTTTATGAGTCATCAATTCTTGATATTGGCCATGCATCGGTGTTGCAATCACAGTGAATGAAACATCAAGAATATATTTATTTATCACTTCCAAGTAAGAAGTACTTTAACAGTCATCAAATTCTTGAACTTGTTGTTCACAAGAATCACCCCACTCAGGGCCTTTATAAATTGGTTGGAGTTCAATTCTCAAACTAATCAAGCAACATTTGATCAACCAAACATCATTTATTGATTTTTAAAGAATTTTTAATGCATAACCATCAACATACAACCGTCAATCCCTATCTAAAAGGAGCATACCAACAAATATACACATACATACTACATTTTAACCAACACTCAATATGAAGCATATTTAGTTTTGTTTTGAAGCAAAAATTGAATCATAAGACATACCATGTAAGAGATCAGAAAGGGTTTTGTTAGGTAAATAATCATAAATGAGAAGCTTCTCCCCTCTTTTCCCCTGATAAAAAGCTCTCAATGGAATCAAATTCTCATGTCGAACTCGCCCCAACTGCTTGATCACTGGCAAGCAAGAACTCTTATCTTCGCAACTCCCTTCTCTCAACAACCTTAAAGCAATTGTTCCTCCATCAGCTAACTTTGCCTTGTATACTGTCCCATGACTAGTCTTCTCCATAACTTGTCCTGTAGCATTCAACACCACTTCCAAAGTTAAATGCTCACCACCCTGAAACAAAACCAATTTTCCGTCACCACCATCTTCACCGCCATTGCCGATTTCTTCATCCTCCCCATCTTCAAACACCTCATCTTCTTCATCCAAATTCCTTCTTCTTTTTCCTTGAAAATATCCAATCAACAATGAAACCAACACCACAGCACCAGTCATCAAACCAATGACAATCCCAGCTATTGCACCAGAACTCAATCCAGAGCTTCCACCACATTTCCCCAAAGGTGGCCCACAAAGACCTGGACTATTCCCTTTAAAAACCTCCACACCAAACTTCGATCCTCCAAAATTTGGCAAAACCCCTGTGAAATTATTGTGAGAAAGATTCATTTTTTCCAGCTTCAGCCCAGTCAGACTCTCCGGAATTTGACCAGAAAACATATTATCCCCAAGATCAAGCTGTTTAAGCCCAATAAAATCAGTAACAAAATCTGGAAAACTCCCAGTAAACACATTCTTCCCCAAATTAAGAAACTGCAAATTTTTGCAAGTGGCATCAGGCAATGCAGGCTCCGGCAGCGAACCGGAGAGAGCATTACCATGAAGCTTAAGAAAAGCGAGGCGGTCACACAGGTTCCATATTGAAGTTGGCAATGACCCTCTAAGCAAATTGTAACTTAAATCAATATCTGACAGAGAAGAACTGTACCCAAGCTCTAATGGGATGACTCCGGACAATGAATTTAAACTAAGATAAAGACTTTGTAGATTTGTAAAGCCCCCAATCTCTCTAGGAATAGTACCAGAAAGATTAGCAGATGGGAGTTGAAGAGAAATCAGATGCAAAGAAGAGTCTTTGTACGAAGAAAGGCTGGTCCATTGTGGTGAAGAGAGGTCTGTGCAAAGTAAAGAAGAACCGTTGGTAAAAGCCCATTTGAGGCCTCTCCATTGGCAGAGTGGAACCGTAGTATTCCAAGATTGTAACAGCAAGTTCTCTGCAGTTCCTTGCAGTGAAGGCTTAATCTTCTGCAAAAGCAACTCAACGTCTGAAGTAGAGTTAGTGAGAGTGAGGATAAGTGAAATGTGGAATAGGAGAAGCATTAGAGCCGCCATTAATGAGGCAAAGAAGAAAAGGAAACAGCGAAGAAGCAAAATCTATGGAAAATTTGAGAAGGAGACGGAGGAGAGCTCTTTTTTCAGGTATTTTCTTTAGACACTGTTGACTATTTAGTGAACATTTATGATTTACACATCTTTAGTCATCACACGCCTAAACAATTATGATTTTTTTGATTCTGCATGATTTTTTTTTTCAAAAAATATATATAAAAAGTGGGAGTGTGAGCATTTATTAATATCATTACATAATATTTAAAGGTCATAAAGTTTTCACCCATCATGATGCCGTTTGTAAAGTTTGGGGCGCATTCAATTTTCACATGCGGCTACCAATATATATATATATATATAAATATATATATATATATATATATATATTTATTTATTTATTTATTTTGTATTTTTCAAAAAATAATAAATTTTAAAAATCAATATTTTTAATTCATAAATAACCACTT
The DNA here is from genome assembly GCA_907163345.1 of Haberlea rhodopensis. Lineage (NCBI taxonomy): Eukaryota > Viridiplantae > Streptophyta > Magnoliopsida > Lamiales > Gesneriaceae > Haberlea > Haberlea rhodopensis. Next base: position 351,686 of record CAJQUN010000021.1, on the reverse strand, counting down.
TAAAAATCTAATATGCTAAACAACTGTTTGCTTAAAATCAACCTCTACAATCTTGTTTGTACTGATATCACCAAAAAGTGTGATTATCTTCTGATATCAACAGAAGATGAGCAATACCTCCATGTTCCTTTAATGCAAATAATAACGTCAATATTGCTTAGAGTCCTCACCTAGAATCACGAAATAAACGTAAGAAAGGAGCCGAAAGTTTTTTTCCGACGAGTCCCCTACGCTCAAGTCAGACGAGAAGATATGATGAAGTATATACTTGTAAAGTAAGTAAAAGAATTATGAATGACCAAACATTTAGATTGAACCTGGTATTTATAGGCGGAGAACTAAGAGTTACCATGCAACAAGGACTCATTTCATGTCTATCCATATCTTTATCAAGATATGATAAGATCCCATGAATGCAATCAAATCCCGATATTGCTCCGCAGATCTCACATTTGCCTTAATTTAGGAGATATGGTTCCCTGACGTCCATGTATTGAGCAAGTCATGAGAAGAGCTCGTCCAAGGAGCTCGGGTCCCCAAAGAGTTCGCCGTAACGTTTGAAGGAGGGCGAACAGGTGAGGCACAACACGTCAATATGTCGGTCCTGTATAAAGAGGTCGGTCGAAGAAGCGAGGTCTTCTGAAAGGGCAGAAGGAAGCGATGAAAACAGGTCGGCCTATCAGGTGGTTATTATTTAGGGGTATCAAAGCCCCCCCTTCCAGTCGAGTTGACATCGTAGACCAGAAGTTCGTATGTATTTAACCGACCTGTTTTAGCTATGAGTCAGCTCTTCATATTCTTTGCTGATTTAGGCGGGAACCAACGACTAATTAATTTGAATTTTGAATTCAAAAAATCGACCGTTGAGGGCGTCTGTTCGTATTCCGAGGTAAATCCTAACCGTTCAATGCACCAGAGATCAACGACCCTGATTCGAGGAGACTCCCCTATATATAGCATGTCTGGTCCCCCATTATCCGATTTTGCAACTCTTGAAACAGATCGGCTCTGACCTCTTTTGCGTCATTCTCCATTTTTCTCTTTCTGAAAACTCCTATGTACGTTTTATTCTTAGCTGTTTTATTTGAGAATGTCTTTTTCCCCTGATCGATTATTTCCTTCCCCTTTAACTGCCGGAGATCTTAGGGTGGTAGATCAGTATTGTTCTTTTTATCACCAAGGGATTGCCCTCCCTGAGGAAGCTATCCGAACGGAGGTTGTACACACTGAGGAAGTTGTACGAAGTGAGGAAGTGTTACGAACTGAGGACACCCAGGAAGATGGGACCTCGTATGGGCACGAACTTCAGATTGCTGAGGCAAGCCCTCAGCGTAGATCGGAGTCTCCTCCGAGCAATTATCCCTGGTACGAACTGTACGTTACTGCTTTGGATGAGTCAGATGAGGTCCAAATACGCAAGCTCAGCCAGACCCCTTCTGACCATGAATTCATATTCCCCTCTTCATCCCAACGGCCGCACCAACCTCCTGAGGGTTACTACACCTTTTACAGCGGGCAGCTGGAGGCGGGTTTACTTTTTCCTCTTCCTGAGTTCTTTCAAGGGCTCAGTACTTTTTATCAGCTTAACCTCAGCCAGTTCTCCCCAACTCCTTTCGTATTTTGTGTAGCCTCGTAATTATTTTTAGAGCGTTAGGATTACCTTATGACAATCCTCCCTTTCTTACTTCTTCCATATCAAGAGATCCGACGAGGGACCTTGGTATGTGACCTACAGACCTGACTGTCCTTTTGTTGGGGGATATCCAAGTAAGATCAAAGATTGGAAGAACTACTTCTTTTTTGTTAAACCTCCTCGGCCATGAGTATGTTGTATTGACTAGGTAGATCATCTCCCGGTTCTCCCCTCACCACCCAAAAATTTCAAAAAGAGCCCCATCTTCTTAGATATAATGAGAGTCATTGGGGACCACTGCTTCAATTCCTCTAAACAGTTGGTGGAGGAGCTCATTTGTGTTGTTGGGCTGAGTCCGTCCGATCTAACTTTGAGGGGGAGAGCTGGTACTTGTTTAAGAAAACTTCAATAATTATTTTAAACTTCTAACTGTTTTTGCTCGATCCGGCTGATCTCTTTATTTGTTTTGTCACAGATTAATGAGCTCGTTAGTGCAGAAGGCTCTTCAGAAGGGTTGAGGTGAGCTCGTCGTAAACAAGCTCCTGAGATGGGGTAAAAACCCTTGGACCTGGCGTCACCAGAGTTGAGGTGAGCTCGTCGTAAACAAGCTCCTGAGATGGGGTGAAAACCCTTGGACCTGGCGTAACTAGGGTTGAGGTGAGCTTATCGTAAACAAGCTCCTGAGATAGGGTGAAAACCCTGGACCTGGCGTAACCAGGGCTGAGGTGAGCTCGTCGTAAACAAGCTCCTGAGATGGGGTGAAAACCCTTGGACCTGGCATAACCAGGGCTGAGGTGACCTCGTCGTAAACAATCTCCTGAGATGGGGTGAAAACCCTTGGACCCGGCGTAACCAGGGTTGAGGTGAGCTCGTCGTAAACAAGCTCCTGAGATGGGGTGAAAACCCTTGAACCCAACGTAACCAGGGTTGAGGTGAGCTCAGTCGTAAACAAGCTCCTGGGATGGGGTGAAAAACCCCTGTAGGCAACAAATTATAAAATATTCTCAAAATTGCATTGAAATAATGAAAGAGTAAATCATCAAAAAACACAATCTTTGCAACAAAAGAAAACTAAAACACGTGAACTAAGCATAATATTTGCGAAGGTGATATGCGTTCCAAAGCATCTTTAATGTCTTCCCATCAGGGCATTTTAGGTAATATGCTCCTGAACTTAACTTCTCTACTATCTTGAAGGGACCCTCCCACTTAAGATCTAGCTTGCCCACTCGCACCTCTTGCACCTTTCTCAGCACTAGGTCTCCGGCCTGGAAACGTTTTTGAATAACTCGTCATTTATACATCTGTGCAATGCGGCTACGATAGGCTTCCATACTGATGGTGACAGCTTCCCTTTTTTCTTCAATTAAATCAAGATTGACGGCTCTTCTCTCACTGTTCTGATCGTCATAGAAATGTATTCTTGATGATTCCACTGCAATGTCAACTGGGAGTACTACCTCATTTTCATAGACCATACTGAAAGGTGATTCACATGTTCCCATCCTTGGTGTAGTTCGATAAGACCACAGGACATTGGGTAGTTCTTCCACCCAATTTCCTTTTGCTTTCCCAAGCCTAGCTCTAATGCTCTGTACCAGAGACGTGCTGGTGACCTCTACCTGACCATTGCTTTGAGGGTAAGCGACAAAAGTAAAGACCTGGTGAATCTTTAACTCTTCACACCACGTCCAGAGTAAAGCCCCCTGGAATTGTCTTCCATTATCAGAGATAATCTTCCTTGGGAATCCATATCGACAAACAATGTTTTTCCAGATGAAGTTGAAGACCTCTTTCTCGGTGATTCTTACCAAATTCAAAAATCTATAAATAAATGCATGTAACTGAAATCATCATAGGATCACTCATACTAACACCAAATATATATTATTTCAATTAACATAAAGTTTAAATTACACGTCCAAATTTCATTTTATCCAAAAACTTTTTAAATTTTACCCAAAAGTGTCATTTTTGTGTCGGACACGCCCATCGGTCATGTACGACACGTATGTCCAATTTTGGGAAGAGTGTCCGACATGGGTGTCCAATTTTATTTTTTTAAAAATTTTAAGGAGACACCACATGCGTGTCCGACACGTGTCCGAGGAGTGTCGGACATGCCATCGGCCATGTACGAGACATGTGTCCCATTTTGAGGAAAGTGTCCACACGGATGTCCAATTTTACTGTTTTAAAAAAAAAATTAAGGACACGCCACGTGGCATGTCCGACATATATTCGATGAGTGTCGGTGTCCTATATATATATATGAATCGTGACAGTGGAATTTTATTAAGTGTTATTCAAAAGGGTGGTTCGATTAATCCATTAAAAGTGATACATGTATGAAAAAGGAAAAAAATGCGGTTAAAAAAAGATGCAACAAGCAAGGAAGGATCTTTTCTTTTTTCTCTCTGATAATTTGATTTCTTTAACATTTTTTTGACACAATATGGTTTGTGTTTCACTTAATCTTGATTTATTTGAATGAGTGTTTTGTAAACATTTATTGGTTTTCAGATGGGAATCAGTGAGTGATTAATTGATGAGGCCAAAGATTTTCAATTTTGGTGCACATTATATGTATGTCAAAATGTCATTTATAAAAAAATGTTCGTTTTCATAGGTGCACTACTGGTGTACCATTAGATTCAAGCGGTGCACTTGTTAAAATTAAGTGCATACTTGTTTAAAATAACCAATGTTTAAGATTGCATACAACACATTGTTAAATATAGATGCACTGCCTTAATATAAGCATATGTACCGCCTTAATATAAATATGTGCACCACCATCTTAATATAAAAAAATGTGTTTCACAAGTACACCGTTTGAGTCTATCATCAAGCGGTGGATTAATGAAAATCCACATTTTTTTATCGGTGAACGCATTCAATCCTTTTGGAAACAGAAACGAATTGTTTCTTATTTAAAATACACAAGTTGGCAACGATTTACTTTTAAACGGTGTCGCCTAAACTAGTACCTGATGTACAGGGTACGACGAATACTGCAAACGGATATAAACTTTTCATAAGCAAAGCTCAGTACCTACGTATGGCATTAAAATATTTGCAGTAGGCAAGTTAATGGATATTTATAATCATTTCTTCCTAAAACAAGTTTGGTTCATTAGATTGTTATATTACACAATTAAATATTATTTATTATTTTATTAATTCCAATCCACTGATAATGGACTGCTGGTAAGACCATTAGGTAGGTGCTGGCCGCCATAAGAACAAGAATGATGCTTCACCTTTCTGATTCTGAAGCATGAAAAGCATGTAGAAGTAAGACTTCTTATTTAGTGTTCAGAAATTGGACTTATTTAAATAAAGTTTTATGGAAGTTGGATTTAGTTGTAAAGATGATTTTATCGGGGATTTAGTTAATTCTTTTTTATGAATGTGCATTTATCTGCAGTTTCCTTTTAATTTAAGACTATAAAAAGTAGGCCGCTTCTATTGGGCTAACTAATTATCCAAAGGGTGGCCCAAAGGTTTTGGGCTTTATTCTTACTAATAGTGCCAGAACAACCGCTTTTTGTCAGTCATTACCAAATTTTTTCCCTCATTTTCCCCAATATTATATTTAACTAGCCCTCGACGTACACATATTGTGTGTGTAACATAATATATGAATATTATATTTTGACAATAATATCAACAATTGATCCATAAGAGACCTTACTACTAGCATGAAAATACTGAAAATGCAATTGAAATATTACAAACAAATAAAAAGCTCACAACCAATTAAAAGATAAAATTTATTTAGGTGATCTTTCAATACTATCCATTTATCTCATGGTTATTAATAAAATAAATAGAGGGTATTTTGGTATATCATAATGACCATACAAAAGTGATTATTTTAAAATGCTTACACATTATAATATTGTATAGATGAGTAAATTTTAGTTTATATATTTATCTGTGATTTCGGTTTCTCTAACTAAATATTTTTCACATTTTCCTCAACTAACCCCTGTATTAACAAAATTTATTAAATTGTAAAGAAAAATATATACCAATAATCCATTCAATCGACAATCCAATCGACTTCGAGGGGTTATTGGATGTGTTATTCAGGCAGATTCATTACATTTTTGGTTCATGCATCTCATTTACTTTTAATGTAAAAAATTAGTAATTGTGTTTAAAAGTATACCAACAAGAAAGCATGCGAGGTTATGATGAGTTATGAGCATTATCTCTCTTATAATAACTTAATTTAAATAGTTTACCGTTTTATCAAGAGTTATAGCTTGAGGTAACAATACAATCAAATCTTTTTAAACAATACATTAGTCCAGGCGTCACGCGTCGATCGATCTCCAAACAGTTATATCCGTATATAGTACTTTATTTCCACCACTTTATTTTACTTTTTTAAAAGTTACTAAGAATGAATTTTGAACTCATTAGTAAAGAGGTGATTTTGCTTCCCAAACGACAACTTTGGTTGGTTGTGAACCGGACAAACTGAATTATCTTCACAAAGTTGACATGTTCATTTACTTTAAATAAAAATATATTAATTCAAATTCTTGGACCAATTATCAATGCCAAGTACTTTGTCGACAAACAACCTTAATTAATAGTTGGACATGAAAATGTGAACTGGAATTCTAGGAGCATGATTACAGGTTTACAATGAGGGTGTCACTTTCTTCAGATCCAAAAAAAAAAAAATAGAAAAGAAGAAAAATTTCATGTAGAGGAAAACATAACAAGCAAATACGAAAACAGAGACAAATAAACTATTTTTTTCTATCTGCGATAGACACTCATTCACACACGAGGGAGACAAAATATATCGAGTAATATACGACTAGAACACGCTGAACCTTATTTAATCATAAAATCTTTGTGCTCGGCCCCTTTTGAACCTCTCCTTTAGGTATTTTCAGGGATTAATTCTAAAACTATTTGACATCTTGTTTTAGGGGAAATTACATGGAAGTCCACTTTGGTGACACAAAATCTACTTAAGTCTTGAGAAAAAATCTTAGTGCATAAAAAGCCAAATTGGAAACAATTGTGTTGAAATAAGTCCACTTTTCAAATTTTCAAATCAACAGGGTGTTTTATGATGACTCTTTTACCCCTCAATAGTTTGATATATTGCATTCTATCCAGAAGACAGTGCAGCGCTATGGATTCCTTCAATACCATGTCCCTGCACAAATCCATCAGATCCAGAGTCAGATGGAGACCATGATTAAACATCAGAAGGAAATTCTGGAAAACCTTCAAGATGTTCAAACCCGAGTAAAGGAATTGGAGTCAAGGCCCAGTTCTACAGGAAGAAGAAAAGGAGGATGGTTGCCACCATCTTACGGAACAGAACCCCTTTTACACCAAAAGGGGAAAGCAGAGGAGGTCCGAAGGCCTTTAACTGAGTCTGAAAAAATGATTGCAGTCCTACGAGGAGAACCCATACTTCCCACAAAGTAATGGAAAGAATCAACCTGGAAGATCTACGGGATCTTGAAGATCTAAGGGATCTTGCTGATTCATTTGCGGGATTAAATCTCGTAGAAATCAAGACAGGAGAGCTTGTACAAAGACCTCCACCACAAGAGAGCTTCGGGTCACACAATCCACCCGAAGGAGACCAAAGTATGCCACACAGGGAAGATTTTACCTCAGCAACTTTGGATCCCCCAGTTGGAACAAGAAACCGTTCCCGAAGGCCAGATATTCATCAAACGCCCTATGGGAAGTCACAGCTAGATCCAATCCATCCATATGGACTTATGCTCAACATGGATAATTTGGATTTCAAAAACAGAGAAATCCTTATTGATGAATGGGCTTCAGCAATGAGAATAGCAGCAGGAACACTTGACTTAGGCAAAGAAGGATTCATTTTACTTCTAAAAATGAGTCTGGAAGGATCAGTCAAGATTGCCTGGGATCTTGGAGACCCAGGAACCAAAGAAGAAGTTCTAGCCGGAGAGTCCCTGAAAGAGATCGTGGACAAGATGGCGAGATTCTTCAAAATCTGTTTCATCGGAATAAGCTACTTCGAGGGAATGGAGGAAGAAAAGGCTAAAAAATACAGACAAGCTCTAATTAGCCTAGAACTACATGACATCTGCTATGTAGATGAGTACATCAAACTCTTTACAGAGTATCGATGGAAGTCGAAGATAGCGGAAAACGATGCCGCGGAGCTGTTCTTTGTCAAAATTCCGAGCCCATGGAGAGAAATGCTTATCCAGGAGTATACACCGCATACAATCGAGACGGTGTCCAGGAGAATGTCATTTCTCAAAGTAAAGCTGGCAGAGTGGTGCTACCAAGCAAAGCTCCAGAAAAATTTCAAGAAGCTCAGAGGAATCAACAAAATGGCTTCTCTTTGTTGTACGGGAAATGATATCCCTACAATCATTGGGAACTACCCACAAAGGCGCAAGTTGAAGAAGCACAGAAGTCAACCGTATGCCCGAGGAGGTGGTTCAAGAAGAAGTAGGTCTTCATGGAGACCTAGAAAGTTCTGGTCAAAACAGAAAGCCCGAAGCTACAGATCGGGGCAAAGATCAGGACCAACAAGGAGTAGAATCTCATCGACAGGTTCTAATCAAGCAAGTTCTAGCAGGGCACCAACGAAGAGAACTTTCAGACGCACACCTACCCGTGCAAATGAGAGTTTCAGAGATTGTAACTGTTGGAGATGTGGAGCAAGAGGACATATCTCAACAGATTGTCCAGAAAACCAAAGCCGAGGAATAAGACAGTTCGAGCATACCAAGGAATTTGAGGATGCTGTCTATTTTCAGGATTTGGTACAGGTGTATCAATTTGAGGATATTCCCTCTGATGAAAGCATCTACGAAGAAGAGATCTATTCTGAGGATGGAGGTGAATCTAGCTCAGAATCAGAGTGAAGGAGAGTTCCTTCAGCACGTGATTAGAGAAGAACCGACGGGGTTTTTCTCGCATACCACTGTTTCTCATAAAACCCTTATGAGGATCATGAAAGAAGAGCCAAAGCTTCAAATGTATGATGGATTTACAATTGGAGCAATGGAAAAAGCCATGGATATGATTGGTCTTCGTAGCAGAAAGCATCAGATTATCCATAGGGTGACAACAGGTGAATTTGCGATCCCGATGGAATTCACGGGAAACCAAATTGAGATGCAGTTAATCCCCTACAGAGAAATCCAGGAGATTAAGAACAAAGTCAAGAGAGAGGTTGCTAATACACTCTCATGGATTCATATCGGAGCCATAAGAGTTATCATCAAAGCAACATTCAAGGAAGGAATTGATTCGCCCCTCAACCTGGCGATCTTTGACAAGAGAATCCCGAACCTCAAAGACTCTTGTTTGGGAGCCGTAGCAGGAAATCTGTATGCAGGAAAGATGGCCTTCAACATCTATCCGAGGATTGCATACAATTTAGGAGATCGAGACTTCAACAAAGTTCTCACTCTTCATCAAGATTTTAAAAGAGAAGATTTGATGAAAGAAGGGAACAGGCCTTACTCGATCACCTACAAGGTGTCATACGCACTCTCGAATACTCATCATTCCGAAGTATTCTTGAGAAAGGAATTCATCGAAGTCCCCAGAATCTTCGAAGACTTCGCCAAAGCAGTATTGCCGGACATCATTGATACTCCGACAATAGGAGAGATCGACATGAGGATACAAGATCAACCTGTTCTGAACAGAAGCAGGAGCCTCATGATCGAGTCAAGAAGGACGTCTTTCCAACAGGATAGGTTAATCAGCAACTATCCAGGGGAAAAACAGAAGGGAGCCTCAAGCAGAATTCAGAAAGTTCCTGATGTATTCCAAACAATAGGGAAGCTGAAATGCCCAGAAGGCTGGAGAGAAGTGCAGATAATTTTTGACATCACCGAGAAGAACAATATCTTCCCTGCGATGTCCTATATTATTTGCAACAACCTACAGTTGGCAAATTTCAAGGAAACCTTCACATTGGGGAAATTAATCTCACGATTGAAGGAATTGCCGGACGGATCCCCGAGCAGCTTATTCTAGGGATTGAATTTCTCGAGGAACATAAACCTTGGGAAAGATTGCAAGATGGAATGGAATTCACGGTCGACGGAAAGAGATACCGAATTCGATGACCACCAGTCCATTCTCAATATACATCTCCATTGGGATGATATATGAGAAGTACCGGGCAGAATATTTTGCAGCCTACATTGACTCAGGCGCTGGAATATGCACTGCCAGGCGAGAAATCTTCCCCAAAGACGTTGGTGAGAAATTACCAGCCATTGCCGGAAGAGACTTTTCCAAACGGATCATTATTCTTAATGAAGGAGTCCAAGGCGCGGAAATAATTCTCGGCGGAGCAGGCGGTACCCCATGGTACAAAGTCAAAACTCCACCTATATATTTCCATGATACAGGTGCAGATATGCTGTTAGGAAACAATTTCCTACAGACGTTCAAGACATTCACTCAAGAGAATGAAACGAGAAGACTTATTTTCACAACTCTATGTGATCATAAGATTATGGTACAACGATTACGGGAAGCGTTTCACAGAAAATTCCCTATTCGTTTTCGCAACAAGCGTGGTGATGAAGGAAAACTTCGACACCAAAAGATGAAAGATCAGCGGAAATTTGGAGGGCAATTCTTCAGTTCCGACAACAAGGTCCTAGTGAAAGGGATTCACAAACTTTTGACAGGGTTAATATCATGTCTTTCAGAGAGCAGGATGAGGAAAGAGTAACTCCAGAAACTCTGTTGCTACTAAAAAATGCTTTACGAGAAGAAGTTCTACAACCTGAATCTACCCTCGAAGAGAGAATCACTCTAGAGGATGTAAAAAGGAAGATTCGTAGGAACTACAACGAGGATCCACTTGCATGGTGGAACAAAAATGAGCTCAGAGCTACTTTGAAGGTGAAAACTGGAAAAGAAAATGAGTTTGTTAGGTACAGACCGATCCCCATGAACCAGGAAGATCGGAAGGATATGCAGATCATACTTAAGGAGCATCTTGACCTTAAGTTAATCTCAGCCGGTATTTCTCCATACAGTAGCCCAGGATTTCTGGTAAGAAATCATGGAGAAATTAAACGAGGAAAGCCGAGATTGGTGATCAACTATAAAGGGATCAACGAAATCTTGGAGTTCGATGGATATTTTATCCCAAGCAGAGAACATTTGGTAAATAGTATCAAGAATGCCAAAGTGTTTTCTAAATTCGATTGCAAGTCTGGGTTCTACCAGATTAAAATGGAGGAAGCAAGTAGAAAGTTCACCGCATTCTCCACACCACAAGGACATTATATTTGGAATGTCATGCCAATGGGATTAGCAAATGCTCCCCAGATATATCAGAGGAAGATGGATAATCTTTTCAAAGATTACTTCAGCTTCATGTTCGTGTACATTGACGACATCCTCATAGCGTCAAAAAACATGAAAGAACATCTTAAACATCTGGAAATCTTTTCAGACGTTTGTTACAAAGAAGGATTGGTGCTTTCCGAAAAGAAAGCAGTAATTGCTACAAGACAGATCGAGTTCCTTGGAATTGAGATCGATGAATCTGGAATCATCCTGCAAAATCATATTGTTGAAAAAGTACAAGGATATCCGGATGACTTCAAGGATTTAAAACAACTTCAGAGTTTTTTAGGGGTTGTTAATTTCGCTGGGATGTTTATCAACAATCTGGCAAACCACAGGAAGGTGTTCAGTCCGCTACTCAAAAAGGATGTTAAATTTGAGTGGAATGACGATCATAGACAAGCTGTCAAACAGCTAAAGGAGGTTTGCAGGCAACTACCAAAGCTTGCAATACCAAACGACGAGGATGAACTGGTATTATACACAGATGCCAGTGATCATTGGTGGGCGGCAGTTCTCATGAAAATTACACCTGAAGGAGAAGTGCCATGCAGATATTGCAGTGGGCTATTCGATAACAACGAAGTTATCAGATGGCACATCAACGAGAAGGAGTTCTTTTCTGTTCGAAAGGCTTTTAAGAAATGGCCACTTTTCCTACTTGCAAAGAAATTTATCTTGAAAATAGATAATACAAGTGTCAAAGCCTTTTTAAAAAATAAAATTGAATCAAAACCAGAAAAGGCTAGACTTTTAAGATGGCAAGCTGAATGCCAATATTATGATTATGATATTGTCATTGTGAAATCTGATAAAAATATTCTTGCAGATTTCTTAACACGAGATGGAGGGACACATTGCTAGCGATACCCTCAAGCGAGTTAGGAATCTCAGGGAAAACCTGGAGATCCTGGAACGAGATTTTGGGACTCTTTGTCTCAATGCAGAGGTCGCGGGACGACTTCAACGAGCAGATCAGGAACTTGTTACTGATCATATACGAGCATGCTTTCGGGACCACAAACGGTTGTTTGAAGTCTTGAAAGGGCCTATACTTCAGGCAGCACCTTCAACAGTGCAAAAAGAAGTGTTTAGAGAACGGGGCTCATCTAACCCGGAGGCAAGGGATTCAAGTACCCCTGTCACGAGTGCTTCAGATGATGCATTCCTTGAGGATGTACAAGCTGAAGCGAATGTTGAAGGTCAGGTGTCATCACAATCTGAACCTTCAAGTCAACCCAGCACCTCTGGGGTAAAAGAGGGAGAGTTGAATCTTAGGCCAATGACTGGCAAGTCTAAGGTTCAAACTAATGACGATTTAGTTTCTTCACCTATGCAGGATTACCAGCGCACTTGGGAGAAACTAATTACCAGGCGAGGTATCAACCCAGAAAAATCAATAGTTGATATCTCCGGAAAATATCCGAGAGTTTGGATGAAACCAGGCAGCCATCCAAATGATGTTCAGGAATGGTATAATTTCGGAGCTCTAGCTTCGGTTTATACTGTGGCACCAGCCTTCTCTGAAATTTCGAAATTAGCAAAATGGATCAGAGAAGCTGTATACGAGACTTGGGCCAATAATCCACATTTGGCCAGAGGTGATATCTTGGAGTTGTATTTTTTCAGTGCTGCTCTAGAACCAGCAAAGAAAGGCTTCATTGAAGCTTTTCATTTTATCAAGCTGAGAAGACCAGATGGAAACACCCTGAAAAATATAAAAATGGCGCTACCAGAAGGAATTCCAATTTTGGCGGGAACTATCACAGATGATGAAGTTTCAACCAGACGAGCATGGGGTCTTTGGGTTTGTCTAACTGAAATGGACAAAGTCAAATACACATTCAAGTTCTTTCAGAATTCAGCCAATGGAACTTTCTTGCTGAATTCTGTAAGTAACCCCATGAGCATACAGCGCAGCGGAATAAAATTTTGGGATTACAAACCAGCGATCTATACATAGGGATTCATATCGGATTAGAGAATTACAAGTGTCTTACCCTTGTAGCGTGTTTGAAGCCGAATCCACGGAGCTGCACCACGTCCTACGCCTTCTCCGAGTCACTAAGCAAAACTCGATTGGTTTTGCCTCAACGGTATCCACACGATCAAATCGAGTGAAGGGATAGTTTAATATCAAGTTGCTAGACAAGATATTAAACCGGAACCAAAAACCACACTTTGATTCACAATCAAATTGGCACAAACTCACCAAGAACTACTCGGCTATGAAGTGGCCGAAAGTTCAAGATGATGGTAGCGGCCGAGAGTGATTCTTTTGTGCTAGGTTTTTATGTTATGAATTGTATCTTACAATTAAACACCTTGTAATCACTTTTATATAATTAATTAAAGGCTTTCTTAAAGCTTCATGGGCTTAAGCCCATGATTTAATTAATCCTTATGATTATTAATTAAGACTCCTCTTAATTATTTAATTCATCCCATGAATTTAATTTCCCTTCTCGATTTAATCTTTTGTGCGACCCGATAGGATCTCGTAATGTTGGCAGTGACATAAAATCTCATTTTATGTCGCAAGCATTGAGCGGTATCTAGCAACACATCGATGCTACCCAAATTACGAGAATGTCAATGACTCGACATAACCTTTAGAACTTGTGATAATATTAATCATGTAACTTAATCCCTTTGTCCTTTGTGTTTAGATTGAACACGAGTCATGGAATAGTCATACTCATATATCCAATCTTTATTTCTTGATCCCCAAGTAGAACTAGAATAAACGAATAAGCTCGATGTCTCATATCGACTCATTCGAGCATGGCCATGCATTTTAGTTCTCACTTGATCAAGGGCCAAACACATCTCCTGTTATATAGGAGGGACAAATCCTATCTCGATCAGTCAACATCCCTCTACATAATTCGTAGTGTATCCAATAGTCGCCTTTATAGTATACCCTGTTACGGGTAACGTTTGACGATATCAAGATACATAACTCCTTATGTTGGGATCTCTGATGATCACAAGTCGTAAGGATTACATACATTATTATCACTATGAGAATTGCATATGACGATCATATAACTATCCATGTTGCATTCTCATGGTGGGTCTGTCCAGTACATCGTTCTCTAACATGTACCCATATGTTGATTTGATATCTCATATCAATGAAAAATTCATCGATCAACATATACTAGTCTCTACGTGTTATCATTATCCCTATTCATGATAATACTTGACTAGGGACATCTTTAAGAATAATACAATATTATTCTAAGGACATTAACATATATATTAATTCACAATGCACAGTTAAAAGAATAATATATAATAATGAATTGCCATTCATAAATCCATAAACATTGTATGTCTTAAACAATCATCTAATGACTTGTCTTAGGGCATATCCCAACAAATCTCCCACTTGCACTAAGACCACTCAGACATATACCTAATGCCTAGAGATCTAGTATGACGATCATGCTTCTGCTGTGACAGTGGCTTCGTCAATGGGTCAGATACATTATCATCTGTTGGTACTTTGCATATTTTAACATCTCCCCTTTCAACGATTTCTCGAATGAAATGGAAACGCCTAAGTATGTGCTTGGATCTTTGGTGAGATCTTGGTTCCTTAGCCAATGCGATCGCTCCATTGTTGTCACAATAGAGTTCTATCGGATCTTTAATGCTAGGCACCACTCCAAGTTCAGAAATGAACTTCCTCATCCAAACAGCTTCCTTTGCTGCATCCGAGGCAGCAATATACTCAGCTTCCGTTGTAGAATCGGCTACTGTTTCTTGCTTTGAACTCTTCCAGCTCACAGCACCTCCATTCAGGCAATACACATATCCAGATTGCGATCGAAAATCATCTTTGTCGGTTTGGAAGCTTGCATCAGTGTAACCCATTACATTGAGCTCTTCCTCACCTCCATAAATCAAGAATGTATCCTTAGTCCTTCTCAAGTACTTTAGGATATTCTTGACAGCAATCCAGTGACCTTCACCTGGATCAACTTGATATCTGCTCGTCATGCTCAAAGCATACGATACATCGGGACGAGTACATATCATGGCATACATGATAGATCCAATAGCTGATGCGTATGGAATCATACTCATGCGTTGTCTCTCATCTGGTGTTGAAGGACACTGTTCCTTCGAGAGATAAATACCATGTGTCATAGGCACGAATCCTTTCTTGGATTCTTGCATGCTAAACCTTTTAAGCACCTTGTCTATGTATGTACTTTGACTTAGACCAAGAAGCCTTCTCGATCTATCTCTATAGATCTTGATTCCTAACACATAGGTGGCTTCTCCTAAGTCTTTCATCGAAAAGCAATTCCCTAGCCAAATCTTTACAGATTGCAAGGCAGGGATATCATTTCCAATAAGAAGTATGTCATCTACATACAACACTAGGAAAATGATTACGCTCCCACTGACCTTCTTGTAGACACAAGGTTCATCTTCATTTTTGATAAAACCAAACTCTTTGATTGCATCATCAAAACGAAGATTCCAATTCCGAGAAGCTTGCTTCAATCCATAAATGGATCGTTGTAGCTTGCATATCTTTCCAGCATCCTTTGGATCGACAAAACCCTCGGGCTGTGTCATGTACACATCCTCGAGCAGATTTCCATTAAGGAAAGCTGTTTTGACATCCATCTGCCAGATTTCATAATCATGAAATGCAGCTATTGCAAGTAAGATCCTTATGGATTTAACCATGGCCACTGGCGAAAAGGTTTCATCATAGTCAATACCATGAATTTGTTTGAATCCTTTTGCAACCAGCCGACCTTTATAGGTTTGTACATTACCATCCATATCGGTCTTTTTCTTGAAAATCCATTTGCACCCTATGGGTCGTACCCCTTCAGGTGGATCAACCAAAGTCCATACTTGGTTTGCATACATGGATTCCATCTCAGATTTCATGGCCTCTTGCCATTTCTCAGAATCATTGCCCATAATAGCTTGTTGATAAGATGACGTCTCATCCTCATCAATAAGTAGTAAGTCACCTTGTTGAGTCACAAGAAATCCATATCTCTGTGGCTCCCGGTGTTCTCTTACAGACCTACGCTGGGCTTGTGTCTCTTGAGCAGGTGCTTCTTCCACAACAGCTTGTGGTGCCTGCTCTGTTTCCATCTCAATTTCAGGTTCAGTGTTTTCTTGTGGTTGAACTTCACTAAGTTCTATTTTTCTCCCACTGGTTTTTCTAGAAATAAATTCTCTTTCAAGAAATACACCAGTCCGAGCAACAACTACTTTGTTCTCGGTGGGATAATAGAAATAGTATCCTTTCGTTTCCTTAGGATACCCCACAAATAAACACTTATCAGATTTGGGTCCAAGTTTGTTAGTGGCGTGACGTCTAACGAAAGCCTCACAACCCCAAATCTTCATAAAAGACATACTAGGACGCTTCCCAGTCCATATCTCATATGGTGTCTTTTCCACTGATTTAGATGGAACACGGTTCAGTAAGAAAATTGCTGTTTCTAGAGCGTGTCCCCAAAATGATATCGGAAGATCTGCATGACTCATCATTGATCTAACCATGTCTAACAAGGTTCGATTTCTCCTCTCGGATACACCATTCCATTGTGGAGTATACGGAGGAGTGAGTTGTGGGACTATCCCACACTCCTTTAGATAGTCATGAAACTCTTGGCTTAAGTATTCTCCTCCTCGATCTGATCGAAGGATTTTGATACTTTTGCCAAGTTGGTTTTGTACTTCATTCTTGAAATCTTTGAACTTTTCAAAGGTTTCATGCTTATGTTTCATTAGGTACACATACCCATATCTACTGAGGTCATCAGTAAATGTAACGAAGTATTGAAAACCACCTCTAGCTTGTGTACTTATTGGTCCACATACATCACTATGTATTAGTCCCAATAAAACATTTGCCCTTTCAACATTTCCCTTGAAAGGGGCTTTAGTCATCTTGCCCATTAAACAAGATTCGCATGTTTCATATGATTCAAAATCAAATGAATCTAATACTCCATCCTTATGAAGTTTAGATATGCGGTTCTCGTTTATGTGGCCCAAGTGACAGTGCCAGAGATAAGTCGGATTACAATCATTATTTTTAATCCTTTTAGTATTTATGTTATAGATAGGCATATCAAGATTTAATACATAAAGACCATTCACCATTTGTGCACTAGTATAAAACATATCATTTAAATAAATAGAACAACAATTGTCCTTTATTATAAATGAAAAACCATACTTGTCTAAACAAGAAATAGAAATAATGTTTTTAGTAATTGAAGGCACAAAATAACAGTCTTATAAAATCAACGATAAACCAGAAGGTAAAGCTAAATGATAATCTCCTATAGCTAATGCAGCAACTCTTGCTCCATTTCCAACTCGGAGATCAACTTCACCTTTCGCCAATGTCCTACTCCATTTGAGATCCTGCACATTTACACAAATGTGAGATCCACATCCAGTATCTAATACCCATGATGAAGAAGTAGATAAATTGACTTCTATAACAAAAATACCTGAAGCGGAAGTCACACTTCCTTTCTTTAGATCCTCCAGATATACTTTGCAGTTTCTTTTCCAATGACCGGTCTCACCGCAATGGAAACAGTTCCCTTCTTTTGCTATCCCTCCCTTTGGCTTCAGTGCAGAAGACTTTGGCTTAGATTTAGCAAAGACTTTCTTTGCTTTCTTGTTGCCTTTAGCTTTGGCCCTTCCTTTGCCTTTATTCACAATAAGGACATTTGTGGCCTTAGTCTTCTTAGTGTTTGCTTCATATGTTCTCAACATACCAAGCAACTGGGGCAGAGTCTTTTCCATATCAGTCATATTGTAATTTACTACAAATTGACTGAAGCTCTCCGGCAACGATTGCAAGATCACATCGGTGGCCAACTCTTGGTCCAATGGAAAACCTAGCTTGTCCAGATTCTCAATGTACCCAATCATCTTGAGCACATGAGTTCCAACTAAGCTTCCCTCTACCATCCTACACTGGAATAACGCTTTAGAGACGTCATACCTCTCTTGTCTAGCTTGCTGTTGGTACAACTGCTTTAAGTGTTCGATCATATCGAACGCCTCCATTTCCTCATGTTGCTTCTGAAGCTCAGAGTTCATAGTGGCAAGCATGAGGCACCCAACATCAAGTGCGTCACTCTGATGCTTCTTGTAAGCATCTTTTTCAGCTCTTGTAGCTGTTAGGGGAGGTTCCTCAGCGAGCAAGGGTTCCTCTAGAACATATTGTTTCTTTTCTTGTTTGAGGACTATCCTCAAGTTCCTATGCCAGTCTAGGAAATTTGTCCCATTTAATTTGTCCTTCTCAAGGACCGATCGCAGTGATAAAGTGCTAGTAACGTTGTTAGTTGCCATGGATATCTACAATATAAATATGCAAAATAAGTTTATGATTTAAATCATTTAACATGGTCTTATATTAAATGATACTCCCACTATTTTATTTGAAAAATATCAACCCTCGAAACTTTAGTGGGCCAAGATCCATATTTCACTTAATCTTGAGTTAGCTTTGGCTAATCGCCCAAGACTCGGTTATTTAGGTAGACAACACTTTGTCAATTACATCACATATAATTCTTGGATAGTTGGACGAACAACACTTTGTTCAATTCATCAAATGAATTATAATCCAACCCATGCCTCTAGGTTCCCAATCCTATTGAGATAACCTAGTTAAGTCGTACCCAATTAAAGTATGACGGATATCACTTTTATCCTTTCGCGCCTTACTAAGATTGCCACGGTGCTTTGCTTTGGCAAACCCACACATGTACAATCGAAGTTATTGACGAGTACTTTTATTTGGAAGGCATCTAAAACTTAATATTTTAGAGGGATTTATTGATCTCATGATTAATTTGATAATTTAAAATATGTCCACTACATATAGTTGTATACATATCTACATATATGTGTAATACTATTATCAAACTAAAACATAAGATAAATCATGCATCAACATACATAATTAAAACGTGACATGGTTATAGCCCCTACTAATG
Source organism: Haberlea rhodopensis (assembly GCA_907163345.1). Classification (NCBI taxonomy): domain Eukaryota; kingdom Viridiplantae; phylum Streptophyta; class Magnoliopsida; order Lamiales; family Gesneriaceae; genus Haberlea; species Haberlea rhodopensis. Next base: position 332,678 of record CAJQUN010000021.1, on the reverse strand, counting down.
AGTTTCTCAAGCCAATGAGAAACTCCTATGAGTCAACCTAAGGTAACTTCATAAGCACCTTCCTTTGGCTCCAATTTGTGAATGGCCTCCTCATCCCGGCACGATGCTCCATCTTCATTGATCACCATCAATAAAATAAACTACACTATTTTACAAGATATAGAATTCCTCGATTCACATTCGAGGGGAACATAGGGGAGGGATTACATTTAGAATGAAATAGAGAAAGGCACGACTCGCAGGTCGTATTATAAATTACAATCATTCACAAATCCTATCTAATAGGTCAAAGGGCTATAACCACGCACCATGCTCAAACAACACATAAAGCATGCATTAACATTTAATTAATTAAATTCTAAACATTTTAAATTTAATTCTAATTAAAACTGTAATATAATTTTTGAAAAATTATCTTACGCTCGGGACATCACATGCCACGAACTAAAGCGACTAAAACACGAACCACCATGGTTCGAACCAAAACTCACGGCTGGACCAATAGTGGGCCTAGGGTTCGAAACCCTAGCCCATGGCCGAGCCATGGTCCATGCGGCGGCTTGGGTGCGGCGCTGCTAGGGTTCCAAACCCTAGCCGCCTTGCACCATGTCGATTCTATCGAGCCATCTTGCACCTTCTCAATACTTTATCGAGCCAATAGAGTTCAAAACCCTAGATAGTGCGACGGCTTGACCCATGCTCGAGCCAGGGTCCGAACCCTAGCCCTTAAGCGGCGGCCGAGAGGCTTATTTGACTAGGGTTCAAAAACCCTAGCCTGTTTGATGCGGCGGCCGAGCCATGGTGACTAGGGTTCGAAACCCTAGCACCTAGGTGGCGTCGGCCGTGAGCCTACACGAGCCAATGTTCCGGTTTTTGATCACGAATTATCATATATTTCGATCCGTCAATTATATCATATATATTATCATACGATGATTTTCACAAAATCGATTTTTCCATATCATATATGAAAATACAGTTTTAAATAGCATGCAATATAAATTCTAACATGATTAAACTATTTAACCACATAAAATCCGATATGAGCCTTGTACACGGCTCTGATACCACTTTAAGTAACCCCATGAGCATACAGCGCAGCGGAATAAAATTTTGGGATTACAAACCAGCGATCTATACATAGGGATTCATATCGGATTAGAGAATTACAAGTGTCTTACCCTTGTAGCGTGTTTGAAGCCGAATCCACGGAGCTGCACCACGTCCTACGCCTTCTCCGAGTCACTAAGCAAAACTCGATTGGTTTTGCCTCAACGGTATCCACACGATCAAATCGAGTGAAGGGATAGTTTAATATCAAGTTGCTAGACAAGATATTAAACCGGAACCAAAAACCACACTTTGATTCACAATCAAATTGGCACAAACTCACCAAGAACTACTCGGCTATGAAGTGGCCGAAAGTTCAAGATGATGGTAGCGGCCGAGAGTGATTCTTTTGTGCTAGGTTTTTATGTTATGAATTGTATCTTACAATTAAACACCTTGTAATCACTTTTATATAATTAATTAAAGGCTTTCTTAAAGCTTCATGGGCTTAAGCCCATGATTTAATTAATCCTTATGATTATTAATTAAGACTCCTCTTAATTATTTAATTCATCCCATGAATTTAATTTCCCTTCTCGATTTAATCTTTTGTGCGACCCGATAGGATCTCGTAATGTTGGCAGTGACATAAAATCTCATTTTATGTCGCAAGCATTGAGCGGTATCTAGCAACACATCGATGCTACCCAAATTACGAGAATGTCAATGACTCGACATAACCTTTAGAACTTGTGATAATATTAATCATGTAACTTAATCCCTTTGTCCTTTGAGTTTAGATTGAACACGAGTCATGGAATAGTCATACTCATATATCCAATCTTTATTTCTTGATCCCCAAGTAGAACTAGAATAAACGAATAAGCTCGATGTCTCATATCGACTCATTCGAGCATGGCCATGCATTTTAGTTCTCACTTGATCAAGGGCCAAACACATCTCCTGTTATATAGGAGGGACAAATCCTATCTCGATCAGTCAACATCCCTCTACATAATTCGTAGTGTATCCAATAGTCGCCTTTATAGTATACCCTGTTACGGGTAACGTTTGACGATATCAAGATACATAACTCCTTATGTTGGGATCTCTGATGATCACAAGTCGTAAGGATTACATACATTATTATCACTATGAGAATTGCATATGACGATCATATAACTATCCATGTTGCATTCTCATGGTGGGTCTGTCCAGTACATCGTTCTCTAACATGTACCCATATGTTGATTTGATATCTCATATCAATGAACAATTCATCGATCAACATATACTAGTCTCTACGTGTTATCATTATCCCTATTCATGATAATACTTGACTAGGGACATCTTTAAGAATAATACAATATTATTCTAAGGACATTAACATATATATTAATTCACAATGCACAGTTAAAAGAATAATATATAATAATGAATTGCCATTCATAAATCCATAAACATTGTATGTCTTAAACAATCATCTAATGACTTGTCTTAGGGCATATCCCAACAAATTCCATGACAGGAACCTCCACGAGATTTGCCGAAGAACTCTTTGAAACAAAGAGAAGAATTCTTTGGGAGAACAAGATTCCGGCAGGAAAGGAGACTTACCGGAAATTCTGCAACATGGCACACATTGGCCGATGGATTGATCATATCTGCCTAGCATGTCCGGAGCAGAAAGAACCAGAGTTCGGGAAAGGATTCCGATCCAAACCCGACAGATCAGAAGCAGGAAAAGACAAAAGACCTGCTGACAAGAGAGCCCATTTTCCTAAAGCTCGGGGACCACAAAAACCACTAATGTAAAGATTCCCCGACAAAGGAAAAGAGGTTGACCATTAGACGTTAGTGCGGATACTGTTCAAACGCACTCAGACAAAAAATAATGGACCACTCACGAGAAAAGTTGGCACAACCGGACAAAGATGCCAGACCACGTGAAAGTTAAGGCGCACTCACAGGCGCACTCAACAATTATCAAGATTTGGAATCCGCATTTGAAGTCCGGATTCATGCCTATATAAGGGCACTCATTCAGGAAGCTAAGGACATCGAAAATTCTCCATAGTTTTCTGAGAAATAAATTAAGAGTCTCCAAGCTTTGTAATATTTCAACTTTCGTAGCTTGGTAATCTTTCTTTCTTTTATTTCTTTTGTAAACGTTTGTAATATTGTTCTGTTGGTTTTAAGTTTATGTGTTCTTGAGTCAAGCCTCATCTATATGAGAGGCTAAACAAGTCCGTCTCCTCCCAAAAGGAGACGTTTTAATGTAATAGATGTTATAAGTATTCCAGAATAAAAATAAGGCTGTTGCCCAGCTATCTCCCAGATTTCTTTAAATCCTTTTTATATCTTGAATATACCTTACGCCCTAAGGTAGGAAACGAATTAGGGCTGTGCTGTGCGGTTTCTGAAGGAGTCGGATAACTGGTAGACTAACCTCGCCCGTGTGCTGAGGTTGGATGGTGAGGAGCCATTCATAAAACAGTCTAGAGGCAGTAAGTTTTCGACTGGTGGAAGTTGCGACACACCTCACCCGGTGCCGTTATGGTCAAAATGGTATTTTCAGTTTGCTAAAATTTTATTGTAATACGGAAGCATGTTGGGCCTTTTATTTATTTTTAACATGATCTTCAAATCGGGTTGAATTATAATTAGACGAACGTTATATAAACCGTGAGTCCTTTGCAAAAGTATGCTCTTGGGATTCATCTCGAGATGACAGAAACTGAAGGATCTCATGTTCATATAATGTTTATGTTTGTTAAATATTAGGATGAAAATGATGATGAATAGTATATTGTGGCATATTTTGTTCTTTAAACATTTTCTAGGGCTAAGAATGCAATTTTATTAAAGATTGGATGGACCGCGTGGACCGCTTGGACCACATGGACCACATGGGGTTATTATGGTCATTTCAACCTAGAATGGACTTATGTCAACTAATGTTTTTTCGTTGGACTAGGATAGATTATGTTTCACCAAAATGTACCGGCCCGTAATTTTCCCCTTGTTTTATGGCCCATCTTTCTTGGTAATGGGCTCCTCTTTTACTTGATGATACCTATATTATTATGGTAAATACATCTATCGTACCTATAGGTGTATTTTCAATGTATATTATAAAAGCACGAGCTGAACATTTATATGTATATATATAAAGTTGATATTTTAAACTCCAAATATAAAAGTCTTGAATGCTTCAAATTCTTTTTGAAATTTTTGATGCCGCTAACAGTCGTAGTGTACTGTGGTGTATCTACCATTGGTAGATATGTAATATTCCTTTTGTTGAATCAAGACCGAAGTCAAGATCTTTTTATTATCATAGATTGTATGATTCAATCTATCTATTATTGGGTTAAAATAATATATAAGAAAATCAAAAATCTTATTGATTAGATAAAAGTTCTCATATTTTTTGTCAAATGGCAAATTTGACTTAAAAATATGTGCAATTAATAAACAACGACAACATAATCCGATTTGAGTTATGGGCATGAAATGGTGTAATGGGCCAGCCCATAATCAGATCCACACGAATTCTAATAAATTAGTTTCTAAGTACAACCGAGTCTTCATCATTATCATTTTAGGACCATTTACCATTGTTGTTTAGGACCCCGACTGGACCAATTCTCATTGACCCAACTGCTCTAAATTTTACAATTTTGGTCCGATTTTCAAAATCTTGATCACCATAAACTCTGTTTTTAGAACAAATAATAAATAAATTAAATTTTTTATTCAGGACGGTCTGTCATTTTAAAGCTAGAAAATATGACGGAAAAACCGACCCAATCGACATAAAATGTACAAGTTGCTAAAAAAGATTCAAGTATCTCATTCCACGGATTGTACATCGATCTTTGCCTCGCGAGTGGAGTTAATACACTCGTTTTTCATTTATATGGATTCGGGCTTAAGTAACAGTTCACACGCTGCATTGGCCATTGGGCTACATTTGAAGGTCACCCTAAACTTGGAGTCAATATCAACCCTTTAGCTGGCAAACAATATAAATATGTAATTATTGTATTTTATAATTCTAAATCTTTACGCTAATATGATATATTATTAATTAGATGAAATAAATGATTTTAGAATATTTTGAAGAAAATCAAAATATTGGAAGTATGTATATATATAAGGGTATTTTAGAAAGAACACATAAAAACATACCAAGATGTCAATATAGTTATGTTTCTCTTCCTTTATAATATAGTATATTTTTACATGGTATATAATTATAATATAAATATGTAATTATTGTATTTTATAATTTTAAATCTTTAAACTAATATGATATATTATAATTAGTTGAAATAAATGAGTTTAGAAAATTTGAAGAAAATCAAAATATTAAAGGTAATTATGTATATAAGAATATTTTCAAGCCAGGATAATTACTTTATAATATATACCTCTGTATATTGGATGCTTTCCACCGGTTAGCCAAAAACATTTCACATGTGTGAACAAAATTAGACTAAGCCGAGAAGTTTCCCAACAGCGGATTGGAGAAACTGAGCTGAAAAGGGAGGTTTAAAGCATAACGCAAGTTTAACGTTATTATTCGACAATGGCATCAGTGATGGGCGCAATTCCCCTGTCAATTCGAGGATTCGAATCCATTTCACTCTCCCCTCCGTCGTCTTCTCGCGTCCCAAATCACATATCAAATCATTACGCCAGCAGGATCGCTAAATCTTGCAGAACCATATCGAGAAATGAGAGGCCGATCAAGTTTCGGGTCGTGTGCTATACTTCATTCGGATCGCGGTTGGAGCAAACAGTGAGAAAGACAATTGGAGAAAACCCAGTTGTGGTTTACTCCAAAACTCGGTGTTCGTAAGTGTGTGCGCAGTTTTATTCTTTGTTGGATTTATTTGTCTACCTGGAATTGCATGCTTCTTTTATTTCAAGATTATGTTCTTTTCTGCAAGATGTGAAGTGGGTATCTTCAATTTGGTTGTGTAAGGTACTCTTTGGAGGTGAAATCCTTGTTTAAGAGACTCGGTGTGGAGCCACTTGTTGTTGAGTTGGACCAATTAGGTATATTTTGATCTCTCCTATTCGAACTTGGCACGAGATTTCGATTATGAGCGAATTCTGCTTCTTGTTCATTGAAAATCCGTGTTCTTGTTTGACATGGCGTTAATAGCTTGCACTTAGAACTTAGATCAATAAAGTTTAGTTTGTGTGTTCTTTTTTTTTTTTTTGGCTTTTATATTTGATTATTGATGGAAGATAGTAAGGTGTTGATAACTTTTCTTGCGGATATTAGGAAGTGTATATTCAAGAATTGTTTGTTTTATTTGTGATTCTTGAACATGTATAGGCCTCGGATTTGCCGCCATGTAGAGAGGCCTCAATCTCATTGAAGAATTTTAATCCTGACTTCGTTATTATTAGTTTAATTTCGCTGAATCTTTCCAAACAGGGACATATAAGTGTCTGTCATATATCTCGATCATGTAACTTACTATATATGCGTTTTTTAATGTATGTGTATGTCTGAGACGAGTCATTCCGTGCATTCAATATCCTGTTATGCTTTTAAAAATTTCTGTTTACTGGTATAATTTCACTTCTGGAAGGCAATGCTTGGATTTTTCTGAAGATTGATTCGAGCTTGTGTAGATTAGCTGGTTATCAATTTCGATATTCCTTTCCATGGAACAGCCTAAAAATAGCTATGAATGAGGATTTTATGTAGTTCCGCTCTTTGTAGGATTTCATTTTGTATACTCAATCATATGCCTCGGTCTTCTGATACCCGAGGATTTTTAATTTTCCCATTTTCAGGCCCTCAAGGACCACAACTACAGAAAACTTTAGAAAGGCTTACTGGACAACATACTGTTCCTAATGTATTTATAGGTAAGAAGCATTAGAAGCACACACCAAATCAAATTTCTATCACTTTCACGAAGTATGACTTCGACCTCAACGTGCATAGGTCATAAGGCTTTTCTTTATGTACATTAAAATTGATTTTCTTGACAGGAGGAAGGCATATTGGCGGCTGTACAGGTACTTCTTCTGAGGGACTATTCACCTATTGATAGATATCGCGGCTAAACATTTTACTATTGGTTCTAAAAGTGAACGTGAAATTTCAAAATTTGTTAACTAATTCCCTTGTTTCTTGATGCAGATACTGTCAAGCTACACCGAAAAGGCGAACTCAAGCCTTTGCTATCGCAAGTATGTGCCATGAAATCAGAGAACTAGCTCAGAGCTTAATCGGTCATGGAAGCCTTTTGTTTTACTCAGCTAGTTGAAGTTGACAAGATATGCTACATTTCTCTATTTACATCTACACATGTTTACCTTCTTCTCCCCCTCGTCTAAGTGAATGAAACTTGATGCTCTTTACACTTGCAGGGATAAACAAACTATCTTCAAAGATTCAAAAAATGGTAAAATCATCCTGGGAACCAAATCATGTCTTAACATGCGTGATACTCTTGAAAATGTCATTTACAGGATCGTTAGTTGGCTAATAACTAATATTATCATTGAAATTATGATTAAAATAAATTGTTACGTTCCTTAAATTTTCAAATAAATAAATAATGTTGTATCCCTTTGATCTGCCATTTTGTTTATGACTGACTGTTTTTCATTTTCTGTGCTCTCTTGTTTTCCTTATCATCGATTTTCTGATTCAGTTTTATCGGCTTGTGAGTGAAAGCCAAACACAATTTTGTGCAACTCATTAACTCGAAATGAAACTACATCTTTTTTAGGCTAGAATTGTATTGTCAGCACTTTGAGATTTATTTATTACAGTGTAAGAAATGATTGAAAGTCATTAAGGAACAGAACTTAATGATGGCCTAATGCATTATATGTTTTGGCTCATTTGAAACCAAACGAGGGATGGAATCAGATTATCAAGAAGATGAATACCAAACGTGGGATTGGATTAGCTTGTTAAGAAGATGAATAGAAAACAAACTAGAAATATGTAGATATAATATGAGATAGTTAAACGGAGATATAAGGCTTATTAGTAATATAATTTATAGAAGTCAAGGTTTTGAAAAAGAAAAAAAAAACCTTGAAATTTCAAAAATATGTGAGGTAAAAGTGAAGAAATGAAAAATATGTTGAATTGGTTGATGAACATGTTTAAATCATTCAGTTCATTAAAAATCTATATGTTTTTTAAGCTATTTTGGAGTAGAACTACTCAAAATTCTCAACTTCTGTCGTATTTTATTGGATCAATTAATCTGATAAATGATATCCAACATAAAACTTAAAAGATCACACCATTTAATAAGGTAAAATTTAAAAAGTTTGAATGTGAGATGTAGGGGAAAAAAATTAATGACAGGCAGACGGAGAGATGTTTACTCCATCTTCTTTTAAGTTGAATTCGGCCCTTAGAATCATTATATATATCCTTTTTCGAAGAAGATTACATATTATATGCATGGATTCTATTCATCTGGTTGAATACTGCGGCAAAACCATTGAAACCACAACTACGAACAAGGCCTCGGTAGCTGAAAATTGGATGCGAAATATCATGAGATCTTTGGAGCAAAATTGTGGACCCGAAAACAAAGTTATGGGCATGGGATGTAACTTTATCCCTCCCCGTAACCCTACTGACTCCATATTCACCAGCAAAATCGCGACGCTGCAACTGTGTGTGGACACCAAATGCCTGGTTCTTCAACTCCTACACATGGATTATATTCCTGCGCAGTGCTTCATCAGGGATTTGCTCGACCATTCTTTCGTGATTACTTTTGTTGGAGTTGAAATACAGAAGATGTGGCACAAGATAATGTGTGAATATGGAGTCGAGTACTTGATATGTAACTGTAAAGTTGTTGATGTGCATTTGCTGGCCAAGGCATGGTTTCCTATGAGCTATAGAGGAAGGCCTAGCCTGAAAGTAATTGCTGGGGTTGCGGGGCTGTCCATGAGGAAGAACACCATAGGTAACTATTGTTGTTATGGTGCTGATTGGGGGTCAAAGATTCTGGATGAGGATCTGGTTCAGCAAGTTTGCGTCGACGCCTATGCATCTTACATGATTGCCCACAAACTGTTGAAAAATCCATGAACATGTGGTTAATCCTCAAAAATAATTATTGATGTGTTCAAACACAAAAATCTTGAAGAGATATGGACTGTTCACTAGTTGCATGCTATGAAATGTGTATGTACAAGATGATTGGTATTGTTTTAAGGCCTATATAATTAAGATTCACTTAAGAAAAAAAATTAAATGTGAAATTGCATTTTTTTTTTCTCTTGATCCTCATAGAAAGGTCTCGCAAATAAATCTCCGGTACTTTGGCGATAAGCAAACATTATGTACATGTGCGTTTGCAAGTCTCGTACGAGAAATTCTTGAATGAACCAGGTGTGAGTCTCGGTCCATATACCAATACACACATACAAAGATAGATATGAGTTTTGGTACAAGGATCGGGGCCTACACCTAGTCCATACAACTTCTCTGATTTAATATATTACCCTCCAAAAGTCTAAGTTATCACTTTATAATCATAATGAATTATCAAAATCATAAAATTTATCATGAGCGATACATGCACCAAAAGAGTATGCAAATTACATGAAATTATATATACTAAACACACGAAATTCTAGCATGAATCGGGTGTGGGTCCTGGTCCATGCACCATAACACCGGCTATGCATGTAATAAATTTTCTTCTTAATATAAAGTCTGAATGCATGAAGAAGATCAACCATCGGTAAAAAGATACCATTTAATGCTTCGTCTCCATCAGTTTTAAAAGACAAGCACAAACCAGAATGTCTGTTCAGATTCTACGCAGGAAGTAATTTAATTTTTGTTGCAAAAAGCAATGCGTGCACATGCATTGCTATTCTATATACCGATCTAATTTAATCTAGTAATAATAATAATAATTAAGCCGACCTTTTGGATTTCTCGTGGATGCATATTGTGTGTATATATATATAATATACTAGTTTTTCTTGGCACCGTGCAAGGCACGGTGCCAGGGACAAATTTATTGGACAATATAATTGCCAATTTCAAATTTTTTAAAATTTAAAATTCATATATCAAGCAAGTCAGCAGATGTTGATGAAAGCATAAAACGTGGTGACTTGATGGTCCTAGACCGAACATAGTTTACTGTAGATTCGTACCATAAACCTCCAAATGTATCATATGCAAGCACAAAAGAAACACACAGAGGAATAGTTGCATACATCCTAAAGAGCTCCGGAGACAAGCATGAAAGAAAGTAGCATGAAGCAACGTCCAACACCGAAACATTTTTTGAAAAGTTCATAACCAAGTAACAAACAAAAAGAGCTAAAAACTAAGTCGAGCTAAAAACTAAGTCGGGCAACATAGAACTAACCTTAAAAGTAGGGAGTCGTACATGTTCCAGACAGTTAGATAGACATGTGAGGACAAAGGAAAAACAAAAACTACCCAGACCAAATCTTGCAATTCGACATGTAAGAAATTCTTAAAAGAGTCGATCCTAGAAAATCAAAACTGACCAAATTTGAAGTAGGTATTTAGTCCCCACGCAAAACATCTATCTTAGCTACAAAAACAGAGCCGAAGTAAATCAAATCATAGATAAATTCCTAAAAAAAAGGATCAAAAAATTTAATGCATTACAATGTAAACAAAAGACAAGTATTTATATGTTCAACATATTGTCAAGTATCGATAAAATAAGTAGTCCGACAAAAGAAATAGTGGTTCATTACCAAAAGAAAGGACGGTGCATGACATAATTATACATATATAAAGGTAACAGTTTTGTGTAGTTAGAATATATATTATTTTGGGTATAAATCGCCACTATTATATATTATCTTGGGTCAAAAGAAAAAAGATAGCAAAGAATGCCATGGCTTATAGAAATTTAAGGAAGTGTCATTGAAGTGAGTTAATGGAGAAGATAATGGCCAAGTTAGTAGGGGAAGTGTAAAGTTGTAATTCCCGGAATTTGACCCTATAAATACCCGATCATTATCAAGCAAAAGCCACATACTGAACTCTGCAAAATCAGTCGAAATTATATACTTCGATTTTGTTAACTCTCCAAAAGTGCATCTTTAAATGGAGGTTTCATCACTTATATTCATATGATAACAATACATCAGATTTACAATATACACAAAGTAACTAAAGAAATAAAATAAGTCTGTATGGCATTTCAAGCAACCAAAGCCTCGTGTGGATATTATTGTGGATGCCGACCTTTGCTTTCCCACCACCTAAAAAGGAATGAAGATAAATATGACAGGTCACAAACATCCATTAACTATTCTTGGACGATCAATCTCGTTAAATGGTAATTCATTTCTTATTTCTGGATGTACATATGAGTAATACATGTCATTAAAATAAATTGAAGAGTGAATTAAAACACATGATATGAAGTATGGTTTTGCCTAAAGAAGTTCAATCTCAGTGAACGTAGAACCTGCAACGCAAGGTACTTACATAATCAAGAATTGCAATATTGACGAATCTTCATAATCAAAACAATCATGTAGATGAACTTGACCCGTAGAGAAGTTTATGAGTTATGGAAACTTAGTCCAGGGGCGGAAGAATAGAGGTGAGGGGCTAACAGTTGACATGGAAAGCTAGTATTCGGAAGCGAGGTTTTAAGAACAGGCAAAATTGTGTAGCTGGCTCTGTCTAAACAATTTTCAACTGATTGCGGAGTTGGTTTCCGATGTTTTCAATGTCTCCAAAAACCCAAGTAATGCGGCAGCCCCACCTCAGAGGTAACTATCCCTTAGGGTAATAAAACAATGCCTAAATTTATCACTTACCATTAATTCGAGTGACAATTACCATCGTCAATTGCGGACGGACATGTCTTAATAAGGACTGTAGTCAAAGGCGGAGCCACGTTAACGCAAGTGCTCTCCTCTGTAAATTGTTTTTTATTATCCTAAATACTTTTTTTTGTAAAAGTTGCAGTTTACCCTATAACATTATATTTTGACCCCTAAATATTTTTTTTGCCTTCCATTTTTTATGTTACTATTTTTGCTCCCCTAAAAAAAATTATGTCGCTGCAAGAAACTAACTCAAAAGAATTGGGTTGTGAAATTTGTCAAACTTACAGACCATTTCACATTTTTGTGTGGCCAATGAAGGGTATTCATAACAGAACTACTTGAGGGACAAATATACCTAGAATTTAGGGGCTTGAAAAATATTTAGTTTCTAGCAATTTATACTAAAAGACAATTTTCATAAAGCAGAAAAGAGAATCAATTTAAGATGTTACGAAAAATGAAGAATTGCAAGTTAATGAAGTCTGGCTGAAAAATACAGTCATTCACCAAAAAATTGTTGGCAAAAGGATATGTGGACCATAAAATACTGCAGAGACCAGACGATACACGCGAAAGCATTCCATACCTGCGTTCTTGTAGTTCTCAATTTGGGTATAACGGTAAAGGTGAAAAGCAGCCCCCATTCTGGTCAGGGAGGAGCGATAATCTACCGACAAAGAAGATTGATGCCCCATTGGTTTCATCATGTATCCCATGTAACTGCCCAATATTATCAGCATCATCATCCTCCTCACTTTCGGGACTATCATCATTTATTTTACTTTGAAAAGGGAGGATTCAGATCCATACACCAGTCTCATATTCAACTCTTTCTGATGGAAGCTTGTATTTACGAATAAGATCATTTTGAAGCAACAATATATTTGATGGGCGGGGAAGTAGATCTACAGGCTCCCCTTTCGGAATCACTACTTGCTCAATTGCGATTCTTACTTCCTAAACATATGAAGTCATCAATTTGTTGAGTCAACATTAGTATATCTATGACTACTAAATTGTGATCTCGCACAATGAATAAGCTTCATTTTTTATAGATTATAAGTGTAAATGATAAATGCGGTCAAAGCACAGGAAACCCTTCAATCCCTGTGCATGTTGCTAGCATGTGAATTACTGCAGTATATATTTCCAACAGTCAGCTCGAAGCACCAGACATTCCTCATAAATATAAACTCCAGTCATCATTTTACTTGAACACCGCATTGAGTGATTATAAGATATAGTAAATAATGTACATCGCTATTTCACAATATTGATCCACAAGGCAAGGGATATGTTTGAAGACATCTAAAATTTATTCCATCATACTAACTAAATTTCTTGTCAGAGCCATAAGGAATAGTTTACCTCACAATCTGACCTCTTTTTCATAAACGTACCGAGGTTGATTTTCTACGATAAAATTATTGACCTTAAAGCAAACAGTTAACTTGCTTTAGCTATGTTGGATTTGTCATTTTTAACCCACCAAATATCAGTTTCAGTAGAAGCCAAAACTTATCCTTGTTTCTTTTTCCTAGAAACAATTTGTGTATAGAAGAAGACTCCAGCTATCATAACAACTCAGAAACAAGCTTTATCTTTTTCACCAACACATGCATGTATCTTCATAAAATCAGGAAACAGAAATTTAGTTTACCTCCAAAGCATCCATTTTCTCTGACTCATTCGTCTTGGCCCCGGATTCAAAATATTCAAAACCATCAGCAAAATCAGACATGAAAGACTGTATTGCCTTAGTTAACTGAGCCAATGAGTTTGTCAACACACACACACACACACAGAGAGAGAGAGTGTGTGAGATTAGAATCCAAACGAAATACGGAGAGGAGTAAGAAGTGATTTACCAAAGAAAAATGGCAGGAGTTGAGACAAGAATCATGTTTTCACTTAATTTTTAGCTGTAACCATTACTGTGTGATGAGAAAAAGCAGAAAAAACAATATGATCTCTTTTTTTATCTCCAGCTTACAGATATAAGTGGAATGCCTCGAGATCCAGCAGCAGCTTGAAGCTGAGGGTTCTTCTTGAACTTGGACAATAATGCAATCAACACATCCGCTTCACTCATGTTGTCCGTATATTCAAATGTATCATCTATCTTCAACTGTTTCATACCTTGAACCATACTTGCTTCTGATATCTATAATACCTTCTTGCAGTATAAGTCCATGTCCAACAGGCTTCGTAAAGCATGTAAGAAACATGTAGCAGGAATTCTATAATATTGATGGGTAAATTGGTAGCGAAAATTGATCATTGCCATCCCTAGATCACAAACTTTCCAGATCACAGGACACAACCAAATGTACAGAATAAAGGTTATCAATTGATTGACAAAATGCATTATGCACTCACCAAAATAATTTTCCAGAGACTTGAATCTTAAATTCATGAGCATTGAAATGCATTTTGTTTAAAATCCAGAAACATTTTAAGATTCATAGATAAGCTATATTTAGATAACTGGTGTGAAAAAACAGAAAAGAGAACACAATCATATGAAAAGTATTTCAACCGATATTCTTCTTGAAAGGAAAGAGATAATAGTTCTCTATAGCTAATTTTTCCATGTGGTGTAACAAAGAAATCAAAAGTTTGCATACTCCCATCAATCGAATCCCAACGAAAAGACCAAGGAAAAAAGCGTGAAAGAGATAATGCAGACGAAGCACGGAAATCCGATCACCGGGAGTGACCAGCGGGCAACAACATTTTAACATGTGGTTTCAAGCAAAATATGAAGATCAAGGAATATATATTTCATGAATAATGTAACTTTACGCTATAAGAAGTCTCATGGGAAAAAAATCGTTAACTATCCTATCAAAATTTGTAATTGGGAAAACCTTCCAAGTTGTTAAGGAGTTTATGCTAGCATCTAACTAACAATCACCGAGTCAAAATCAGCATGTAGAAGCCACAAGAAAAATGTAAAAGCAACGATCAAAAAGAAATTTGATAAAAGCTGAGAAATGCCATTTTTTGGCACACTTAATTAAATATCAACCATCAGGAAGAGGTAATTGATAGAAAGCTCCATTTCCTATCTGTTAAACTATTTATGTAAAACCTGACGATTGGTATGGTCAAACAATGATGGTATTTAGTCAAAAAAGTATTTCAGGCACTTGAAATATCATAAAAGAATATCAAATGCCAGTTCCCATTCAATGGTGTTAGTAACAAATATGGTTAAGAAATTCATAAGAATTGAAGAACAAACATTTATCAATGCTACAAACATATGGTTAGGAAATTCATAAGAATTATCAATGTTACAGATATGGTTAAAAAATTCATAGATGTGTTAGTACTAAACAGTCCTAACTTATGTACCTCTGCACATTGCAAGCACAACCTCAATAATTTGTTGCGACAACATTGGTTTGCATATAATATATATAACACATCTATGCCTATGGAAAAAAAAAATGGCTGGCACATTGTTTTGCATATATTATATATAACACATTTTAGATCCGCACAAAAAAATATTTGCAAACAACGTATTTTCGTCAATCCAAAATCAATTGAACAAGTTATACTAAAATCACTAAAATCTCTAGCATACATGAAGACATATAAAATCTTTTGACAACAAGATCAGATATGAGAGTATTTGGAGCTGCACCAAAGCCAATGCTCACTGCAGATAGGGTAAAACAAAGATAACAAAATCTCCATTATTTTCAAGAAAACAAATACAGAAAAAATACTGGTGTATACTAAATTTTTTAGTAACAAAGTCTTCCACGCACACCCCGCCGTAAAAACAAACCAATAAGATGAAGGAATCATCACTAAATTGACCTACAACTTTTTCCAGGAAATAAACGAGATGATAAGCAAAATTCAATCCCAAATCCAGTCAAAACGATGATGAAACTTACAGCGACAGTTACTTATAGAGGGAGCATAAACAAGGCAGACAGGGGACAGAGTCGCGGTCTTAGTGACATTCAGCTTCACCCCCAAATGCGCACCATTCTTACAAGTCTCATAGAGACACTCCGCCTTGGTCTTAAGCACATGTTTTTAGGTCGGAACACCACTGACTCTCAGGCTTCGTCGCTGCTGTGCAGCGATGATAACACAAAGCTTAGTTCTAAAGCACGACGAGAAAGCAAGGCGATGTTCTAAAACCTAAAAAAATGTCAAGGCCCAAATAAAAAATGAGGCCCAACGTGAATGATGGCTACTGTTCATTCGTGGGGAAATTTAGACACATATCACTGTAGACAGGGAACGGTGCTTATTATATTGTATAATTTATTCGTAGATGCAAATAGAAAGAGTCGAAAATTTAAAAATATATCATTGAAGCGACGGTGGCCGACAAAGGATCCACCTTGCATCAATGGGTGAGGGAAGTATTACAGTCGACAAATGGGGACAAGATCATTGTTGGACTCGACTGCGAATGGAAGCCTAATTCTTCAATTTTCGACAACAACAAAACAGCTACACTTCAGCTATGCGTCGATACGAAAACCCTCATTATCCAGCTTCTTTACTTAGATCGCATTCCTCAGTCTCTCGTGGAGTTCCTCTGTCATCCCGACGTTACTGTTGTCGGGGTTGAGGTTGACGATGATGTTGCCAAGCTGCGGAGGGAGTATGGGTTGTTCTGTGACAGAGCAGCCGACATTCAAGCTATAGCCATGACACGGTGGCCGATGGATTTCCTGCGGAAGCCGGGGCTGAAAGAGCTGGCCAGACGCGTGACGGGGCTGTATATGGAGAAGCCGATTCATGTGTGAATTGGACACAAGCTTCTCATCAGTGGTTCTGGATGTTAAATTTGATGCTTATTTTCGTATCCGATTGATGATTATTTTTGTCATGTCCCAACTTAGTATTTGGTGTTTCTCGGAATAACTATTATTTTGGAGAGCTTATTAATTTATCGATTATTAATTTATGGACGTTTTACGTTACTATATTAACTTATGTTTTGTTCCTATATTTCCAACTATTTAGTGTAGTACAAATTCGGTGTTATCAAATATAAACTCGAGCATTAATCCATGATAAGTTAATTTAGTAATTTCAGGTGAATGAATAACGTAAAATTTCACTTCCTGTTTTTCGAATAATATCACTCGCTCGTTTTTGTTTTTGTTTTTCTTTTAATAAAATAAATCCATCTTTTTTAGTTACTGGATGATTCATGTTCTTGAGTTTCAAATGTCCTCATACCATGTTTGCATGCTTATTAAATGAAGGAAATGTGATTAATCTTTTGACATTTTTTTTTTGTTAATGCCTCTTCTCAGCTTCACTGTTTTCATGAAATAAATTTATTTGGGTTTTGTGTTTAGTTTTTATTTTGTAATTTAATATTAATGCTCTGAAAATGCAAGGACATGGTTGGTATGGTGTGGCCAGAGAAGTTGGAGCTGATGCTGTTTCTCAATTCCCAAGGAATGGATGTACAGGAAAAGGAAATGGCCAAGGCATGCTCTAGGATTTCTATCAGTACATTTTTTTTTATATATTATTGCAGCTTCTTCTTTCAAGTTTGTTTTGCTCTACTTGTTAAATTTGAGCTCACTTTCTTTGCTCTGAATCTGAACTATGCAATTGATTAACTTTGGTTGACATGTTTGGTTTTATAGTTATCTTATATTAGAAATGTATATCTTTGGGTTATTGTAAGCAAAGTAACAATTGACACAAGGATGAATGTCGACGCGAGATTTCTAATCTCCGTCCTTAAAATTTGTCCTGCAATGATGCTTACAGTTTCAATGCCAATTTGTTTACCAAGATACAATGACTATAACTTGTGATAGAAGCCTTTCAAATCACAAGTCATTAAACTACAAATGTTTAAAAGCTCTCAAACTTTGAATAAGATGAATGTATAGAATTTTCTGCATGAATTTTGCTTTAATCATTTGTTTGTTTAATTCAAAAGATGTTGTTCTATTTATACTAAACAAATGGACATCCCAAAAAGGCATCTTTTGAAAGTGTATTTTTATGAAAAATCGCAACAATACGCGAAAAGGTACACAACCCTTCAGCAAGGGCGGATCCAGGAATGGAATTCACCCAAGGCTGACAAACAAAACATAAAAAGATGAATATATGCTAAGAAAAATATATTAAATAAGAAAACATTACAACTTAAGTTGTGCTCTGCGGTTCTTTATAGCATAAAATTCATCAATGATCGAATCAGAATCAATTCTTTTAGTCAACTCGCGTTCAATATTGACTATCATTGAGTTTGACATGTATTCTCCTTCCATTTTGTTACGAAGAACACTTTTTATATGTGTCATCGCTGAACATGCTCGCGCTGTTGTTGCAGTAGACACATGAAGAATTAAAATAAGACGAATCAATCTGTCAGATTGTAGTATCGTGCCTTGTTTGTCTCAGCTAGTCTTCGACACAGTTCAGAAATAATCAATAAATTCTGAAAATTCTCATGGCAAAGTATATCAACCCTAGGGATGGCAATGGGACGGGTCCAAACCCGGACCCGCATTGAACCCGCCCCACCGGGGCGGGTCTGGACCCGCTTCAACCGAGTTTGGAAGCGGGGCGGGGCGGGTCCTGGGATTGGCCGAACCCACCCCGCACCCGCCCCGTTATACATTTTTATTTAAAAAAAAAAATTGATATTGATTATACATTTTACTTCCTTGAGTGAACAATAAAGTGCCATTATTTAATTTTATATCAAAATTCATGTATTTATGTTAAAGAAGTTGCACATTTTGAAGGAAATAAAAGCAAATTAATAAATATTTAGTAGCTTAAAGATAGTTTTACAATGCTTATTATAAATATTTACTAGAGAAAACATGAAATTTAATCACAAAACTCAACTTTTGTGTTTCAAAATTGATTCCTAACTAAATTTTTTTTTAAAAAGTAAAAAATTAAAAAAATCTAGAACCGGGGCGGGGCAGGGTAAACCCGCCGGGTTCGCAGGTCTAAACGGGGCTGGGCGGGTCTGGGTTTTATGTGTAGCGGGGCGGGTCCTGTGATTGGTCAAACCCGTCCCATACCCGCCCCGTTGCCATTCCTAATCAACCCTATACTGTTCTAATTGACCCCTCAAATAATGTATCTCCTGATTACTGAAATCAGCTTGATAAAACTTCTCAGCAAGTGTGTATATATGTTCAGCTTGAAACAATTTAAAATTGTCTTTAGGTTCCAAGGCAGAGCTAAGTATAAGAAGTTCTATTGTTGCATCATTGAATCTACATTAATTTCTTCTACATGAAATTCTATTGTAGCATTAAATACATCAAATCGATGATGGTGCTCAGCTTTGATATCATCTCTTTGTTGATGCGAACGACCTCTTGCTGCTTTATAGATATCATTCATATTAGGTATCTCAATGTCATACTCGTTGCAAACTTCTTCAACATATGTAAAGAGAATATCAAAACCTTCCTCTCTTAATGTTTGAAGTAACACTGTCATAGATGATACATGGTCCACTGCACTTAAAATATCAAGAGACTTGTATTGCAAAGCTTGGCAAAGTATATCTGTAAGTCCCATGATTTTATGCATCAAGTACAAGCTAAACATGAAATCAAACGATCTCATAGCAAGCACACAACCATTAGCTTCCCCACGTGTAGAATTAGATGAGCCACGTGTAGAATTAGATGAGCATTCAATCACCATGTGTTCAAGCACAGTTATCACAGCACTATACATGTCTATTAAACCACAAATGGAATCATAATGCGAAGTCCAACGAGTTGTTCCTGACCGATGCACATTACCATTTTGGTTAGCTCCTTTACCTGTTGAACACTGACCTGTAGCCATCCTTTTTGCAATTTCTTCAGCTTGAGCAGAATGTAATTCAATATAACTCTTAGAAGGACTACCAACAAGATTAGAAATGACATCCAATTTTGAAAAGAACAACCAAATAGACACCTCCTGTTCAGCAGCCACAATTAATGCTAATTGCAGTCGATGAGCAAAATAATGAACATAATATGCATAAGGACAATCTTTCAAAAAAAGTGTGTGACCCATTCCATGAGCCACACATGTTACTAGCACCATCATACCCTTGACCCCACATATTGCAAATATGTAAGTCATGCCGACTTAAAACGCTAGATATTTCTTTCTTAAGTGGCATAGAAGTGGTATTAGCAACTTGTACAATTTCAAAGAAGCTCTCTTCTGAAGCCATCAAGATCGACAAATCTCAATACAATAACCATTTGCTCTTTATTAGAATACAAATTTTTAGCATCACCAATTTTTACAGTTTTTCTAGTGCAAATTTCTAATTTTTTTAGTATAAATAAAATTAGTGCTAGTGTTGCTCACTTAATCATGAAGACTCATGAAGATACATATTATACGTTTACTTTAATCACAACAAAAAACACAATATGTGCTACAATTGTAGAAATTATTCAAAATCTAAGCATCAAATTAAAAAAAACTCTTTTATCACACCAACAATTTTAAATCTCCAGAAAATATAAATGAAATATTTCAAAGAAAAAAATTTAAAAATTACTAGCAGCAAACACAGTACTTGAAATGTTGGTGAACTTTGAATAAGAGGCGGCTATTCATGTTTCTTTCTAGGTAAATCACCGACAAATCTGAAATAATGTGTGCTAAGTAAAATTGGGTCCAGACTTAACACAGATTTAAACATAGTATATATAGGTAACTTTTTTCCTGTCGTGGAAATCGATGTGCCAGGACGCCTCCAAGTGGCGCCCTAGCGCCGTGCCTACATCGTGTAGGTAGGAGTAGCTCTAGGATGTTGCCCACGCTGCCTGGGTTTTGCCCGGGTAATGTTTCTGTTAGATTTGGCTTTGTTCGAGTCGAGCCAAACTCTAGAATTCAGAAATAAAAAGGAAGAAAAGATACAATTCAGAGAGAAGAACAAAGAGCATTCAAGAGGAAGAAGTCTATTCATTAATTGGTTACCCTCAAATCTATTCCGTGTACAACTTTATATCCTGCAATATTCTACTAAAACCATTTTCCAGCTTTACTAATGCATAACCACTTCCCCACGTAACTATTACATAACTGCTTTAAAACTACATTTCAATTAACTGCTAGTTTGCTCGTAACATTACCTGTGTTTGCAGAAACACCTTGTCCTCAAGGTGGAAATGTAATAGTAGATTGGTCATTTTCCTAACACCCGTAGAGTTAAGCCATGCTAATGCACCAGAAACTGAGTTAGCTTTTTGTTGTCACCTCTTGTTCCTTAGCAAGGCTCGCCCCTTTGATCTAACTTGAACAACGCCAAAACCATCATGCATTGTTTTGCTATTAGCATACCTTTCAGTTAGTCCCTTGGCATGAGTCCCTTTGGTAGAATGCAAAGTGTTAGTCAAAGTTCCTTTCGTGGCGAATCTTCTGTCATTTTTGAAAATCGCCCCTTCACTATACTCGTTGCCAAAATAATATGCTCTATGACCAATCTGAAGAATTTTCATGGCAAGTATAGCAGGAACCCAACCCATTTCCTTCATCTCTCTCAACAAGCCACATGCAGTAAACTGCACCTCCAAAGAGAGTTTCACAGCCGCATATGCTTTCCCCACACCGAACATTTCCCCATCAAGAATTGTGGTGTCTTGATCAAATTCCAAAGTATTTTTTTTCATGCTTGGCTCCAAGTATTCTGGTGTTGGTGAAATTTCAGCAACAAGAAACTGATCCAAATACTCTGCTAGATCTAGTCCTTGGTTAACTTCATCTTTAGGGTCGGTGGTCTGCTTGGCGTGGTTGGAATCCATGTTGATGTTGTCTGCGTCGATGTCGATTGCTTTTGGAAGCACTCGGCCATCAGTGTCTTTATCTCTAACATGGTGTGACGCATCGATTTCAATTGACGGAATTGATATGCAGAATGGGACTGCTGCGGCGGCACAGTGATGGGGTTCGAAGATGGCAGTTCATTCTCCACAATATGTCCCTGATTAAGAGGCACAGGCGGACACTGATAACCAATTGATGATAATGGAGAATTCTCGGATGATCGTGGTGGAACCCTGCGAACGTATTGATATACCTTGGCATCAAGAGATTGCAATCCAATTTTCAGATTCTTCACAGAATTCGTAAAAAATTCGAAGTTGATGTTCTGTTTCGCGATCAATTTTGTGTGACGTTCCTGAAGTGGAGTAATTCTTAACAGAAGGTTATCGAGTTCGTCGAATCTCATTCCTACCGTCATATTTGTCAATTGACCCAGTAATGAATCACCCAGATTTATCGCAGTTGAAAGAGCATCAATGTTAGATTTGGGTTTGTTCCAGTGAAGCCAAATCAAGAGAGGAACAATTCTACTAAAACCATTTCCCCGCTTTACTAATACATAACCACTTCCCCACGTAACTATTACATAACTGCTTTTAAAACTGTATTTCAATTAACTACTACTTTGCTCGTAACAGTTTCCTTGTCCGTTTTCACCTAGTTTTTCTATATTCGTATTTTTTGATTTTTTTTTTCTTTCTCGTTAGTGTATATATGCGTCTATCCAATTACAATAATCTTGTACGGTCGTCGAGTAGATTCTAAGCATGAAGGTATACGCTGTCACGTGGCCGCATACAGATCATCCAAAATTTCTCTTAATAAGAGCCTCAAGATATAATGACTGGTGGTGCTTCCGCAATTCAAACAACTACTATCAACTGCTCAGCCGTCGCTTGGTCGCTCGAACAGCCATGGCCGCCGCGGTGCGGCTATCCGCTCTTATCATTACATGCCCCAATAGCAAATGCCTCGGGTTTTCTGGCCAATTTACGGCCAATATATTCACCCCAGCCGTCGCCTTCATTCGACGCCGTAGAAGTCGACAATCGTTCTCATTAACCTGCTCTGCCTCCAACGGACCCTCGTCTTCCGAGATTAGGTTTCTTCTTATTCCAATGGCGATTAACAGTATGCATCATAAATCTGATATAAAATCATTTGCATTTAGTGGGCAATGGGCATGTTCGGTAGTAATTTGCGTGCTTTTATTTTAGCAGACATTTCAAAAACATCTTAGCTATGATAGTGGCATTCATATTTCCATTTCGCATTGATTAATTAGCGAACACCCTATGATTGTGTTAGGATTGGATGATTTTGCGATGCATTTGAAATCCTTCTCTAAGGTTTTGTTGATGAGAGGATGACTATCATCTTGTCTGGTAGTAACAAAGGAAGAAGTGTGGGTGTCGACCACTGAATAAGGAGGAAAAAATATTACTCTTAGAAGCTCAGTGGTTCTGATACCATATTGTGTAGATGCTTAATAGTTTCACTAATGTAAACAATAAGATATAGTACGCAACTTACAACTAAAATCAAGACTATACAAATAAATTTGATTTACAATTAAACTGAATGAGCGAGAACTCAGCAATCAGTTGTTTCATAATATTTTCTAGTAGTGATTATATGAATGGGTTAATAAAGTGTGTCCAGTAGACCCTTCTAGCAACTTGAATTAATCGTTTTCATATATCTAGGATTAATGCAAGTAGCCACTAGCAAATGTTAGTTTTGTTCGTGTTATACCGTAAAATAGTGAATGAGCATCTCACTTTTTTCTTTTTTTTTGCATGGTATCACAGTAGAAAAATTATGCAGCAAATCTACAATTTTTAAATTGCAACTGTCTTTGTTCATTATTTTGTGTAAGTCGCATGTTTCTGTACAAATGCTTTGGTGGCATGTGTGTTGAACAAGTGAAGCCTCCTTGTAATCTTCAGTTTATTCAATATCCAGTTCTACAGCCAGGATACGTAGTGAAGTCTTTTCTCCCTTCCGCTCTGTTCGAATGTTCTTTTATCTTGCTTTTGTGGCAAGTGGCTCTCTTGGAGGATTTATAGCCATCACACAACTAATTGGTGCCTTAGCTAATTCGTCCAGAGCAGCAGATGTTCCTGAGATCCTCAAGGGTATTGGCATTGATTTTGGTGCTGTTTCTGTTTTCGGGTTTCTTTATTACCGGGAAAATAATGCTAAA
The DNA here is from genome assembly GCA_907163345.1 of Haberlea rhodopensis. Lineage (NCBI taxonomy): Eukaryota > Viridiplantae > Streptophyta > Magnoliopsida > Lamiales > Gesneriaceae > Haberlea > Haberlea rhodopensis. The sequence continues at coordinate 308,752 of CAJQUN010000021.1, read as the reverse complement.
AATGTTCAGCTAGCTAGACTTTCTAGGGAGGAAAATCTCTCAAACCTTAAGCTACGTATAGATGAGAAGAAAATTCTCCCCCTCAGCGCTTTTCGGGGAATAGCTCGTCTTGTCATCTTAGCTGGCCCTGCATCTTTCATTGAAGAGTCCTTCAAACTTAGTGAACCTTTCACCGAGTCTCTTCTTGAAAGAGGGGTACTCGTTGTCCCTTGTGCTTCTGATGGAACTTCGCCTAACTTTGAGTTTAAAGAAACGGAAGAAACAAAGGACATCACTGCCAAAAGAAAAAGGTTATGGCAGCTGTCTCCTGTTCTTGCCACTGCATGGGCAACGTAAGTCATCTGCTGTAAAGTGAATGACGAATTTATTTATTCTACATATTTTTCTCCTCCCACCACTGATTCGTGTTTATGTTTGATGAGGAAATGGAACAAATGAAAGTACTGTAAGGCTTCTTGTTTTGTATTTTGTTTCTACAGGTGGTTAGATGAACAAAAGAAACTGGCCAATGTCTCTCCTGAATCTCCAGTGTCAGTAATCTAAAGTTTTCACAAAATTATCTCTTGTTTGTAATGGCACTATGTTATTTAATTTGTTTTTAGGAATAACATCATTCTTGTTACATGCTATCATTTTGACTCTTTCTCTGTTGCGAAAGGCTAAGGAAGATTTCTGAATAAAATAGTTAATTATTTCTCTTCCGCTCCTTGTATTATATGAAGGATTGGTGATAATCTTTAAGATGGTTCTTGTTTCAATATAAAGGTATTTGTCTCTACGAATGGATGGTCGAGTTCGAGGCAGCGGAGTCGGTTATCCACCGTGGAATGCTTTTGTTGTGCAATTACCACCAGTGAAAGGGATGTGGTCTGGACTTCTCGATGGCATGGATGGAAGAGTTTTGTGAGTAGTGAAATTACTCTTGCCTGGTATATGTATTGAAACTTCTGTTAAATCCATCCTGCTGTTACACACCATGTATCTGAAGCTTTTTCTTTTCATTCATGTTACTGTCATGTTATGTCCGCACTAGGCCAATAGCCATCAAAATCTGTTGGCCCCGTGTACGCGGCAACATGCGATAGAAAATACTGAAAATAAAAATAAAATGGACATCACTCGTGGCAAAGCTCTAAAAATTATTTGGTTAAAAACCACAGGTAAGATGAAAAGATTGCACTATAATATTTTGTAGGTTATAACCTCTTCTATTTTTCAAAGAGAACAACACTCTCTATGAGAAAATTATCTCACAAATATTATAGAAATACACACTCAAATTGTAGATATATTAGATGACACTTTGGAATTGTGTATGGAAATGATGGGAGGGGAGCCCTATTTATAGGAGCTCCCCCGCGTCTGAAACGCCTAAACTTCTTTACCACGAGAAAATAAATGCGATGCGTTTCTGATATTTCGCCCACTTGGATATTTGACTGAGAATCAAGCACATCTTCACACATCCTTTCAATCTTGTCATACTATGTTGTTTACGTTTCTGCTAAGCCATTTGAGAATCTGCACCACTCGAACTTATCAGTATTAACTTAGCTTTTTCAGTATATCTGCTAGGTTCTTCTTCGTATAGATTTCTACATATCCACACTTCCTTCTTCAACCACTTTTCGAACAAAATGAAATTGATTATTAAAATGGAATATTAGTACTCCCTTCGTCATTTAAGCATTGCAAAAATGTGAGTATTTGGATCTCAAATTACCAAATCAGGATTAACAGGTTGTAGTGTATTTGGAATGATAGATATATGTTTGCAATATTTATGCATCTTGATCCCATTAACTGATAATATAATATATAATCTTTGTTTGATCACGATTTTAGTATATAATCTTTTCAATTTTTAATCTTTCTTTCATCTTTATTTTTCCATAGATGTTTAATATTATTTTACAAATATAATAAAATTTAAAAATATGATCGAAAAAATATATCATATTAGTTTTTAATATTTAATTTTTTTAAAAAATAATTATTATATATTATATTTGATATGAGGAAAAAACCATAACAAAATTTAAAATTACAACAACACAATATACTTTATATGAAAAAAAAAATGTAAATTATATAAAATTTTAATTTACATAATACACTTACACACATTATCCATTTTTTGTATCTTTTGTTTTATTACTGTTTCTTTAATAAATTTTTACTTATGAAAAAAAAAACTCAATCAGTTTATGATAATAAATTATTAATAAAAAGTTAATAATGATTCATTATTAACCATACAGTATCAATTGAACTAAAATTTCCACCCAATAAGAACACAACATTGCAAAACAGCATTCCATTTACATTATAAACCACACAATGAACTCAGGCTCCTCTAAACAAACCATCTAATATCAATTCTTTTCTCAGAAGCAGACGGCCTTTTCGATCCCTCTATGGAAATGCTTCTCCAAGATGATCCATTGATGAGTAAGGACTGAAATTGTCGATGCCTTGATTGGGAGGAACGTAATCTTCGAACCCGTAGTAGTTTAGCGATGCATCAGATACATGGTTAACCATTTCATCGGAAATCGTGGCAAAGAAACTATCAAGGTCGTCAGATACATGGTTAACCATTTCATTGGAAATCGTGGCAAAGAAACTATCAAGGTCGTTATCCAGAATCCCAGAATAGATTTGTTCTCCGACTTCTGAAGAACTTCCCAAACAATTATTAAGCTGTCCAACATGATTGTGGTTCTCTGTTTGTAGTGCCGACATATTCTGCTGCTGCGTAAAAGGATTTGGTTGTAGCAACAAAGGATCGTTCTGCCCTGTAATGTTGTACTGTTCTGAAAGACTAGCACCTTGTTGTTCAGTTCTCAAACGTTTGTGCGCTATCTGCTTCTCATTTTCGTCTGTTTCCTGTTCCTCAGTTTGACAAGAAAATGAAGTAGCAACCTCTTTTCCTCTTTTTGTAGGCCGATGTGAAGTCTTGTAAATTCGGCATATAACACAGTCTAACTATAAGAGTTAAGAAAGAACATAATTAGTATATAAAATAGAAAATGTAGCATCGAATATTGCAGAAAGTTAGAAACTTTTTTTTACCAGCATGTCATTTGTGCCTTTTTGTTGTCTTGAGGGTCGTTCAGCCATATATTCCTGCATGAGCCAATTAGTTTTGTTGCCTTTTGGGGGATCCCATTCGTAAAAGGCCAAAGATTTCTTGAATCCGATGCAGACATTGTTCTCATATATTCTTTTGTCAGCTCCAGTGACCTTCCAATACCCGTTATCAGCTACTCGATTCGGCCTACTCCCATGTAGATACTTTCGGTCTCTCGTGGTAAAGAAATACCATTCATGGTTTCCCAAACTCGGATACTCCCCTGCAGTATGTATATATCAAGAATAACTAGAAATAGAAAAACATAATATTATATAGCCAACATGCATATTTAATGGATTAGCACTTGCCACCACAAACATATAAATAAAAGATTGTATAAGCATTTTATTTGATAATGAAAATATAGAAATATTGCCGTATTACTACAGACTTGATTACTGCATGCATGCATGCATGCAGCTTCATACATATTGTCAAAAATATAACTATATTTTTTCTATAGTAAATCGTAAGCAAAATTTTCGTAAATTATCGCTACCGGAATACATATAGAAACATCTTTTTTAATACCTTTCCTAAAGCACAATCCCAGTAGCACCACAATTATTATTTCCTGATATCGTAATAATCCATGTTCAACTAAAAATATAATACATATGATATGAAGCTTTGCTGACTCATACTATTAAATATTAAGCGTATCTCTCAAATTTATCACTAAAAAATCGGATTCCCCGATCGAAAAGGGGAAAAAGGATTTGATCGCTAAGATTTCATCAAATAATCATGTTATTTTGAAAAAAATGCAGAGAAGTAGTACCAGTCAAGTCCTGTGGATGATACTTGTAAACGTTGGTGCAAGGGATATTGTATGGGATAGGCTCGTTATTGATCTTCTTGTTCACGTAGTGGTTAATGAGTTCTTGATCTGTCGGAACGAAGCGAAACCCGGGCGGAAGAGGATCAACTCTGGCATGCGATTCTTGCGGAATTATCTCGGGAGAACTGAGGAGGTTTTCTCCCGATTTATCATGTTCTTGATTTAAAAGTTGTGGGATCAAAACTTCTTCTGGAGTTGGATCTTCGTCTTGATCCAGGCCAGATAGTATCAGATCCCAGTCGTCTTCAGAATCCATGAGAACTTAAATTTTTGAAAGTGAGGGAGATCTTAAATTCTAGATAGAATCTGAAATATCTGGAAAATAAAATAAAATTAGGAATCATAAATATCAATATATATGCATGTTCACTAATGATACGGGTAAACATTGTTTATATGCATGCAAGAGGAGATAACGATATAGCTTGAAGATTACAACTCCATCGATGAAGATGAACAGTATATGGATTGAGTTAAATGTCTTACAGTAACAGAACTAGTAATTTTCCAGAAAACTTTCCGATCGGTGGCGATTGAGAATGAATGAAAAGAAGAACATGAACGTATTCTAGACGGAAAACAATGCCTCTTTAATGGCTGCAAGATAATTTCTTCTGAATTTTGTAGGAACAAAATGTATATATAGAGAGGGGGGAGGGTCTTGTAGATTGAAAACAGTGTTCTAACGAAATTAGGATATATAATAAGATTGATAGTTATCATAATCTGAAATCGATATTCAAATATAGGATTAGTATCTCCATTTTTTATTATATATCTTCTCTTGTAAGTATAATTATACTACTACTACAACTCTTATTTGTATATTTATGACTTATACTACAACTCTTAATATCTATTAAATCAGGATTATCTTTTGAACATAATCCGTTATTGTAGGATATATTTGTATTGAAAACATAGATTTTTGGGATGTTTCATTCGCGAGTAGGAATCTTCAACACATAATCCATGTTGTAGTATATCTATGTTTGAACCATTAAATAAACTTCAATTATAGTACTTGATTTTATTATTCATTTAATTAATTCTATTATTATCAAAGTTTAAATATTTATCTGCAAGATAATATAGGTAGAATATTTTAATTTCTGAGAAGCATATAATAGCATTAGGCATATAGTTATATATGAAGAAAATCGTCCCATAAAATTACAGTTAAATTGAAAATTGAAATTTAAAGAATAATAAATTTATAAAGATTAAAAAAAAATTCTGATAAGGAGCAGGATCAGTAAGATTATGATGCATGAGACTTACTCGATCAAATTCATGAGATGTAAGGTGTAGATGTTGTTCCACGGGCGTCGTTTGCAACCCGATAGTCATGCATCAAATATCAATTTGAGAACATACTTTCATTGATTGAGGCTAATGCCATGCTTGGAACGGGCCACCTCAATTCCTAAAGAAATATTTTATAGGACCAAGATCCTTAATGACAAAATTATCATATGAAGATAACACTTCAACTCATCAATATCCCTATCATTATTCCTGGTTAAACGATTATCAGTTCTCATCACAAACAATGAGTGACCGCATATAGATTGCTCAGCTCTCACAACACAGGATGATGCAGAATAAGAAGCTATATTAGCAATGTCTGGAATAACATTGTTCCAAGCAAGTTTTCTTTTTTAGCCTGGCAGCTGCTTCAAAATAGGATGGCTACCTATTGACAGCAATGCTTTTACCATACAACATGGCCTTCAATTGAATGGAGTAACGCCACAAATCGAGGACCCACACCAAGAAAAGATCACACCAGAATTAGAAGCCACGTAACTAAGGAAACTAAAGTCAAAATCAAGCCAGAACATGGAGAGTCTGTTCAACCACAAATGGAAGTCAACCCTGTTAAGGAAATCGGATCAAAATCATTCCTGGATGGCTAAGGAAACCCGGTCATCAAATCAAGCTCATTCCATAATAAAGGATTCGGATCAATCCTCAAGCAAAACCATACAATCTTCTATTTCTATATAATTGTAATGACTTAGTTCTTGTCTTTAATCAATCAATATACTAGTTGTCTCAGTATATTACAAAAGCATTCTGCAATAAATAAACAATGGTTGTGTGCATGTTCTGTCAATATGTCCAACTTCTGAATTTCTTTATGATATCAGAGCAGGATTAAACACAGCTAATCCCACACCCACATCATCACTTTCTTCTTGTAAAAAAAAAACTCCTCCAAACAACCATGACTTCCCTTTCACTCAATGTAGGGAATTTTATTACCCTACCCACTTTGGAATGAATAAGCATTGGCTCTTGCAGAAAGCCAAGACCTACTCGAACATCTCACTAATGAGGACTCACCACCACCAAAATACATCACATCAGATCTCATGAATACAGAAACATCCACACCCAAAATAAACGAAGCCTATACCACTTGGAGAAAAGTGTATCGACTTCTCCGAGGGTGGATAATTGGAACTCTTTCAGAAAAAACATTATGTCTTATTATCGGTACAGATACGACAATAGACTTATGGGATGCTCTCAAAAACGCCTACGCTGAGGACTCTGACACACCTCTGGAAGGATGATGACAAATCTGTTGGAGAGCATATTAATACATTCAAAAGCTAGTGTGACAGCCTTGCTGCCATAGGAAAACCAATCCCAGATAGGGAAAAAGTCTTCTATCTTCTTACTAGTCTTGGGCCACAATATGAAACATTCATCACTACCATGCTCAAACCACCAAGACCTTCATACTCTGACCTTATCTCCCAACTCCAAGGCCTAGATCAAAGATGAAGTTGGTTCTCAAATCATTCAAGTGCTACGCACACTCCAGCACTCCATATGGCCTTCTACGGAACCCAACAACAAAAAGCACCAATCATCTCCTACGAAACAAAGATTCACCTCTATAGGAAGAGGATTCCAAGCTCAAAAATCCAAGGACCAGAGTCACAATTACTCTACTGACTCACCATCAAACAATTCACTAAGAAGACCTCCACCACCTGGCGAGAGACGTATGACACACACTGAAAGAGCTATACCATGATGAAAAGTTCCAGTACTGTGGGACGACGGGACACATTGCAAAAATCTACCGTGGATACCAAAACGACCAACACATCAAGATGACATGAAACAAGCTCTAGCTGCTCTCACCTTGGACAACATAGTGGCAGAAACAGAATGGATGTCAGACATCGGAGCATCTAACCATATGACAGGTAAGCAAGGTATGTTAAGCAATATTCGGACTACATAGATGGTGATTCTGTCATGATCGGTAATGGATCTTCTCTACCAGTCATTGGTATAGGGGATTCAAAAATCACTCAAAAGAGCCAAACCTTACCTCTTCATGAAGTTTTATTAGTTCCTCATTTAAAGACAAATTTATTATCTATTAGCCAACTAACGTCCCAGTTTCCCGTGACTTGTGAATTCACTAATGTTGGCTTCTGTATAAAGGAACAACAAACATGAACACCAATAATCATAGGGAGGTGCAATGGTGCTCTCTATGTTCTTTCCAATTCTCCGGAGGTTCACTTCTCCAACAGATTCAAATCAGGATCTAAAAAACATATGACATCAGAGATTAGGACATCCTCAACTCTCTAATTTGCAGCTGTTAAAAGATAAATGCCTCATTAATGTCACAATCAACTACAATTCCGACCATTTTTGTGACATCTGCCACTACCTTTTTCAGTTCAAACAATAATAGTTCTTCCATTTTTGAAAAAAATACATTGTGATTTATGGGGATCTGTCCCTGTTTTATCGATTAACAAATTTAGATATTATGCTTTCTTTGGTGATGATTTTCTAACTACACATGGATAGTTCCTCTACATCACAAATCTGATTTTATTAATGTTTATCTAGCATTTGAACAATATGCCTACAGACAATTTAACAAGAGGATCAAGATCTTCACTCCGACGGAGGGGGAGAATTCATAAACACTAAGCTTTCATTTCACTTTCTCTCCACAGGCATTATACACCAGATATTGTGTCCCTACACTCCCCAGCAAACAGGTATCATCGAACGAAGACACCGCACCATACGTGAACTCGGTATGACCATGCTATTTCATAGTAGTCCCCCCCACCCCTCTTCCTATGTGTTGAAGCTTTTCCACAACTGTATATTTAATGAATAGATTACCTTCGTCTGCTCTCAATTCTTAATCCCCATACTCCATACTAAAACTCCTAACTATACCTCTCTTCGCGTGTTTGGCTCTAAATGTTTTCCCTACATTGCACGCACAACATCACAAGTTTTCCCCCAAATCCGTCCTTTGTATCTTTGTAGGTAATAGTGACTAATACAAAGGTTATAAATGCTTTCACCTCCTAGCAAGAAATTCTTTCTCTCGCGCCTTGTATTCTTCGATGAACTTAACTTCCCATAAAAGCACCCTCAGAACCAGCTCACTACCTCACCCACATCCCATGTTATGAGCATTTTTGACTCTTGGTTACCTCAAACATATTTCCGTCATGAAGCAGGTTCTGACTCCCAAAACATGACACCACCAGTCATTACCCTACCCACCATCAAACACATCCCGGAGTCTCAACTGCATGACCCTCAACCTTTAAACAATACACCTGAGACCACCGCTTTCGCATCATCACACAATCTTCCAAATTGTCCCCAACAACACAATCATTACTCTACGGCCCTACAAGAATATATGGATGCCCAAAATACTCACTATCATTCACCTACTCATTACCCTCTGCCTAGTGACATATCTACTTCATATCCTCTCGTTTCAACTCATTTACCTCTGTCATCTCATCCTATGATTACTCAAGCTCAACGTGGTATCCTCAAACCAATCCCAAATACGCCTTAAATTCTTCCATCCTCGAGGCTCATATCCCTCGCACCCCTCACAACATTCGATAAATCCTTAATTGTCCTGGGTGGAATGCCACTATGAATGAATTTCATGCCCTACAGCAAGCTCGCACCTGGTCTCTTGTCCCCCGCATTCCCAACATGCATGTCATTGGTTCCAAATGGGTCTTCAAACCTAAGCTCAACCCTGATGGCCCCTTAGATCGTCTTAAGCCTCGTGTTGTGGCCAAAGGGTACCACCAGGTCGATGACTTAGACTACACAGAGACCTTCTCTCGCTCGACAATGGACTGTCCACCAACTCAATGTCAAAAACGCCTTCTTACATGGTTTTATTTTTGAAAATATCTACATGAAAAAACCACCAGGAATGGCTGACCATCACGACCCACGACATGTCTGCAAACTCCACAAGGCTCTCTATGGGCTCAAACAAGCCCCTCAGGCTTGTTTGATCGTTTTAGTACATTCCTACTCAATTATGGTTTCTTATGTACCCTAGGCAATCCCTATTTATTTATATTTCATTCTAAACTTGGATCTTTAATCCTTCTCCTATATGTCGGTGATATGCTCCTTACAGATTCCTCCTCTGCTCTTGTCACAACATTTTGTTGCGCTCTTGCACTTTGAATTTGCTATGAAAGACTTGGGCCTCATTCATCATTAACTTGGCATCAAAATCTCTCACACAAGGGTGGTCTCCACATGTCTCAAGGTCATTATGCTCTCACCATTCTTGAACGAGCCAATATGACTGACTGCAAACCTATCAGCACACCTCTTGAAGCCAAATCCAAAGTTCTTTCTTCCATTATCCTACTCGACGATCCCAGCCACTTCCGTGGATTCGTTGGGGGCACTGCAGTACCTTACTCTCACACGGCCAAATATCTCTTATAGTGTCAATTTTGTTTCCCAATTCATGCATGCCCCTACTTCTGCCCACTTAAAATTAGTTCACAGTATTTTGCGATATGTCAAAGGCACACTCGACACTGGTTTGAACTTTACTTCCCACATTACACTTGATCTTTGTGCTTTCTCTGATGCAGATTGGGCATGTTGTCCTCTCACTCGGCGCTCCACCACTGGCTATTGTACGTTCCTTGGTGACAATCTTATCTCCTGGTGTGCAAAAAAACAACACACCATTTCTCGCTCAAGCACGGAAGCAGAGTACGAGCCATGGCCCATACCGCTGCTGAACTCACCTGGCTGTCCTTTCTCCTTAAAGATCTCCACGTTCATTCCTCTACAACTTCTCACCACTCATCATATCTCGTCCTCTGATCAAGTTGCTGATATTTTTACAAAACCAATCACTAAGGTTGATCTCCGTTACTATCAACCCAAACTCTGCCTCCAACCCCGTCATCATTTGCGGGTGGGTATTGACATCAATGCTCTTACCATACTACATGGTCCTCAATTGAATGGAGTGACGCCACAAATCAAGGACCCACACCAAGAAAAGATCACACCAGATTTAGAAGCATACGTAACTAAGGAAACAAAATTCAAAATCAAGCCAGAAAATGGGGAGTATGTTCAACCAAATGGAAGTCAAGCATGTTAAGGAAATCATAGCAAAACCACCCACTCTTCTATTTCTATATAATTGTACTGACTTAGTTCTTGTCTTTAATCAATCAATATACCAGTTGTCTCAATATATTACAAAAGCATTCTGCAACAAATAAACAATGGTTGTGTTCATGTTCGGTCAATATGTCCAGCTTCTGAATTTCTTTACTACCAAGTTAAATCTTGATAGAAGAGGAGCTCTCGCTGTTAGTTCCACACTTGAATGTCCACTGTGTGGTGATTCTGAAGAATATGTATATAACATGTTCTTCACTTGCAAGATCTCGCATGATATCTGGATGGAGTGCTATAATTTGGCTAGGCATCACAATGGTAATTCATTCGAATCCTAAAGTACATTTTCCAATCATTTAAACATTATGTCGTGAAAGTTTGGAACTGAAATTTGGATTGCTTTGGGGATTGGTGTGGTTTGGAGCATTTGAAATCTACGGAATGCGGTGATATTTAGGGAAGTAAGTCCTGAAGCTTATATCATAGTAGATAGAATTAATATTAGATTATGGACTTTGTTAGCGACTAAAAAAATAGACTTTGTTTCGTATTCTGTCGTTGATTGGTTCGATTTCCATTACTTTGTTTGGGAATAGATTGAGAAAGAGCCCGGCGTGGGCTTAATTATATCGAACTTATGTATCATTTTTTAGCATTACTAGTGCTCCAATTAATAATATTTTTGCTTACCCAAAAAGAATATATATGTAAGGACCCCCGTGCCCTTAACCCACTATTAGTGTATTAACCCATGCATTTAGTGCATACAATCATATAATCAGGGGGAACAACCACATGCTAACACAGCATAATATACCAGCAATAAAATTTCTTGCATTAACCACTTAATGCCCAAATCCCCCATACCATTCAACCACAATGTATGCATCTTCTAATACACTAACATGATCTCAATTCATTTTGCAATTCCTTAATTAATTGCATGTCACACATGAATGAAAAGAGAAAAGCCCTTGTCTTTTTATACAAACCATATACACATATAGTAGTGCTCACATGCGAGCATCCAATGAATGTATGCGTATCTAATGTATAAAATACCGTACTCAATACCGGCACTGGTACTTCGGTCCTGGTACTTCGGTCCTGGAAGCACCTCCAATCCATAGCTCGATCTCAACTCCGGAGCTACCGCTATACCTGTACCACCTGCCCCAACAGAGACAGCCCCCACACGTGGTGAGCATACCAATACCACCAATCCAATAATCACAATATCACATCACATAATTTACAGAATGTAAGGCGGTGAATGTAAAAGACACTCCCTGAATAGTGTCATCCTCATATGGGATCCTCTGTGCTGTTCATGTTCTCAAAATAACCGAAACCATCAAATTCCCAAAAGCAAGTTAATCATTTCACTGATTAACTAAATCCGCTCACTAATTACCAATTTCCATAATTAAACAAATCAAATCATTTATAGATATCGCACGTATCTAAACAATGGTTCCACAGTCCCATTTCATCGCTTGCTCAATAGCAGCGGCATCCATTACTGATGTTCGCTCCATAACGACAACATCTCGACCATTGCTCGCTCCATAGAAGCACCATATAGTTCACAATACATATCCATTTATTACAAATACAATATACCATGCATTCAACAATTGCAATAAGATATAAGATTATGCTCGTACGTTATACGTACCTTATGATTTCGTAATCCGAACCAAACCTTATCTTAGTTCCGCGATTCGATGAATTATGTGTTAAACATAATTAACAATTCACAATTAATTACAAGCATGAAACCATGTGCCCAAACACGTTCACAACCTCCAATTATATCGTCAATCAATGACGATTAACCACTTTAAAAGACCCCGGGCGAAGCATGCGTCGAAACCACGACACAAATAATTTCCAAAATCCCCGGCCTACCGATCGATCGGTCAACCTAACGATCGATCGGTAAAAACCCAAAAATTACATTTTGGCTGCGGCATTGCACCGATCGATCGGTAGCCTCTACCGATCGATCGCTCGCCTCCAATGATCGATCGCTACGAGCCACCGATCGATCGGTAAAACGTCTGAATTTTTCCCATCGCTACGCACTTGCACCGATCGATCGTTAAGATGCTACCGATCGATCGGTCACTGCACAAACCCGAAAACCACCATTTTTAAAAGCTTAAAAACCTCAATAAACCATACACAACTCCTTCCAACTCAAACCAACAACAATTAAAACACCCTTAGACATCCAATAAGGGTTAAAACACATTTTAAATCAAGAACAACAAGAATCTAAGATTCTTCAAAATTTCCCAAAATCCAAACCCAACTTTAAACAGTCCCAAACTTAGCAATGCCACAATCAAAAAGAAGATAAATGGGAGGGGAATGAGATTACCAGGTTATCTTCGCAAAAACCGGCTCCCAAGTCGAGCCTCCAACAATTTTCATCCAAGGGAAAAAAAGGGGAAGGGTTGGGGAAGAAGGGAGCGCGAGAGAGAGGAGAGAAAGAGGAGAGAGAGTCCATGCAATGACTGAGCACCGAGTCCACTTGGTATATATAGTACAAAAGCTCAAAAATCTCGAGTCCTCCATAAATACATCATTACTCATTAAAAATCATATGTGTTCAATAATTACCTCTCAATCTCAAATTCTATTACTAGCCCCAACACGAAGCACCAAGACCCCAGATCCCACTAAAAACCCAATTCCAAGGTTTAACACCACGATGAGAATACAATCTCAACCTTTGGATCCAACGACCCCCAATATCGGATTTAAAATCCTCGGGTGTCCCAATATCGCCATTAATTCATAATTGCCACAATTAAAAATCCATTAAGGATCATTATCACACGGGGATTTACACCATTAATTCCCGGGCATCACAAATATAATATATATATATATATATATATATATATATATATATATATATATATATATATATATAACACAACCAGCATTAACAAGACTTGACAAAATTGAAGTCCTTTGGCGAGAAGCATGCTTTAAAAACCATATGATTTCAATAGTTGACATGCAAGATTCTTTCAGATTTAGCAACTCTCGGATGTATGGACATATATATCTCTTCATCCAAATCACTTTGCAAGAAGGCATTGGTAACGTCCATTTGATGAATAGGACAACTCCTAGCAGCAACTATTGTGAGTAAGCATTAGGGATGGCAATGGGATGGGTTCAGACCCGGACCCTCATTGAACCCGCCCCGTCGGGGTGGGTTTGGACCCGTTTCAACCGGGTTTGGAAGTGGGCGGGGCGGGTCCTGGGATTGGCCGAACCCGCCCCGCTATACATTCTTTATTTTAAAAAAAAAAATTAATATTGAATATTCATTTTACTTCTTTGGTTGAACAATAAAGTGTCATTATTTAATTTTATATCAAAATTCATGTGTTTATGTTAAAAAAGTTGGACATTTTGAAGGGAATGAGAGTAAATTAATAAATATTTGGTAGCTTAAAGATAGTTTTACAATGCTTATTTTAAATATTACTAGAGAAAACATGAAATTTAATCATAAAACTCAACTTTTGTGTTTCAAATTGATTTCTAGCTAAATGTTTTTTTTTTTTTAAATTAAAATAAAACTAGAACTGCGGCGGGCCAGGTAAACTCACCGGGTTCACGGGTCTAGGCGGGTCAGTGTTTTATGTGGAGCGGGGCGGGTCGGGTCTTGGGATTGACCAAACCCGTCCAAACCCGCCCCGTTGTCATCCCTAGTAAGCATCTGACAGTTTAACAACCGGGGAAATGTTTCTTGATAATCAATACCAAATTGTTGAGTATATCCATAGCAACCAACCTTGCTTTTGTATCGACTAACACTTCCATCTGGGTTAGATTTGATTTTATATACCCAACGACACCCAACGGCTTTCTTTCCCTTAGGTAATAGAATAATTGCCCATGTTCCACTGTCTTCTAAGGCTTTAATATCCTCCGCCATAGCTTTCTTCTACTTTGGATCAGTAGCAGCTTCCTTATAGGATTTAGGTTGAGAAAGTTGTGAAACATTATAAAAATCTCTAACAAATATGTTAAATGATCATGAGTGATATGGTTGGCTATACTATATGGAATGGATGAAAAATGATCTTTGGAAGCAGCAAAACATATGTAATCTTGAGTCCATATGGGTGGTCGAGACTATCTGGTGGAACATCTTTTAGAATTGATAGGTAATGATGGCTAGGATATTGATGAAGTTGTCAAGGAAGAAGGAGTTGAGTCATCTATAAAATGACTCTTTCGGGAATATGGCATTTTCTTGATCAAGTGATTGTGTTTGATAGGAAAAAATGTCCATGTGAAAGATAACATCACGAGAGATAAAAAAAATTGTGTAGTGGAAAGATCTAAGGTTTAAAACCCTTTTGATGTGGTGGAAACCAAGAAACATGTATGGCTTAGCTCGAGCATCAAATTAGTTTGTAGGCTTAATATTAGTAATGTAACATAAGCAGATGAAACTTTAAGGTGATGTAATGAAGGTGTCCTTTTTAACAATTCTAAAAAAGGTGTTTTGTTCCATAGTAAAGGACTGGGAGTATGAATGATCAAATAGGCAGATGTAGTATGCACTTACCCCAGTAGCAATCAGGAAGAAAGGCTTGAAACTTAATAGCTTGGGCAACAATTAATATCTGTATTTTTAATCTCATGTTAACCATTCTATTATGGAGTGTAGGGGCATGAGCTTTGATAGACAATGTGTAAAAACCCGAGAATTTTACGTCATCAAATTACTTAAGGTAATTTGTTCAAGTTAAAACTCTAATTATTAAATAGATAATTAAGTGTTATAGTAGGATTAAAACTCTATTTATTAGATAGATAATTAGGTGTCTAGTATGATTTAAACTCTAGAGATGATTTAGAATTTTAGTAGGGATAAAAGTCTATCATGCTATCATTATCTTGATTAACCTACACTTAATAAATAAGAGCAAAGCTAATCATTTTTCTACAAAGAAGCCGAAACTTGAATCATAATTCTGCACCATATATTTTGAATCTTCAGCCATTAAAATCACTCCAAATCAGCATCAAGTCATTGAAAGTCTTCAAGAATTTAACCAATCAAAATCCTTCTCCATTCAACAACATGAGTTCGAAGGTTGACCTTGTTCGCAGCCAATAAAATTCTCTTCATTCAGCATTCCTTGGACAAATTCCAGCAAGCAAAGTTCAATATTTTCAGCACAAATCTCTCGACCAATAAGCTTACAAAATTCCAAATTTTATTTAGCACAAATCTTCGAAAATCAGTGCATGATTTTCAATAATATAATCCATTGTCCAGCCTAGATTTTGCTTAGTCTTCAGTCCATATTTGTTCGAAAATCACACACAGTGAACACACACTGAAGGTGTTCGAACATTGTTCATATTAGGAGGAAAGAATTCGATGTCGCACCCTAAATCGTTCAAACACGTCTACAATCGCTGTAAGTGTGTTTTTGTTATTATTCGTTTCGTTTTTGAGAAAAATCATATGTATGTTTTAAATTCTCAATCGATATAAATTATGTTGAACTTATGCAAATATTAATTTGTAAGCACTTTAAGTTTTCGAAATCTAATTGGAAAAGGATTTCCTTCATGGCCCTGATGTGGTGGGATTATAACTGTTTACACGACCTTATACGGTGGTTAACCGTTGTTTCTGGAGTTTCCAGACCCTTTATTTGTGGGTAAGCCGATGTCATGACCTCATCTCTAGGAGGGATAAGTCTAGAGACTGATAACAGTACCAAGAGGAAACTAGATTATTTATTGTGCTTAACGTATATGAAAAATTATGAATGATATGATATGTTATGTTATGGCTCAATGGAGCAATCATGTTAAGATGCATTCATATCAAGATTATGTTTGAATACGAAGTATGTTTTGGAAAATTATGAAAACTACTATATTGTCATAAACACTCACCCCTTACTTTACCTTCCCAGATAAAGACGAGGAAGATATTGAAGCTGAAGAAGAACATCAATTTTGGGGTTGGTGATCCGCTGCGTTTCTAAGAATTAAAGGCTTTAGAATTTTCCAATAAGTATGATTCCATTATTTTATCTCGTTTTCAGATGTTTAAGATTTGATTTCCGCAATTTAAATTCAGTTGTAAAGACAATGATTCTTTTTATGGAATATAGACTGGTTTTTGTTTAATACGATATTACGAGGCTTATTGATTTCAAGTTGTTATTGGGAATCAATGCCGGTGTTATTGACCCCGGTCTCGGGGCGTGACACAATGCCCAAGGAATTAAATAATGCAGCACATTCTTTGTTAAAGAAATCAGTGGCATTATCCATTCGAATGGTTTGAATTTTACTGTTAAACTGAGTTGATATATAGGCAAGAAATTGTTTGAGAATCTGTAAAACATCATGTTTGAATTGCATAAGTGATGTGATCAGAAATAGACATATCTATTGTGCTTAATTGTCTACGATTTGATATGTTTTGATGGATAATTTGATGCATATGCTACCTAATCGTATACTTGTGTAAATGTAGGTGAAATCAAAGAAATTGAGCTAACAAGAGCGAATAAGGATCAAGAAATGCATTGAAGTTGACAAGAGATCAAAGTAGACCAAGAAAAATGTATAAAAGTTGGCCAAGACAGATGATCCATCGCCCAGGAAGCAGAGATCGATTGCCTCGAGACAGAAAGTTTAAGCAACAAAATTCATAAGTCAGCGATTGATCGGGATTGATCGCCAAGTTTCTGCTTGAAAAAAATAAGCTGGCGATCAATCGCCAACTTGTCGCGATCGATCGTCGGGGAGTCCAAGAAAAAAAAAGGAAACTTGGTCTTTTTACCAACTTTGGAAGATTTTTACCTATCCTAGAATATTCTCTATACCATAACTCAAAAAAGGGGCTTCATAACACGATTATTCAGACTTTTTATCACATTGGAGATTTAGAAGAAAATTCTCTTGGAAGTTTTGAAGATGGATTGAAGATTCAACACAAAGGCGGGATTACAACCTCGACGCGTGGCGATTCTCATTGTTTGTCTTGCTTTTATTTATGATTTCTTTACAATATTTTGTTTGTTTTACATTAGTTACTAGTAGCTAAACTCATAATCTTGGTTGAGGAAGACAAAACCATTGGAGTTTAATTTATTCATGGGATTTTTGTTTTGAATTGGTGATTTTTATTGAGTATCATAAGTTTTTCTATTATTCTTGCCATGATTGTGTTGTTTGGTTGTTAGACTAGCTACCTAATGATTTTTTCATACAATCTAATGATAAGTTTGATATCAAATCCAAAATAGTTTGATTAATCGAATTTGTGAAGCAACTATGGTTGATAATTCTCTGCTGTTGAGTTTATTAAATTCATAGGGAAAACTTTTGACTAGATTAAACCTTAACTGATGTTGTTTAGCTTCACCAATCTTACTCGTTCACATGCTATCATTGGTTTAAATCTTAACTGTTGTTGTTAAGGTTGATTAATTGATAAGTGTTAAGTTTGAATGTTGTTTTTGATTTAACTAACTTGAGGTGAGATATGAGTTAAATCTTCAGTGGTGAATATTCATGCATAAAAATTACATCTGTGAGAAAATCGATGAATGAATGAATGAATTTCAATGGTAGAGTTGACTGAAACCAAGTACTCTCTTTACTTGATTAATTCCTTGTTATCTAATTCTTGCATCCTACATAATTTAGATAATTGACAATCCCAAATCTCCTTATTTCAATACTTGTTAGCATAAAAAATACTCACTTCCTTGTGGGATCGATCCATACTTTCACTACTGCATTAATTTGTTGTTAACTGAGAAGGGTTAATTTGGACGTACACGATAAGCGCGACCAAATTTTGGCGCCGTTGCCGGGGAAGACATTATTTTTGTGCTAATTTTTGTTTACTAAATATTGCTATTTGTCTTCATATACTACTATTGTTTGTTCATGCACGCAAGATATCATTTGGAGGGAGACGAATATCAATACGATTCTGAGATTGAAAGAACCCTACATCGACGTATTCGTAGGAGGCAGAAAAAGAAGAAGAAAGGATAAATATGGCGGAGAACCAAAGTCTAAGACAACTAGCGAATCCTAACTTGGATCAGCAGCCCCTCTGCATTACTTTTCCTACTTTAGCTACTAATACCAATTTTGAATTGAAATCTGGTTTAATACACCTCTTACCTTCTTTCATGGTCTTGCAGGTGAAGATCCTCACAAACATTTGATGGAATTGCATGTGGTTTGCACCACCATGAAACCAACTGGGATTACCGAGTAACAAATCAAGTTGAGAGCCTTTCCCTTCTCTTTAAAGGATGCTGCGAAGGACTGTCTATTCTATTTACCATCAGGCTCAATCACAACTTGGAATGATTTGAAGAGGATATTTCTTGAGAAATACTTTTCTGTATCAAGAGCTGCCAACATACGAAAGGAGATTTACAGCATTAAGCAATACAATGGAGAGACACTTCACGAGTACTGGGAACGCTTCAAAAAGTTGTGTGCAAGTTGCCCACAACATCAGATAAATGAACATTTACTCATTCAATGCTTTTATGAAGGTTTGTATGTAGTGACAGGAATCTGGTAGATGATGCAAGCGGTGGAGCTTTTGTAAATAAAACACCGGAAGAGGCGATAAATTTGATTGCAAACATGACAATTCACAGCAATTTGGCAACTTTAGAGCTGAACCAACCCATAAGAAGCAAAATGAGGTAAACATATCTAACCGTGAACAACAACTAGTTTAACCTCTCTTGTGCGACAGATGTCAGGTGGGAATGGGCAAAACGTAAAACCATGTGAGATTTGCTTAGAGATGAGCCATACAACCGATGCATGTCCCTCACTTCAAGAGACACCCAGTGAGAAAGCAAATGCTGCGGGTAGGGATGGCAATGGGACGGGTCCAAACCCGGACCAGATATGAACCCGCCCCGTTGGGGTGGGTCTGGACCCGCTTCAACCGGGTTTGGAAGCTGGGCGGGGCGGGTCCTGGGATTGGCTGAACCCGCCCCGTACCCGCCCCGCAATATATTTTTAATTTTTTTAAAAAAAATATGATATTGATTATACATTTTACTTCTTTAATTGAACAATAAAGTGTCATTATTTAATTTTATATCAAAATTCATGTGTTAATGTTAAAGAAGTTGGACATTTTGAAGGAAATAGGAGCAAATTAATAAATATTTAGTAGTTTAAAGATAGTTTTGCAATGCTTGTTATAAATATTTACTAGAGAAAATATAAAATTTAATCACAAAACTCAACTTTTGTATTTTAAAATTGATTTGTAGCTAAATTTTTTAAAAAAAAAAATAAAAAAAAAAACTGGAACCAGGGCGGGGCGGGTCTAAGCGGGGCTGAGCGGGTCCGGGTTTTATGTGTAGCGGGGCGGGTCTTGGGATTGGCCAAACCCGTCCCATACCCTACCCGTTGTCATTCCTAGCTGCGGGCGGATTTTTGGGACAACCACAACGGAGATATGACCCTTTTTCTAGCATCTACAATCCAGGATGGCGGGATCATCCAAATATGAGATATGTGAATCAAGTTGAATCCCAAATGCAGTCCAATCCGCCACCCTATCGACCACGATTTTAGAGGCCACCACAAAATACTCAATTTCCTACTACTCCTAATAGACTTGAGAATGTTATACAAGATCTTGCTCATAATATTACTAAGTTTCAACAAGAGACGAAGTCGAGCATCCAGCCTAATAATCAAGTGGGCCAACTAGCTACCGCACTCAGTCGTGTGGAAACTCAAGGATCACATAGACTACCTTCACAACCAGTGATCAACCCAAGGGAGAACGTGAGTGCTATTACATTGAAGAGTGGAGAAGAAGAGATCATGGAGAAGGTGGTATTGATGCCACCAGGACGAGAAGATTTGAAGAAAGAGAAAGATATCAAAATGGACAGCGAGGAGCTCATACAAGATGTGGAACCACGAGGTAAGTTCCCTCCATCTTTTGATTATAAATTGAAGCCCCTTTTCCTTTGGCTTGGAAGGAAAATAGGATGAACAAGAGCATCAAAGAACTTTATAACGCCTTTCGAAGTTGTGAAATGAATATTCCACTGTTAGACGCCATCAAGAAAGTCCCTCGCTATGCTAAGTTCTTGAAGGAGATATGCACTACAAAGCGGAAGCAAAAGTTGAAAGGATGCCCAAAAGTTGAGTTGGGAGAGAACATTTCCGCCGTGATTCGAAGGAAGATACCAACCAAGTGCAAGAACCCATGTATGTTTACTATTCCTTGCACCATTGGCACAACACGACTTGAGAAAGCCATGCTAGATTTAGGAGCATCTATAAATGTCATGCCTTATTACATATATGCTTCATTAAATCTAGGGCCTTTGAGCAAAACTGGTGTGATAATTCAATTAGCTGATAGGTCCACAGTCCGTCCTAGGTGGATAGTAAATGAGGTACTTTACATGTTAATGAATTGGTTTTTCCCGCTGATTTTTTTGTCTTAGACATGGAAAATGGTGACCCATCTTATTAGGAAGACCATTATTGAAAACATCAAAATCAGTCATAGATGTAAATAGTGGCACATTAGCAATGGAGTTTGATGGTGAGAATATGAAATTCAATATCTATGAATCTATTAAAACTGATGAGCATTCTAGTTGTGTTATTAATATCAATGACAAACTTGATTTTGAATTTGAATTTGATGACTTGTATGAGATGGAAGAGGCTAGTGAAGGCATTGGGGACAAAGGATGTACGAACTCAAATCTTGTGCAAAATTTTCATACTATCGCTGCTTTATATATTCATGATACTGCTGATCATATCTCTTCTCATTTGCAGGATCCTACTATTGAAAGGAAACACCTTTCGGATCGACTACATCAATCAACAAACGATGGAGGAGCAACAATGAATGATGATGACCTCTCAAAGAAGTGCAAGGTGAAACAAGCCAAAATTCCGAGGAGTTCAGAAGATATTGAGGTGGAGAAGAAGGATAGAGCAACATCGCATAACCCAACTTGATCAAGGACTGACGTCGGGCCACCGGCGTTAAACAGAGGCGATATTTGGGAGGCAACCCAAGGGGAGTTAGTTTCCCTTCTTTTCTATTTTTTATTGCTTTCGTAGTCTAATTTCTCTTTCCCTACAATTTTGGCTTACATTGGGGACAATGTAAGATTTAAGTATGTGGGATGAATTAGTAGTGTGTGTTATTGCTTTCTTATTTTAAAAATACAAAAAAATTAAAAAATTTGAAATTTTTTGCGCTCATAGTTAGTAATGAACGCATGCTTAGAATCACTAGCCAATGATGAAAACCTAATTGAGGACATGTATGCTTTTGTACATAGGTGAATTGTTAACCCTGGAACAATTTGAACTCTAATGCAAAATTATGCTTTGACTTAGTAGTTGAATATTTTGAGCACGAATCTGTCATGACTTGTAAAGTGTGCATAGCTTAGTGAAGATTGTATGAACTTTGTGATAGTCTTAAGAAGTCTCTGATGCTTGCTAGAACTTAACTACATGTTCTTTGAGACGTATGTCTATACTACTTGCGAACATGAAAGTGATATAGGCAATCTTTGATGCGTTTGAGCATTTCAAGCCTACCGTGTAAACAAAAATTATCCCTAGTACCCATTTTGAAATTTAATGCAAAATGAATGGTTGTATGAGCATACAAAAGACCACCAACATTCTTTGACTAGCTTATCATCCTTCCCTAATGAGCCTAAATATGAATTTTATCCATACCTTTGAAGGGAGTATGATGTGTTTCATTCATATGTACTTATGTTATCATTGAACATAGATTTGTGAGCTTGTTGTTAAAAGAATGAAATGCATGAAAGGAAAAGGATTCCTTGAAGAAATAGATAAAAATATGACTCCAATGGAGTCAAGGCACAAGAAGAAAATAATTGAGTTAAACCTTGCAAAATGTGGGGTCCTCGTTTACTTAATCCATTATGTATTCATGAACATACATCTGTGAGTCTGAATTAAGTAATATACCATGCACGGATTAAGAGTTCATGCTAGTTAAGTTGTTTACAAGGTTATCAAAAACCTAACAAACTATACATATCATGTACATAAACAACCTAATTCAAAAGAACTCCTAGGCAGTGGTTCCCCTCGCAGCGGAAATCATGACTCACGCTCCCACGTCTATGAGTCCCTACAGAAACATTCACAACGTGAGTATAGATAACGACTATCTCAGTGCAATATCAAAACACAATATCAATATCAATGATAAAGCACAATAAATCAAATGACGTGAATGTTCTGTATCATGCATCCACAAATGCACTATGTCATGACATGTCTCAACAAGTTCCCTATTATCACGAGTCCCATATGATATGCCTATTCAGCTCAATATGTCAGTGAAACCACATCACATCTTCATATTAGCAGCACATATCATAATACCATACTCATCTGTGATAATAGCCGGAGTATATACCCACACCAGGCGTATATCTCTCAAGCCAAAGCATATGTAATATATCTATCGTGGCAACGATCCTAGCCCAAGCATATGCCCCACACTAGCATATCTATCCAGGCACCGATCCCAGTCAAAGCATATGCCCAACACTAGCATATCTATCGTGGCAGTCAAAGCATATACCCCACCAGGTATATCTATCAAGACAATGATCGTACCAAAGCATATACACATATCTATCAAGGCATCCATACCAATCATATGAAATCTATGTATGCACATGCATATGATACTACCAATCATATGACACAACGATAACATAAATCATATGATATCAAAACCATAATAGCATCATCATATCATATCTATACTCCGTACGTCAACACGTACCTGTACTGCGACACAAACGAGATAAAGCAGTTGTCAATAGTTAAGTGCCTCGTTGTCCTGTCCCCTGTGATGGTGCTACAACAATGCCAACAATATATCATGTTATCATAGGCATAAAAATCAAATTCCACAAAATATTTGATTTTTTTCAAAATATTAACACTGGCGATCGATCGCGATCAACACCGATCGATCGCCAAAACTCTCTGCCCCCCTCGCGATCGATCGCAACAACTTGGCGATCGATCGCCACAATGCTCTGTTCATCGAGATCGATCGCGACACTTTCACCGATCGATCGCCATCCAATTTCACCGCCTTAAAATGTTACTGTCATCGGCGATCGATCGCTAACTCGCACCGATCGATCGCCGATGCCCAGAAAAGTGAGAGCATGGCGATTTTCAAGCTTATCTCCATGGTTCTTCTCCCACACCTCATATTAAACCATTTCAACATGATTTTTGAAATTTCTAGGAACAGAATAACATGTTTCTATCATTAAAGAATCCAATTCATAGCATATACACAAGTTATGAATCTCCACATAAACATTTCATATGCTATTTCTCATATCTCAACACCAATGACAAAAACAAGTATATAACCATGAAGTTCTTACCAAGATGGTACAATTCTACTTCACATACCCTCCTAGCTCAAGTTACAATTGAAAACCAAGCTTACACCACAAGAAAGTTGAAAGAGAAGGAGAGGAGCTTGGTAGAGATTTGTAGGTGTAAAATGGTGTGTTATGTGATTACACCTCCCTTATCCACTTAATATAGATCATTATTCCCTTAAGTCACTTGCTATCATACCATTTCAAGGTAATTACAAGTTAAGTAACATGTACATGAAATGAACCTCACATTCAAATGAAACTCTAATTCACATTAAAGTCATATGCATACTCAAATGCAAACTCCTATGCACATGTTGATGCACCTTCAACTCTTAATCCATAATTCATATGTTTATATTATGATTGCATTACACACCATGTTTCATGCCTTCCCATATTTCATTTCATATATGAATTAATTCATTCTTGGTTCCACTCGAACCCCCATTATCACATCGTCAAGTGATATAATTACACCATAATCATATCATACGTGTATTACACAAATCGAGGCATTACAATTCTCCCCTACTTATTGAATTTCGTCCTCGAAATTGTAGATACATAACATGCATATTAAAATACGCAACTCAACAATACTACGATATGACAATAGGAAAACATGATCATGTATGCAACAGTATCATAAAACTGTACAATCATACCAGTAAATAAATCCGGATACCGTTGCATCATATGCTGCTCCGTCTCCCACGTTGCCTCTTCGACACCCCGTCTGTCCCACTGTACCTTCACCATAGGAATCACTTTGTTACGTAACCTGCGTTCAGCTCGATCCAAGATCATAACCGGTCGTTCCTCATACGACACATCTGTATCCAACTGTACATCAGGTAACTGTAATACATGACTCGGATCTGGTTCATACTTCCTCAACAGTGAAACATGAAAAACATCATGAATACTACTCAAAGCTGGTGGTAGTGCCAAGCGATATGCCAACGTACCAATACGTTGCAACACCTCATACGGACCAACATATCGTGGAGACAATTTTGCACGCTTCCCAAATCGTACTACACCTTTAAAAGGTGAGATTTTCAAGAACACACGGTCACCAACTTGAAATTCAAGTGGTCTACGTCGCTTATTGGCATAAGCAGCCTGTCTATCCTGAGCAGCTTTCAATTTCAATCTAATTACCTTGATTTTCTCTTCCATGTCATGAATCATATCCGGTCCATGTAAGGAAGACTGATCCACATCATCCCAATACAATGGCGATCTACATCGTCGCCCATACAAAGCCTCAAATGGTGCCATCTGTATACTAGACTGATAACTGTTGTTATATGAAAATTCTACTAATGGCAATGACTCTTGCCATGAGTTATCAAACTCTAATACACAAGCACGCAACATATCCTCAAGCGTCTGTATCGTACGCTCTGTTTGTCCATCCGTCTGAGGATGATATGCTGTACTCAACCGCACTTCAGTTCCCAACGCTGTCTGTAGCCCTTCCCAGAAATGAGAAGTAAATCTCGGATCCCTATCCGATACAATGGAAACTGGAATACCATGTAGCCTCACTACATGTTGAATGTATAACTGTGCCATTCTCAGATATGTATATGTCATACAATATGGTACAAAATGAGATACTTTGGTAAGTCTGTCAACAATTACCCAAATTGCATCGCAACCAGAAGACGTCCGTGGCAAATGAGTCACAAAATCCATCGTGATATGTTCCCATTTCCACTGAGGAATTTCCAAACTATGTAATTCACCTCCTGGTCTCTGTCTTTCCGCTTTCACTTGTTGACAGATCAAACACCGTTTGACAAAGTTCAATACATCCTGTTTCATACGTTTCCACCAAACTTGGGTACGTAAATCATGGTACATTTTCTTTCCTCCAGGATGTATACTGTATCTACTACAATGAGCACGTTGTAGTAGTTCTTGGCGTAGTCCCAACGAAGCAGGTACTACCCAACACGTCTTGTATTTCAAAATTCCATCACTTGTAAGTACAAATTGAGATGTTTGTCCTTGATTTATCTTTTCCTTCCAATGTTGTACCTCATCATCACTCCCTTGTGCCGTTCTTATTTTGTCAAAAATGTCAGGTTCTCCCAACAATGTTGATACCCTTACCGGCACTGACTCCATATCAAAATCATAACCCAAAGTACAACAAGAAGTCATCAAAACAGATAAATGAACCATCTCATCAGCCGTATGATGTACCTTTCGACTCAAGGCATCTGCTGTAAGATTAGCCTTTCCTGGATGATATTCAATCTCACAATCATAATCTTTCAACAGATCCATCCATCTCCTTTGTCTCATATTCAACTCCGCTTGAGTGAATAGAAATTTTAGACTCTTATGATCTGTGTATATGGTAAAAGACGTACCATATAAATAATGTCGCCATATCTTCAAGGCAAAGACAATGGCAGCCAATTCCAGATCATGCACTGGATATCTCAGTTCGTGTGACTTTAACTGTCGTGATGCATAAGCCACTACATGTTTATCCTGCATCAATACACAACCCAAACCAAGTAAAGATGCATCAGTATAAACTGCAAACCTATCATGCTCAGATGGAATGATCAATACTGGAGCTGTAGTCAATCGATGTTTTAATTCTTGAAAACTACGCTCACACGCCTCTGACCATTGAAATGATACTCCCTTCTGTGTCAAATGTGTCAATGGTTTGGCAATCGCTGAAAATCCTTCAACGAATCGTCTATAATATCCTGCCAAACCCAAGAAACTACGAATCTCTGGCACAGAAGTAGGTGCTGACCAATTCAACACTGCTTCCACTTTCTTTGGATCAACTGATATACCTTCCTCTGATATGACATGACCCAAAAATCCAACACTAGTCAACCAAAACTCACACTTACTGAGTTTGGCATACAACTGATGTGTCCTCAACAATTGCAACACCATATGCAAATGTTGAACATGTTCGGCATCACTCCGTGAATAGATCAATATATCATCGATAAAGACAATGACAAATCGATCAAGGTATTCCTGAAACACACGATTCATTAAACTCATAAAGACAGCAGGAGCATTTGTCACTCCAAATGGCATTACCAGAAACTCATAATGCCCATAACGAGTTCTGAATGATGTCTTCTGTATATCTCCTTCCCTCACACGTATTTGATGATACCCTGACCTCAAGTCAATCTTAGAATATATCCTTGATCCCTGCAACTGATCAAATAAATCATCAATACGGGGAAGAGGATATTTGTTCTTTATGGTTACTTTGTTCAACTGTCTATAATCAATACACAGCCGCATTGTCCCATCCTTCTTCTTAACAAATAAGACCGGAGCACCCCAAGGCGATACACTAGGACGTATGTACCCCTTGTCCAGTAAATCTTGCAATTGAGTTTTCAATTCTTTCAACTCAGTTGGTGCCATCCGATAAGGAGCACGTGAAATTGCAGAAGTACCCGGTATCAAATCAATACCAAATTCCACTTCTGGACTCGGTGGGAATCCAGGTATCTCATCTGGAAACACATCCGCATATTCTGCAATCACTGGTATCTCCTCCACTTTCCTTTCTCTTTTCTGTTCTATGACATCAAGGGCATAAATCAAATAACCTTCATGTCCACGTTCCAACAAACGCGACATTCGGATTGCTGATATCAAAGGAATCCTTGCCCTCGATCCCTGGCCATAGAAGTACCATTGAGTTCCAGTATCAGACTGAAATCTCACTATCTTCTGACTACAATCCACAATAGACTGATATCTACTCAACACATCAATCCCAATAATACAATCAAAATCTGTCATGTCTAATACAATCAAATCAGCTTGTAATCCAAACTCAGTCTCAAACTGAATATCACAGTCAGACACACTCTGACAAGCCATTACAGTAGTTCCCATGGGTGTCGAAACATAAAGAGGCATCAACAGTGGAGACGAGCATATATGATACCGATCAACAAAAGTTTGTGCAACAAAAGAATGTGATGCACCAGTATCAATCAAAAGTAAGGCTGGATAAGTAAACAAAGTACACTTACCCGCTATCACAGCATCAGGAGCTGCCTCTGCTTCCTCCCTGTTTAGTGCATACACCTGAGCCTGAGGTGTTCCTGCCCTCTGTCCGCCACCAGACTGTACTACACTCTGTGGTCTCTGCTGCACTGTATTTTCTGACATGGGTCCTCTCCTCTGTTGTCCGCCCACTTGAGGACAATCACGGATCACATGTCCTGGTTTCCCACAACGGAAACAAACTACTGTATCAAACTGTGGACAATTCTTTTGATAATGTGGCCCTCCACATTTAAAACACTGTAATCCTCGTCCACTACTGCTACTACTACCTTGGGACTGTCCCTTAGCCCTTCTATCATCCCCTTTCCTTGGTCCAAACCGTTTCCCACTAAACCTAGATGACGATGCACCACCTCGTGGTGATTTAAAGGAATCTCCTCTAGGTCGCATACTGTCAGATGTAGGTGGTTGGGCTTGTCCAACATCTTTATACACCCCTACCGCAATCTCAGCCATCTCAGCTCGAGTCAAGGCTTCTTCATAAGATGTAGGGTTATTGGACATGACCCTATCAAACAATTCAGGCCTCAACCCTTTCACAAATTGTCTGATCTTTGCCTTTGTATTGACAGCAATATGTGGCACATATCGGAGCAAAGAAGAATAGTGTACAGCATAATCAGATACTGTCATGGCTCCTTGTCTCAGGTTTGTAAATTCATCCTCCTTCCTCTGCCTTGCCGCAACAGAGAAATAATGCTCCAAAAACGTTGTTCTAAACACATCCCAGTTCACTGTCTGTCCTTGAGCCCTACACTCAAGTACTGTGGATTTCCACCACATCATAGCTTTCTTGGCCAACTGATATTCAGCTAAACGTAACCAAGCAGTCTTGGCACACGGTGCTGATACAAATATCTGTTCTATACGTTCCAGCCACTCCTCTGACAGTTCCCCTGACTCAGTCCCCTCAAACCTAGGTGGCTGATAACTCAGAAACTGGGTCAAAGTCAATTCTCCAGGCAACAATACCTGTTCCACTGGTCCTTGTTCAATCGGTGGTGGTGGCACAGGCACCATCCGTACACTCGCATTGCCACTCATGGCATCCCCAACATCCTCATGTAACCCTCTGTCTGTCATAGCTGTAGATCACGGGCTCACAATAACAATCACAAATATATAACATGTTAGAATACCATCATATTTCAAATACTAACATGCTATTACCATTCTCAAAGTGTTTAGGTAACTCCCTAATACACTTCCTCTACCCATATTCACCCCGTTCTCGAACCACTGCTCTGATACCACTAATGTGGGGTCCTCGTTTACTTAATCCATTATGTATTCATGAACATACATCTGTGAGTCTGAATTAAGTAATATACCATGCACGGATTAAGAGTTCATGCTAGTTAAGTTGTTTACAAGGTTATCAAAAACCTAACAAACTATACATATCATGTACATAAACAACCTAATTCAAAAGAACTCCTAGGCAGTGGTTCCCCTCGCAGCGGAAATCATGACTCACGCTCCCCACGTCTATGAGTCCCTACAGAAACATTCACAACGTGAGTATAGATAACGACTATCTCAGTGCAATATCAAAACACAATATCAATATCAATGATAAAGCACAATAAATCAAATGACGTGAATGTTCTGTATCATGCATCCACAAATGCACTATGTCATGACATGTCTCAACAAGTTCCCTATTATCACGAGTCCCATATGATATGCCTATTCAGCTCAATATGTCAGTGAAACCACATCACATCTTCATATTAGCAGCACATATCATAATACCATACTCATCTGTGATAATAGCCGGAGTATATACCCACACCAGGCGTATATCTCTCAAGCCAAAGCATATGTAATATATCTATCGTGGCAACGATCCTAGCCCAAGCATATGCCCCACACTAGCATATCTATCCAGGCACCGATCCCAGTCAAAGCATATGCCCAACACTAGCATATCTATCGTGGCAGTCAAAGCATATACCCCACCAGGTATATCTATCAAGACAATGATCGTACCAAAGCATATACACATATCTATCAAGGCATCCATACCAATCATATGAAATCTATGTATGCACATGCATATGATACTACCAATCATATGACACAACGATAACATAAATCATATGATATCAAAACCATAATAGCATCATCATATCATATCTATACTCCGTACGTCAACACGTACCTGTACTGCGACACAAACGAGATAAAGCAGTTGTCAATAGTTAAGTGCCTCGTTGTCCTGTCCCCTGTGATGGTGCTACAACAATGCCAACAATATATCATGTTATCATAGGCATAAAAATCAAATTCCACAAAATATTTGATTTTTTTCAAAATATTAACACTGGCGATCGATCGCGATCAACACCGATCGATCGCCAAAACTCTCTGCCCCCCTCGCGATCGATCGCAACAACTTGGCGATCGATCGCCACAATGCTCTGTTCATCGCGATCGATCGCCATCCAATTTCACCGCCTTAAAATGTTACTGTCATCGGCGATCGATCGCTAACTCGCACCGATCGATCGCCGATGCCCAGAAAAGTGAGAGCATGGCGATTTTCAAGCTTATCTCCATGGTTCTTCTCCCACACCTCATATTAAACCATTTCAACATGATTTTTGAAATCTCTAGGAACAGAATAACATGTTTCTATCATTAAAGAATCCAATTCATAGCATATACACAAGTTATGAATCTCCACATAAACATTTCATATGCTATTTCTCATATCTCAACACCAATGACAAAAACAAGTATATAACCATGAAGTTCTTACCAAGATGGTACAATTCTACTTCACATACCCTCCTAGCTCAAGTTACAATTGAAAACCAAGCTTACACCACAAGAAAGTTGAAAGAGAAGGAGAGGAGCTTGGTAGAGATTTGTAGGTGTAAAATGGTGTGTTATGTGATTACACCTCCCTTATCCACTTAATATAGATCATTATTCCCTTAAGTCACTTGCTATCATACCATTTCAAGGTAATTACAAGTTAAGTAACATGTACATGAAATGAACCTCACATTCAAATGAAACTCTAATTCACATTAAAGTCATATGCATACTCAAATGCAAACTCCTATGCACATGTTGATGCACCTTCAACTCTTAATCCATAATTCATATGTTTATATTATGATTGCATTACACACCATGTTTCATGCCTTCCCATATTTCATTTCATATATGAATTAATTCATTCTTGGTTCCACTCGAACCCCCATTATCACATCGTCAAGTGATATAATTACACCATAATCATATCATACGTGTATTACACAAATCGAGGCATTACACAAAATGAACAAGGTTTGAAAAAAATCATGCAAGAAGAGAAGCATTTATTGTGCATATCATCGTACTATCTTGTTTGATACACCTTACCATTTCTTTCATAAGCCAATTCCTAGGCCAAGCTACAAGCTAATAAAGACCTACTTGATTTATGTTTGCAAGTGGCTAAGATAGTGGAGAATGGTGTGCAAGTGAGCTTATACTTGTGTTGGTGTACAACTTGAACTATTGTGAGTTTACATTTATTGGATCTATAATTTGTACATGACACTTGTTTATGACCACACACGCACGTTCGCCGATTTGTTGAGTATGAGATGTTTAGGGATTGAACTTGTTCCACTGTTAACTTTTCACCGCCTTTATTTACTATGCATGTTTAAAATTGTTGAGGCATAAAAGTGAGGTCAAGTTAGTTTGTTATGAATCTATGAGCCAACAAAAATATTGTAGTTTTGTCCGATTTACTCGAGGTCGAGTAAATATTAAGTATATGGGAGTTTGATGTGACTAGAAATAGACACATCTATTGCACTTAATTGTCTACGATTTGGAATGTTTTGATGGATAATTTGATGCATATGTTACCTAATCGTATACTTGTGTAAATGTAGGTGGAATCGAAGAAATCGAGCTAACAATGGCGAATAAGGATCAAGAAATGCATTGGAGTTGACAAGATATCAAAGTAGACCAATAAAAATGCATACAAGTTTACCAAGACGGGAGATTCATCGCCCAGGAAGCAGAGATCGATCGCCTAGAGACAGAAAGTTTAAGCAACAAAATTCATAAGACAGCGATCGATCGGCAAAATGCAGAGATCGATCGCCGAAAATTTCTGCTTGAAAAAAATAAGCTGACGATCGATCGCCAACTTGTCGCGATCGATCGCCAGGGAGTCTGAGAAAAAAATGAAACTTGGTCTTTTTACCATCTTGAAAGATTTTTACCTATCTTAGCATATCCTCTATACCGTAACTCAAAAAGGGGGCCTCATAACACGATTATTCAGACTTTTTATCACTTTGGAGATTTAGAAGAAAATTCTCTTGGAAATTTTGAAGATGGATTGAAGATTCAACACAAAGGCGGGATTACAACCTCGACACATGGCAATTCTCATAGTTTGTCTTGCTTTTATTTATGATTTCTTTACAATATTTTGTTTGTTTTACATTAGTTATGAGTAGCTAAACTCATAATCTTGGTTGAGGAAGACAAAACCATTGGAGTTTAATTTATTCATGAGATTTTTGTTTTGAATTGGTGATTTTTATTGAGTCATAAGTTTTTCTATTATTCTTGCCATGATTGTGTTGTTTGGTTGTTAGACTAGCTACCTAATGATTTTTCATACAATCTAATGATAAGTTTGATATCAAATCCGTAATAGTTTGATTAATCTAATTTGTGAAGCAACTATGATTGATAATTATTTGCTGTTGAATTTATTAAATTTATAGGGAAAACTATTGACTAGATTAAACATAACTGTTGTTGTTTATGTTGTTTAGCTTCACCAATCTTACTCGTTCGCATGCTATCATTGGTTTAAATTTTAACTGCTGTTGTTAAGGTTGATTAATTGATAAGGGTTAAGTTTGAATGTTGTTTTCGATTTAACTAAACTTGAGGTGAGATATCAGTTAAATCTTCAATGGTGAATATTCATGCATAAAAATTACATCTGTGAGAAAATCGATGAATGGATGAATGAATTTAAATGGCAGAGTCGACCGAAACCAAGATCTCTATTTACTTGATTAATTAATTGTTATTTAATTCTTGCAACCTAGATACTTTTGATAATTGACAATCTCAAATCCCCCAATTTCGAAACTTGTTAGCATAAAAATACTCACTTCTTTGTGGGATCGATCCCTACTTTTAGTAATGCATTAATTTGTTGTTAACCGAGAATGGTTAATTTGGGCGTACACGATAAGCGCAAACAATAAGAAACACCCAAGCACATCTTGAGAAACCATCCACAATGGTAAGAAAATATTTATCACCATTGTGAGTATGTACGTTATACGGTTACTAAATGTCCATATACAAAAGGGAAAAACACAAGAAGTGTATGGTCTATATTTCGCACCATTACGAGTATGTATGTTATACGGTCACCAAATGTCCATATACAAGAGGGAAAAAATGTATGGCCTATCAACAATGGGAAAAGGATTTTGGGTTTGTTTTGATAAATGTCATACTTGACATGATTCTTAAGTGTTTTGTGCTTGATAAAAAGGAAGAAACTGTAACCCGGAAGATTGACAAGTGACAAAATCTCTTATACCATATATCAATATCATTGTCATTACATGATGAAAGATTAAGCTAATGAATGTTTATCTAAAGCACTAGACGGATAATTAAAAAATAAAAACAAATTAGGTCA
This sequence comes from Haberlea rhodopensis, assembly GCA_907163345.1. Classification (NCBI taxonomy): domain Eukaryota; kingdom Viridiplantae; phylum Streptophyta; class Magnoliopsida; order Lamiales; family Gesneriaceae; genus Haberlea; species Haberlea rhodopensis. The sequence goes on along the minus strand of CAJQUN010000021.1, from coordinate 275,000 downwards.
GCTCACGATTCAACAGTAAAATAGAAGAATTTCGGTGATTTTCGCTCTAATTGTGTGTGTTGGTTTGTAGATAGAGATTAAGCGGAGAAAGTTGAAACATTTTAATATGGTTGGGGAGAAGAAGAAGCAGGGTCGGCTTGTTGATTGCCAAACCCAACTAATTACGTCAACCCTTTTACCGATAAATCCAGAGCTTTCTATCGGGTTAGAAATTTGGTGTGTGTTTTGGGTATCCGGGGTTTTAAATATAGTATCCGAACACCAACCCGACAATAAAATTTGAGATTTGGGTATAACCGAACCCGATTTTTTTAGAAAAATACCCGACCTGATCGGGTCTGGTCGGGTACCAATATATTGCTTTTATATCATATTAGTTTTTAATATTTAAAATTTTATATAAAAATATAAATAATGATGCTGCTTCTTCAGTAGTTTTAACAATTTGTTTAATTCCTAATCTTTCAAAAGCTCCTAACTTATATATAAATTTAGGTTCAATTTTAGGAATTGTCCATCGATTTAATGATTCTAAATTTTGAGGTACATCATATTCTTGTACCATACTGTTCTTAACAGTATTCTGTTTCTTAACAATGTTTAAATTCATTTGAAAAAGGCTATTTGTGTTAACTCTCATCATCTTCTACTTAACTTAATACCTAATTGGCTCTGATACCATTCGAGACCTCCCATGAATTCATCATGAACCTAGGACTTCTACAGAATATATAAACCGTCAATATTAAAATTTTATATAAAAATATAATAATTATAGATATTTGTATATTGTATTAGACAAAAATATAATAGAAGTTAAATAAAGAAAATTACAACAACACAATATACTTTATACGAAAATAAAATTTATTTTATATAAAATTATGATTTACATAATACATTCACACATTATCCATTTCCCACAAAATATATATTTGCTGGAGTTTAAATTAAACAATAATAAGGTACTGGATAACTATAAAATAATTTAATCATTACGCAATAATTTTACCTTTTTATATAAATTTATAAAAGTTCAAAAAAAGAACTTTACGATCTAAAAATGAAAAAGAAAAAGAAACTTAATTTTGCACGATCTCAAAAACCATCTTAATTGAGTAATTATTTTAAAAACAAAAAACCCTTTCATTTTGTAAAACCCAATTCTATTCCTTCAATCCGAATAAGAACACAACATTGCAAAACCGCACTCCATTTACATTATAAACCACATAATGGACTTAGGCTCCTCTAAACAAACCATCTAATATCAATTCTTTTCTCAGAAGCAGACGGCCTTTTCGATCCCTCTATGGAAATGCTTCTCCAAGTTGATCCATTGATGAGTAAGGACTGAAATTGTCGATGCCTTGATTGGGAAGAACGTAATCTCCGAACCCGTAGTAGTTTAGCGATTCATCAGATACATGGTTAGCCCTGTCATTGGAAATCGTGGCAAAGAAACTATCAAGGTCGTTATCCAGAATCCCAGAATAGATTTGTTCTCCGACTTCTGAAGAACTTCCCAAACAATTATTAAGCTGTCCAACATGATTGTGGTTCTCTGTTTGTAGTGCCGTCATATTCTGCTGCTGCGTAAAAGGATTTGGTTGTAGCAACAAAGGATCGTTCTGCCCTGGAATGTTGTACTGTTCTGTAAGACTAGCACCTTGGTGTTCAGTTCTCAAACGTTTGTGCGCTATCTGCTTCTCATATTCGTCTGTTTCCTGTTCCTCAGTTTGACGAGAAACTGAAGTAGCAACCTCTTTTCCTCTTTTTGTAGGCTTATGTGAAGTCATGTAAATTCGGCATATAACACAGTCTAGCTATAAGAGTTTAGAAAGAACATAATTAGTATATAAAATAGAAAACATAGCATCGAATATTGCAGAAAGTTGAAACTTTTTTTTACCAGCATGTCATTTGTGCCTTTCTGTTGTCTTGAGGGTCGTTCAGCCATATATTCCTGCATGAGCCAATTAGTTTTGTTGCCTTTTGGGGGCTCCCATTCGTAAAAGGCCAAAGATTTCTTGAATCCGATGCAGACATTGTTCTCATATATTCTTTTGTCAGCTCCAGTGGCCTTCCAATACCCGTTATCAGCTACTCGATTCGGCCTACTCCCATGTAGATACTTTCGGTCTCTCGTGGTAAAGAAATACCACTCATGGTTTCCCAAACTCGGATACTCCCCTACAGTAAGTATATATCAATAATAACTAGAAATAGAAAAAAACATAATATTATATTATCCAACATGCATATTTAATGGATTAGCACTTGCCACCACCAACATATAAATAAAAGATTGTATAAGCATTTTATTTGATTATGAAAATATAGAAATATTGCCGTATTACTACAGACTTGGTTACTGCATGCATGCATGCATCTTCATACATATTGTCAAAAATATAACTACATATTTTTTCTATAGTTTATCGCAAGCAAAATTTTCGTAAATTATCGCTATCGGAATACATATTAAAACATCTTTTTTAATACCTTTCCTAAAGCACAATCCCAGTGAGCACCACAATTATTATTTCCTGATATCGTAAAAATCCATGTTCAACTAAAAACATAATACGTATGATATGAAGCTTTGCTGACTCGTACCATAAAAAAAAATTAAGTGTATCTCTCAAATTTATCACTAAAAAATCTGCTTCCCCGATCGAAAAGGGGGAAAAGGATTTGATCGCTAAGACTTTCATCAAATAATCATGTTATTGTTGAAAAATAAATTTTTTTTTTGAAAGTGATATGTAAATAAGGTAAAAGAAAAAAAAAATGCAGAGAAGTAGTACCAGTCAAGTCCTGTGGATGATACTTGTAAACGTTGGTGCAAGGGATATTGTATGGGATAGGCTCGTTATTGATCTTCTTGTTCACGTAGTGGTTAATGAGTTCTTGATCTGTCGGAACGAAGCGAAACCCCGGCGGAAGAGGATCAACTATGGCATGTGATTCTTGCTGAATTATCTCGGGAGAACTGAGGAGGTTCTCTCCCGATTTATCATGTTCTTGATTTAAAAGTTGTGGGATCAAAACTTCTTCTGGAGTTGGATCTTCGTCTTGATCCAGGCCAGATAGTATCAGATCCCAGTCGTCTTCAGACTCCATGAGAACTTAAATTTTTGAAAGTGAGGGAGATCTTAAATTCTAGATAGAACCTGAAATATCTGGAAAATAAAATAAAATTAGGAATCATAAATATCAATATATATGCATGTTCACTAATGATACGGGTAAACATTGTTTATATGCATGCAAGAGGAGATAACGATATAGCTTGAAGATTACAACTCCATCGATGAAGATGAACAGTATATGGATTGAGTTAAATGTCTTACAGTAACAGAACTAGTAATTTTCCAGAAAACTTTCCGATCGGTGGCGATTGAGAATGAATGAAAAGAAGAAAATGAACGTATTCTAGACGGAAAACAATGCCTCTTTAATGGCTGCAAGATAATTTCTTCTGAATTTTGTAGGAACAAAATGTATATATAGAGAGAGGGGAGGGTCTTTGAAACCAGTGTTCTAACGAAATTAGGATATATAATAAGATTGATAGTTATCATAATCTGATATTTTTTTTATATATTATCAGATTCTGAGAGATGATGAGGCACTGAAATCGGTTTCAAATGATCAAAAATATAGGATTAGTCTTCATTTTCAGTATCTTCTCTTACAAGTATAATTATACTAGAACTCTTACTTTCAAATAAATCACAATTATCTTTTAATCTGTACACTATACATATTAACTGTTGTATATAATCCAATAAACTGTTATTCTAGGATATATTTGTATTACAACAATATTTGTTCAAATTAAAATAGTATCATCTATCAATATTTAAAGAAAAAATTGTGTACAATTCAAGTTTAAGTCAAAAAAAATGTGACATTAATAAAAATAACAACTTTTATGAAATTAATTCTTATGCCAGTTAACTCGGTAATTTGGAGCAAATTGAACGATTTGGGGGCTATATTTGAAGGGCGAATTACATATAGATCCCCTCTAGCTAATTTGAATAACAATGAATTTCATCCATCTGGTTTAAACAGTTATGCATTTTATGTCAAATCATAGCGGATATGCATTTTATGTCAAATCATAGCGGAGACAATTGTAATTTTTTTAATATCTATTAAAAACAAGAGGGTGAAGATATTATAATGTAGCTATTATTTTTTCGTAAGAAAAATATATTATTTGAGCAATAGGGGTGCTCAAACCCAAAAAACTGCAAGTTACAAAACAAAGAACTTGTCCAAATCAGTGAAAAGACCAAAACAAAAAGCTGATGAACTGGATCAATTACAAACTCAAGCACACTAATGGTTCATGATACCAGTCTACAGCAAAGTAGGGAGAAGCTCCTCCATGCTTAGCCAAAATCCAGTGCCACGATCTTAATTTAATCAAGTCAACAATCGAGTCCTATGATACTTCCCCGATAATATCTCAGTGTGCGCTTGCCAAATACTCCAGACATTACACTCCCAAATTACGAGACATTCTCTACTACTTTTTAATCCAACCCTAGGATGCACGGACACTCCAAAAAATCACTCGGTGAAGTGTCGGACACTTCTCAGACACCGACACTTCTACGAACACTCCTCAGAGACGCCACGTGGCGTGTCGATTATTTTATTAATAAAATAAAATCGGACACCCCTGTCGTACATGGCTGATGGGCATGTCCGAGCCGTGTCCAACATAGAAATGACATTTATGGTGATAATTGTACAATTTAAAAAGTGTTTGGCTAAAATGAAATTTAGAGGTATTATTTAAACTCTATTTAATTGAATTAATATGCATTTGTTGTTAGTATGAGTGATACTCTAATGATTTCACTGACTTTGAATTTGGTAAGCATATTTTTGGTGTTACAATTTATTTGGATGTGTTTGTTAAACTTTATATTAATTAAAATAATATGTATTTGATGTTAGTTTGAGTGATATTATGATGATCCCAGTGACATGCATTTATTTATATGCTTCTTCAATTTGGTAAGAATATTTTTGTTAATTTTACATGGTTTTAGAATTTAGAAAATGTGATTTTCTAGTGTTGTGTGTGTGTATATATATAGCCGTGTCGTATCCTGAAAATTTTGAAAATTCATGTCGCCGTTTCCGTGTCATGTCAGTGTCGCCATGTCAATGTCCGTGCATCGTAGATCCAACCTCACAACCCAAATGTTGCAAAAATAATTTTACCGGATCTTCTTGTAGCACACTTTCTAGTTTAAACCACTAATATCAATACTTCCACCCACAATGAGAAAAAAAGGCAAGAAAAGAATAGATGCTTGCTATTCTCATCTCCATAACCACAAAAAACACATAATGAAGAATATTTATCCAAATTGATACCTCTTCTCAGCAAATAATTGTTTGGTAGGTATCCTATTTTGAAGAGGTTTCCACACGAAGTTGGAGACTTTCTTAGGGATTAATGGATACCTGAGTTAAGTGCAACCTCCATCACTGTAGACTCTCTGCCACCACTATTCTTGGCCACTAAATATGCTGACTTCGTGGAGTACACTCCATCTTTTTCAAGCTTCCAAAGCCAAGAATCTTCTGCAACTTCTGAACAGCATGGAGGCCGAAGCTACCTATCAATATCAGCAACAAAACTATATAACAAATTCTTCCCAAGTGAATAAGGCTCGCCTCCAGTCCCAGTTCCACATCCACACGCCCTCAATCCAAGCGTCCCTCTTGGCAATGAGGCAGTCACCCTTCCTATCCAAATTATATAGCCTATTGTATTTTACAGAAAGAGTTACCCCACCATCCCATAATATAGTCTCATTTCCATTCCACAGCTTCCTAACCATCCCTTCCCAAAACCAGTTATGATTATTTAACAAGAAGTTTTTTTTTTAAGTCTCTCCACCAAATAGAGCATTGGTCAGTAGCCATATTCCCATTTAAAATCATGTGACATCCCCTGCCCTCACTCCCATATCTGGCACTTAGAGTTCTTGCCGAAAGCCTATTTGGTTCGTGTAACAACCTCCAAACCCATTTTCCCAGTAGACCCAAATTAAAAAAAAACATAATATCCCTAACTGTCAAACATTCCTCCTCTTTTAACGTACAATAGAAGACCATTTTACCCCAGCTATTTTCTTACCCCCTTCCACCACGCCCCACAGAAATGATTTATGAATTTTTGATAAGGTTTTTGTGAGGGCCCATTCATAATCAAGTGTTTAATTATCATACAATGATTATTATACTGTAAACAACAAAAGATTAATTAAATTTTACCAACACATGGCCGTAAAAATTTCGGCATGACCTCCCCGCACGAGGAACATACCAATAATAATAATATATATATCAATATAATCATACTGAAAGTAAATACATAATACCATAATCATGCACAGTAAGCATCATCACACAATCCATACTAAAAATATTCATGTATTACCATCTACCATATGTATATCGATATACCAATACTGAAATATTTACATAATACCATCAATATGAAATAAACACCAAATATCAAAATGTATCCAAGGTTGAGCAGAAATAAACTAAATATACATAAGTTTACATTACAGGACACACCCTGGCATAAATAACTAACTACGACTGAGATAGACAGAAAACAACCTCAGGTATAGCTTCCAGCAAGCATCCCTCTTTGGGATCCTGGTTTACATGTACTACCTGTCATTGTCCACACATAAAGACAACAACAGCCCCCATTGGGGGTGAGCAAAAGCCTAATGTGGAACTATCATATAATTACAACATGCATCTATAAAATGTGATAGATGATGCAATGCAATGCAATGTAATGCAATATAGTAAGGTACAAATCATCTTGAGATATCAAACGTCCGGAATCCAAGGAAATAGTCATCAACAATGTCAATCCCGAGCAGAGGATGGCGACACACACATTGCGCTACGACATCTTTCCTCCGTCGTGCATGTGTTGTGGTCAGCATCCCTCATGTCTAGGTCCAGCGACAACGCGCGTGTATCGATGTATTTTTATCAAAATGATGTGTGTTAATAAAATATTTATTTTCATACACACATATGCCAATTATGAATGCTCCATAACTTAAATAAAACCGTGTAGCCAAGTAATCTCACATAGTTCACATAATTCAACAAATCATGTATCAAATAATACATGTATCTGTAATATGTTACCGATCGCAACATACCTATTCTTTAGTTGATCGGGAGTGAAATTGAGGTGAATGATGCAGAGGTTCAATCTAGACAACCATGGGTAGATAATTTGGCTATTTAACTCATCATAGTAATTATTGTGTATAATTATATATATACCTTTAGAGTGAGATTTTGAAAATTTATTCATTAAGATAGACAGCTCTAATTATTTCCATTTCTCAATCTTTACTGATCTAATTTTGCATAATTCCAGTTTAAAACCGAGTACAAGTAGTGTATCTAAAATAGTAAATATACGTCAGCTACATGCCACCTCGTATGTCCATTTCTTTACTTAAAAGAGTATCAATTACCACTTAAATGTTTATATAATTTAGTTCATAGGTTTAAAATCATATATGTAGTAAATTTTTAGGTAAATCTAAGATATCAAGAACTTAGCATACGATGATTCATAACAACATTTTCATGGTGATATGACTATATCCCAATCATTCCTAACATCACGATATATATATATATATATATATATATATATATATATATATATATATATATATATATATATATATATATATATTACTACTTACTACTATATAATAAGCCTCCAACGTTTACTATTGTTAGGAATAGTATAACAGTTATTCTACTGTTCGTTTTTTTATTCCCGCTTTTTTTTTTACACCTACACTACTGTAATCATGATTCCTCCCATACATGTCCTTTCAATAATATTAGGACCATGCTTTCTCTACCAACTTCTTTCCAATCACAAAAACCTATCGCAACTTTTCTTTGATTTCTCCATCTGTCTTGAGCCTCTCAGCCCTCTGGTTTATCAGGTTTCTTCTTTCGCTTTCTACTTTTTAGAATTTAGTGTTTCTTTGTTAACTGATTGTGTGCTGGATCCGTTTTCTTGAAGAAAAAAAACAATTTCTTTGATGAAGATGAAGACGAAGAGGAGGAGTAGGGCGGAGAATTACTACAAGATCAACCAAGCAGAGATTTTTCGGTGCTTATTACCAACCCGGATGTACTGGATTTTGCTCCATCTGCCTTGAGCCTCTCAGCCCTCCGGTTTATCAGGTTCCTTCTTTTGCTTTCCACTTTTTAGAATTTAGTGTTTCTTTGTTAATTTAACGTGTGCCGGAAAAATAATTTCTTTGATGTATGCAGTGGTGATCTGGGAAGGGCTTAATAACGTACGAATTGGAAGTTAGTTAACTGGTGTTGCTCACTTTAGTTTTTAATTGCAACATGTAGTTATACATATGTCATTTCCTTTTGTGTAGCTTGTAAGTAAAGGATCATAAATTAACTGTGGTGTTGAAATTTGGATTTAATCCAGGAGCAAATTTTTAGAGGTTGTGATTATGTAACTCAGTATTGTGGAATATTAACATGACCATGGCAGCGTATTCTTTTACAAAACAGATCTTTAGGATTAACAGGAATTGGTAAAGCTTTAGCATATTAGCATGACCATGGCAGATTAACAGGAATTGGTAAAGCTTTAGCATACAGCATTATGGTTCTCCATGAAGATTCACCTGACCCATTTTTTTGGATAATGTTATTCGTTCTTCTTACATTGTGAATAGCATTAGAGACGTAATAGTGCGAAAGATGGAAACCTCGAGGTAACACTAGAAATTCTTTGATTATATTGTATATGTTATGCCCCTCACGCAACAGTTCTCATCTTTATCAATATGATTTTTCAGAGCTTGACTGGCATCGATTCTTGAAATAGAACAATGAAATGATATCTTAGGGCTGTCAATCAAATCCAGGGACTCTTATAGCTCATCAAGGATTGTAAAACTGAACAAGAATTTATAAGTGTTTTGAATAGGTCAGGGAAACATGTTTTTTTATTATTTGTTTTTTCAGTTTCGGGTATTGATTGATTATTTAACTTGCTTTTCGATTGGGACGTCCGTTATGGTTAGGTTTTCTGGTTCTCGCACACACGGTTCCCTTTACATCACTGTGCGCATACGGCTGTTCCTTTGTGTGAGCAGATGGTTGTAGGTGGTTGGGGAATCCTTTGTTCTTCTGTCTCTGTGCAATTTTTGTCTATAGTTTCATTTTAGGTTGCTCTATTTTTACCTTTTGACTTTAAAGCTATTTTCACTGATGTGTTTAGGTGGTGTGTTAGTAGCTCAGTTGCTTGCCATCATTCTTTCTTCTTCTCTGTTTATCTTCGTAGGTTATATTTAGCTTTTAGGGCCTTTGTTTTCTGTTTTAAGTTATTTTCACTGAAATTTTCGCTTTATGTTGGTAGCCAACATTTGCGCATTAAATAATACCAGATTTTTAGAGTAATAATATAAATAGTGTATAATATGCATTATATAAGTCTTTGCATTTTTTCTGTTTTAAACTTTTTTTTTTACTATATTTTACAATTTTTTATTGATAGCCAACAACGGTGATGTATTCATCAAAATACTAGACGTACTGAATCAGATCGTGATAATGTTTACAAATAGGTGTGCTTCTATCTTAACAATTGCGGTGTCTTTTCTTTTTTCATATATTTTTATTAAAAAACCGTGAATTTTATGGTTTTATTTTCTTGCAGCTTTTTACCATTTACATAGAATTCAACCTTCTCAAACTTCACCATGTCAGGTAAGACAGTAGTTAGCATGCGTGACTGTTGTGCCAATCGTAAATGTTATATTCTTCAACACGACATGGCTACTGCATGCTTCACCGGTAAGTTGTGCTCTCGACTTTGTCATGTATTCATTTTCGGTGCATTCCTTTATGTTTTGCTACTTTTTCATTTACCTCCTTGTTTGATTTTTGTTATCTTCTGTACAATCTCTCGAACCTAATTGTCATGTCACTGGCACCGCAGCTTGTGCGGTGCAAAAAACTAGTATATATATATATACATGACTGAAATACAAAGTAAACAGCTCCAAATATCAATTTCAGATTATTGTTTCAACAAATGAAGACACATCACTTATGTCTTATTAAATAAATTCAACAAGATAATCTAATTCACCAGTACCCAACACAGATCAGTAAGCAACATAGAACAATCTCCTTCAACCCTTACATGCAAGAATTCGATCAGCATTCCCCCAAAATGCAGCACCAAAATCGAACCATTCCAAAAATGACATTGAAATTGCATGCAATCCTCTCACACATGATTTATCAAGCTAGAACATGGTTTAAACTAGTTAATAAGTAACTAACTAAGAATGTAGAACCTTCACCCTCAAACCCATAAAAATCGATCGGTATTTCCCCAACCATGCAGCATAAATCGCACCAAAAACTCAAGAAAATTGAAATGCAAGGAATTAATTAACTAAGGCATGTAGCATCATACCTACACAAAGCTGGTCGAAGAAATGGTGCTCAAAATCGAGCGCATCCTAGCCGCGCTAGCTTCCGCGCTTCATCGCTTTCTGTGAATAAATCAGATGCAAACCGGTGGTTGTTTGGTGCGCCGTGGAGAAGGTAGGGGTAGCTCAGGCTCGCCAGGCGGTGGCTCAGGGCGACGGGCGTGAGGTTTTTCTGATGAGGGTCGAGGTGAGCGCGAGGGAGCAGGGGAGAAAGGAAAAGGGTCGTGGTTTAGTGCGTGAGTTTGTATGTTTAGTGTGTAAATTTTGTCATATACAGATTAATAGTAGACATGACCACGGTTCGTGAACCGCCGGCTGACGGTTCGGAACCGCCGGTTCGACGGTTCAAAAGAGCTCGACCCTTAACCTTAACCTTCGTAGACGGTTCCGGTTACGGTTCGTGAACCGCCGGTTACGGTTACGGTTACGGTTACGGTTAACCACCGGTTACGGTTACGGTTCGACCCTTATATTTTTAAATTAAAAAAAATTAAAATTTTATTTAAAATAATGTAAAAATTACTATAAAAAAAAAACAAAGGAAATGTAAGGGGGGGGAGGGCTTGAACTTTTTAAGTTGCCTACGTATCCTCTTAGGGTATAGAGGAATCAAAGCCCACGTAGTTCTCTTACCTTTTAACCCTTCTTACCTTTGGAAGTGGCGTAGCTCAATCACTTCCGTTACCTGTCCCCGTCATAGTAGTTCCTTCGGTATCAAATTCATCTTGGTCCGAGCTTGATTCCATTCCTTGTTTTCGTTTTGCCGCCCTCGCCTAATCGTCCATTAGTGCTTGTGCCTCTAAAGAATCTGGACTCATTTTTGATCGTCTTACATCCAAAATATTTCCCCCTGCGCTAAAAGCTTGTTCCACAGCAACAGTTGACACGGGGCAAGCTAAGATTTCCTTTGCTATGATTGATAAAATCGGGAAAATTTGTGTCTTTTGTGACCACCACCGCAATATATCAAATTATTGCTCGCTATCTGCTTCACTGAAATCAAAAGAAGTCGTGAAATAATTATCAAGTTCCTGACTGGAACTTGATGATCCCCTGGGGCGTTTAGTGCGTTCTTTTAACAGAACTTGTGCTTTGGTGAGTTTAATACCACTAGAATGACTTTGAGCACTAACTTGTAGTTGTGATTCATTTTCTTGTACACCATATTTTAAACTATATTCTCTATAAATCTCATGCAAATAATTTCTAACACGATTTACTACCATAGAAGAATCAATTGGGGAAATATCATCCGGGGGGGATAATGCCTCGTAATACATCACTAACATTTCATGCAAAACATCCAATTTAAGTCGAGGATCTAAAGCAAAAGCAACTAGAAACAGTTCAGGAATATTATAAAAATATTTTTCCCATTTAACCTTCATTGCTACCACAGAAGAGGTTAACAGATAATTAGAAAAATTTTCATTTAAGGTAAGTGCCACATTACAACAGTTCATCAAAACTAAATGAGATGTAGGATAATAAACTCCAGATAATTGTTCAGTTGCATCATAAAATACCTTCAACATTTCACAGATACTTTTACATACATTCCATTGGTGCGAAAAAACATAAATATTAGAGTTTCCACCATGTTGTGCAAAAAATGAACACAATAACTCTCTATATTCATATGACTCATTTAGCAATTTATATGTTGAGTTCCAACGTGTGGGTATATCTCGTGGAAATTTTCTAGGTCGCATGCCATTAACCTTACAAAACTTACCCCATTGTTTCATCAAACTCGGATGGGACCACAAATAAGATAATGCCATTTTAATTGGTTGAATCTGATTATCTAACGATCTTAATCCATCTTGCACACATAAGTTCAAAATATGGCAAATACATCGAATATGAAAAAATAAACCACCAATAGCAGGTTGACAAACACGTTTAAGATCTTCAATACTCAATGTGTTCGAACTAGCATTATCAAATGACACAGAAAAAACTTTGGAAGTTAAACCATATTCTTCTAAAATTACACAAATCAGTTGAGAAATATTTTGTGCGGTGTGTGATTCATTGAACACTCGATATGCAAGCAACCTTTTTTGAATTGACCATGAATTATCTATCCAATGACAAGTAATACCCATGTACGAATTAGTTTGCCAATGATCACTCCAAATATCAGAGCATATAGAAACTTTATTCGTCAAATTACTAAATAATGTAACTAATTCTTTCTTTTGTTGACGAACTAATTTTTTAAGTGTTCGTGTGACTGTGGTCCTAGGAACACGTTTAGTAGCAGGTTGTAGAGATTCATGACACAGATCTTCAAAACCAAATCTAGATGCAATACTAAAAGAAAGATGTTCTACAGAGATAAATTTTGCCACAGATTCTCTTAATTGTGCATCAGTGTATTTGAAAAGTGGAGAGTCGGTACCTTCACTCGAGGAATGAAATCTAGATAGTTGAGTTTGAGAAGAATCATTACCAAACTCCACTGGATGCTTTGTTTCGATATGACGCTTCAAAGATCCATAGCCACCACCACTTTGAAACTTATATGTAGTGGTACAATATTTGCATTTGGCACGCATCTCTCCGGATGGAAGAGTCACCTTTTCAAAATGTTTAGTAAAAATCGATGATTTAAGTGGAGGCATAGATCTTACATTTGGATGCGCACTTTCTTGGGTATCATGTGTAGCAAAAGGATCATCGTCGGTGAATTCATAATTATCAATATCAATATCAACATCGGGTTCGGCCCTTTCGAGATATGTCACCTTGCCTTTGCCTTTGCCTCTACGTGGATCACTAGGACCTTCCATTGAGTAATTCGAAAATAATACAAGTAAATGATGTATCGAAAACTTAGAGTTGTGTTAAGATTGATGAAAAATGAAATGGGTATGGAGGATATTTATAAGCATAAAAAATAACGGTCACTTAATCCTAGCCGTCGATCTATAACGGTCAAATAATCCTAGCCATCGAATTATAAAAAAAAAAAAAAAAAAAATTTCTTATCGACGAACCGTCGGTTAACCGCCGGTTCGTAACCGGCGGTTCATCCTATTGCAACGGTCAGGAGATCCTGACCGTTGATATACAACGGTCAGAAGATCCTGGCCGTTCAATTTTTTTTTAAAAAAAAAAAAAAAAAAATTTATGGGATTAACCGGCGGTTAACCGCCGGTTACAAACCGCCGGTTCACCTATTGCAACGGACAGGAGATCTTGACCGTTGATATACAACGGACAGATGATCTTGGCCGTTCAAAACTTTTTAAAAAAAAAAAAAAAATTAATAAGGGTTGACCGCCAGTTAACCGGCGGTTGGAACCGCCGGTTCAAACCGGCGGTTCAACGGTTAATTCGGCCCATAAATCGTAACCAGCCCGTACAGTGACGGGCCGGTTACGGTTCGGAACCGTGAACCGGGTCAACGGTTAACCGGCCCGTTGACCCGGTTACGGTTCCGGGCCGGGCCACGGTTTTTGAAAAACCGTGGGCATGTCTAATTAATAGTCGTGTTTCAGTCCAGTTACGTGCATCGGAGTGTCACCGATGTACTGATATATTAAATTTGCAATTGGCACTTGTGATTTATATCCACTACGAAAACACAGAATTTAATTCCTCATTTTAATATATTATCGGAGTTTATTCGACTATTTCAAAAATATATCATGTTCCGATACTGTCAATTGACATTCATATTATCAATTTCCCATTTAATTAATTATTAATTAATTCACAAATTATATTTAATTAACCTTAATCAAATCTAGGGGTTACAATCTGGATACTGTTTTTGGTGCTCGATAAAAACAAAGGTGATAGGTAGGCAAGGAACCGATAACCGAGTTTAAAAGGTAATACGACCGCCAAACGTAAATGCTTGTTGCACCATCTATATAATTTGCGCTTGATTGTATCAATAAGAGGACTCCACATGACAATCTTATCGGGTTGTCACCGATAGGTAAACCCAAATATTTAAAAGGAGTTTTACCTATTTTGCACATCAAAAATTCACTCATCTCTTATATAACTCCATCATCCATGCAAATCCCTATCAATTGCTTTTATGAAATTTAACCAAGAAACCAATTTATAGTTACATAAAATGCATTTAATGCCCAAACAATATCCCAAGTTGCATCGCCAACAAAAAGGGCATCATCTGCAAACTGAAGATGAGATATTGAAACACTACCGTTCCCAATCTGCATACTAAAGAACAAGTTCGAAGAGCATGCTCGATTCATCAGTACACTTAGCTATTCAGCCACAAGCAAAAACAGAAAAGGAGATGGGGGATCGTCATTTGGGCTCCCATTAACCAAAATCGAGGCTGGGAAGGATGAATAGCACTCCAAAATCCAACTTCTCCACTTTTTAATGAATTTCATCAAAATACAATATTTCATAGAACCATAGAATGCGAATATTTTCACAAGCTTTGGGAAACCCACCATACATAGACACAATTTAACAAGCAAGAATAGCCACATAAAAATATGAAATTCACATTATATTAAAATAAATACGTTTAATAACATAATTAGAAGCCAACACCAAACATCCACTCCAAGGTATTCGTAGCATTAGACGTCTTCAGTCGATGACTTGTAGCTCATCTAGCACTTATGGCAATTGTGACCCGGAAGTCTCATTCGTCCCCCCCTCCCCAAAATAGTTGTTATAGTTGCTAAAAAAAAACATTAAAAGTCCTCAAGGATATGGCAGGATGTCGCCACCTAAACCACCAAAAAATCCGCCCAATCCACGGTTAGAAACTATGGCTGGAGAATAAAGATTTTTATCATTCTCAATAGTAATGAAATGTAATACACATATTTAAAGGTAAAAAACTAATTACCTATACAAATTGTGTTTCCTAATACTATTTCAGTAACCTTTGAATTCTTCATATTTCTGCAATTGTTACTCTACCAGTTGAGGCTGAATAAGTTGTTTTGATTTTGGCTTTGAATGATCAAATTTTCTTGCCTTGAATTATTTTAACATCCAGAGCTCTTCCAACTCCACCAAGCCACCGGCTCCCCTTGTCCAGCGTAGCCAACAACGCCAGGGTGTCCATTAACTCCCCCAAACCCACCTCCTGCTCTTGCTCCGCAGCCAAAACCGCCTTACGGTATCCCATTATCAGCAATTCCGCTGTAGCCACCCATGCCACTGAAAGAGACGAAGTTCTTTTGGTCAGAAGGCCATTATTGTCACGGTGTAAAACCCTTGTTGCTACTATGCCAACAGAAAGAGTTACGAGAAACACGAAGCCCCACCTCGCAATTCTCTCTGTATTTCTCACTAATGAAGCCCCCATTTTTAGCCGTTTTTTTTTTATCGCTAATATGCTCTTTTCGAGCTCTACAATTCTAACTCGACACTTGAAAAAGATGTATAAGATCACCCTTAAGGGTGTTGAAATTCAAGGATTTCATGGATTTTGTGTTTTCATCTTTATTTCTCAGTTTTCCTTAAACAAGGTCCTCAATGCATGCACGGATAAACCCTGAATAGAGGGTTAGCCCGGTCCTGGCGGTCCAATTCTAGGAGCAAAACGACCTGACTACCTCATTCTCAACTACAATAGATGTTTGAATTTATAATAAACATTTTTTTTTAGAAAAATGTAGTTGTCACGGATATATAGATATATATATATATATTTATACCATATATATAATTCTTTTTAAAAAAAAATTATTTCCATTTTCTTTTTTTTTTCTTTTTTATTTGTTATTTATTATTTTTTGTGTCGGGTAATGTTTTCGTGAACATTAAACTTTCGTCCTATTTTCTTTTATTTTGTTATTTATTATTTTTTTGCATAAGTACTGATTTATTTGGAAAGATTTGACCCTTAACCCAACAGTGCGTCCCTATTATCTCAATTTTTAAAATTTAAATTTTTTTCCATTTTTTTGTCAAGTATGAATTGATTTAAAAAAAAAAGAGAGTTCAAAATAGATTTTCGACGTGGCAAAATTTAATAATAATTTTTATATGAATTGATTTTAAAAATAAAACAAAGAGTTCAAAATATGTTTTCGTTGTGGCAAGCTTTAACAATATTTTTTTATAAAATATTCGGTATGATGAATTTCTGGTAGATTAAATGTCGTCGATTTTGCTTGTTTGTATACATTTTGATTTTTGGCTTACCTACGACCCATTACTAATATGTGTTTGTTCTCGATTAACTTTGTTATTATGTTTGGCATCAAATTTACCCTTAAGGTATCGCTTGGAGTGAGTGATATGATAAAAGCGTGATAAGATTGAAGTGATAATTAATTTGAGTTCATGATATAATTAGAGAATATGATAAGTTATGATGTGTTTGTTTTGATTTTGATGTGAAAAGGGTAAAATGTCTAATCATATATAATGTCAAAAATACCCTTTGAATTTAAAAAAAATTATTAAATAAATTAGAAAAAACCTACAACGACAGTTTTAAAAAATATTTAAATAAGTTGCATAGGAGAGTGTTGTTCCATCAATATATAGGCAGTGGTGGTGAGTAAACTCTTCTCATCACAACTTTTACAGAAAAGTAAAAAATTCCAACAGCCATGGCGGACGGACCTTTGAAGGAGTCTGTGAGCAGCAACAAAGTGGTGGTGGAGATGGAGAAAAACCAGTGTTTGAACGAGGAAACATTAAAATTTGGGTTGGTAGGAAACATTGAATAGTCAAATAAATATGGGGAATTGGGGGCATCATGGTAATTTAACTACCATTGTTCATGACTTTACCAATTAATTTTAACCAAGTGGGACAACTTTTGATGGTTTTTAACAGTTGTCAAATTCTGCATAAAAAGAAAACAAACGCAGGATTGGAAAACACACAAAAATTATCAAGCCTCATCTACAACTTCAAACAGAGCCTTGATGTATAAGGAGATTATATCAAAACCCTTGATCCAACAGTGCATCCCTCTTATCTCAATTTTTAAAATTTAAAATGTTTTCTTTTTTTTATTTTAGAAAAAAACTTGTTGATTTTGTCAAGTATGAATTGACTTTTAAAAAAAACAGAGAGTTCGAAATAGGTTTTCGTCGTGTCAAACTTTAATAATAATTTTTTAAATGAACTGATTTTAAAAAAAAAAACAGAGAGTTCAAAATATGTTTTCGTTATGGTAAACTTTAATAATATTTTTAATAAAATATTCGGCATGATAAATTTTTGGTAGATTACAGGTCGTCAGTTTTGCTTGTTTGTATACATTTTGAGTTTTGGCTTACCTACGACTCATTGTCAGTATATGCTTGTTCTCGATTACCTTTGTTCTGATGTTTGACAATCAAACTTTCCCTTCATGTATAAGGAGATTATATCAAAAAATTAGAAAATATTAAATTATGATAATTATATATTACTTGTTTGATAATGATTTGGGACGTCACATTTACATTCATTATTTGCGAAAAAGTATATAAATAATTATAAAAGTATGATGATTCATTAATCATGAGGCCATAGCAAGTAATATAAGAGCAATATCCTAAAATAACAATGCAACTACAACAATAAACATAAACTATAATTCCTCTTATGTGATGCTCGCTCCTGCTATGAGATACCGAACACATATCTGCATTATGAAATGACCCATCGTCATTTTGAAAACTCTTGTAAACAACTTTTGATTGGTTTTGGAGTTTGTTGAGAATAACTTTTATTGCGATGTCTGATGTCATCTACTACTGTAATGCACTTTTGTAGATGACTTTTGTTTAGAGGGTCTATTGGGCCCCACTAGGATATCATATGTCAACTCTTGCTATAGTGCACTGTTGGGGATGACTTTTGTTTACTCCAACCTATTTGATATTATATATATACGATTATGTATGTTCAATGCGTATGAACCATCTTTTTATTCTCTTGAACTGTCTGTTGAACTTGTGTCGGACGCTTTGTTGGACATATATACCAGATTATAAGCTCACTGCGCAGTGGCGCGGTGCCAAATTAACTAGTATATATATATATATATATATATATATATATATATATATATATATATATATATATATATATATATATCGATCTTCATATCTCATGTTATAATTTTGACTTGGATAATTAACAAATGCCATTTTACACTTTTGCCTTTGCTTTGCATTGTTTTGTCTTCTTTTGGGTTCATATTGAATCCTAACCATTCAAATGGAAGCAATATCAGATAGGGACTCGGAATGAAGATGAGGGAAAAAGGAGTGCGAGCGAGCGGTTATTCCAGATTTGGGGCGTCCTGTTTTTTATTTTTCTTACTGTCATGGAATTGAGTTTATGATGTTGAAATATGTTGTGTGCGTCAGTTATTGAGAAAGGAAAACTCATTTGCATTCTGATATAGTAATTGGGTTTACGGCCATTACATGGGCAGAGAAATCTTGTTTCTTGATTCTAAAGGTTTAGATGTGAGTTGGGCTATACGCACAAAGAAGAATCGGCTCAAGAATTCATTTGAGAGCAAGAATGCATTTGCTTTGTTTTTCTATCAACTAAGAATTGCATCCACTTCCTTGACTAAGATTTAATCAAAAGAATTAATACAAGTAAATATTGTTTCTGCATAAAGAATTAATTCTCGAAGGCAGAAAACGTAATCCGCAGGTTATAACAATTCAATAAAGAATTAGTGTACTGCGAATATATATACATATATATCGATATATAGTTTGGCACGATCAGATCGGTCGAGTTGCATAATAATTGGTGTCATCTGTGGGGAACGAATCCACGATGATAGGATCCACCAAGTTCAATATAGAAAAGTTTTCTGGACAGAACGATTTTGGATTATGGAAAATCAAGATACAAGCAATCTTGGTACAATAAGGAGTTGTTGACGCACTAAAAGGAATAGACGCACTTCCTGCCACCTGATCTCACTTTTTTTTAACACAAAATATTTACCAATCCAGTTTTAATGTGCGAATGCAACCGCAAGTGCACGGTGTCAAGTTTTAGTATGATGATATGAAAGTAGGGATGTCGTACCCACATGGACTATCAGTAATTACCAGATTTAATTAGATTAACTATGTTTAGCCTACGAATTTGTTATGGATGATTGACTAATTAAAACTAAATTCAGGAAATAACCAAACAACAAAAAGAGAATATAATAAACAGTAGAGAAAAATATAGAGACTTCGGTTCACTTAAATAATCCCCCACAATTCATCTATTATTTCTAATCAAGATTATTGCATCTAAGGTGACGAGTTTTCTGGTTATATCTACTATACTCTCTCGAGCTATATTAAACATAATATCAATTTGCAGTAAGTAACTCTCGTTCAGTTATTTAACAAATTAATATTGCAAAAGCTTTGTAAAAACTTCTAGCATTCGATTACTAGATATCTATAGCTATCACACATTTATTTGACGTCATCTCTCGATCTCGGTCTGAAATCCACGGTATGAGTTATTCGTTCCATATTACAATAATGTCTCTCGATCTCAATCGCAATACTAATATCATTCAAAGGGTTGCAAATCCCTTAAAAGAAATAAAATCATAACAAACGCAAAGATAGGAAAAAAACTCAATCAAAAACTAGAATTAAAATTTTGGGTTCATACAAAAGATTCCCTCGTCTCGATACACTAACTTAGCCTAGCATAATAAAGCAAGAACAATGTTTTATCATATTAAACAACATAATAAACATTGAAACTTGAATAATAAACCAAAACAAAGTTCAGAAAATATAGAAAATCGTTAGGCGTTGACTCTTGCATTGATCTGATATTCAGTCTCTAGTTGCGTTGCATTGAACCTCCAATCTTGTATATGGCGGTTCCTCCCAATCTCTAGGGTAAAATCTGATCAAAATTCCTCAATATGCTGGAAAACCTCCATTTTATATTGGGAAAACCAAGCCCATAAAAATCTAGAACAACAATAGCCCAACTTTTGGAAATGAATTTTTCTCACGCAGGACTATGTGGCCATCGATCTCTTCCCGAGTGGCGATCGATCACCTCTTCGCTTTTCTGATTAGTGATCGATCTCTTACTGATTGGTGATCGATCGCTTGTTGTCCAGAAATTCTTCTCAACATTCTGCCCTTGAGGCGGCCGATCTCCTCTTTGTTGAGCTCGAACGGCCCTTCTTCAGAATTTTCACCACTTTCTGCCCTTGTTGAGATCGATCGCCTCTTTTCTTGCGATCGATCGCCTGCTTCATTTTCATCCGGACCCAAGAATTCTCACACTGTTTCCAATGACTTGGCTCGTTTTGTTTCGTTCCCACCTCTCAGTTGATATATGGGGTTTTTCGAGCAATTCTTGCACTTTCACTGGATTCCTGGAATTATATAAAAATACAACCCAAAACGTAAAATCGTCCAAGAATCACTACAAAAATAGCTAGAAACATATACAAATATAAGTGCAAAAATGGCACCTATCACCACCCTCACCGACAAAGAAAACTAGAAAACTCGGAAATCCTAGACAAGGCTTATAGCTCAATTATCTTGAGCCTTGTTGATAAGGCACTCCGAGAAGTGGTGAGGAAAAGTCTACAAGCGTTATATGGACAAAGTTAGAGCAGCTGTTATGACAAAATCTTTGGTGAATCTACTCTACATGAAGCAAAGGTTTTATTCATTCAAGATGACCGAATAAAAATTAGTCCCGGTACAGATTGATGACTTCAACAAGATCATTGATGATTTTGATTAACATAGATGTGAAATTCGATGATGAGGACAAAGCTTTGCAGTTATTGAATTCGATTCCAAAGTCATACTATCATTTCAAGGATGCTATGCTCTATGGAAGGGATCAGACAATTCCCTTGTGGAAGTCCAGTCATCGCTAAGAGCCAAAGAAATGAAAGGAAAATCGAAGGAAATGAAGCAAGTACCGGGGACGGTCTGTTCATGTTGGAACCGAAGAGGGGGGTGAATGAGGTTCCTTGGCTACTTTAGCGTTTTAAAATGAATTTGCAAATAGTCGAGTTTGCGCTGCAGAAGACTTGATGTCAATCGAACAAATAACAATATGAAGCAATAATGTAAATGCGTAAAGTAAATAAAGCGATAAATGACACAAGTATTTGTTATAGAAGTTCGGCGATGAATCATCTACGTCTCCTCTTCCTGGCTAGAAGACGTCCAACCGAGGTTCTACTAGAACAACTTTGATTTTGGCCTTAAGGGCTCCAAGTTAGCCACAACACTCTTCCCGAGTCACACACTCTTCACGAGTCTTCTTGACCTTAAGGGTTCCAAGGATAACCACACACAAACTCTTCCCGAGTTACACAATCTTCACGAGTCTTCTTGGCCTTAAGGGCTCCAAGGATAGCCACAACCTTGCACCAACATCACTTGTTGATGTCTTATACAATTTCCAACTTGCGTCGGTTTTGGAGGACCTTACAACAAATCAAATAACACATTCACGGTGTAACAACACGAAGAACACAAGCTCTCACACAAGAAATGAATTACAAACTTCAATACAACACAAATGTATGAAGTTTGCAATGCTAGATAAAGCTTTCGTGTAGTTTATCCTCTTGTTTCTTGTCATCATCTTGAGCCCAAACATCCATATTTATAGTGTAGAAGGCTCCCAAAGCTCTTACTAGCCGTTGCTACGCATAAGGCATAAATCACTCCTGCATCGCCTCAGCCATCACCTCGGGCGATCTCTATCGCCACGCTCCAATGGTCGCAATATTGCACAGATCGCCTCAGGCGATCACCACAAAAAATAAATGTCGTAGCTAAAATTCTGGATCGCCTCAAACGAACTTACCATCGCCTCAAACGTTCCAGGAATCGCCTCAGGCGTTCTAGCCATCGCCTCGGGCGATCTCTCCATGCGTGCGGTCCTCGGCGTCGCTTCAGTCGATGTGCGGGGCGATGTCTTGAAAGGATGCCATCGCCTGGGGCGATGATCACCATCCCCTGTGGCGATCCGCCCATGTCCTTGCAGATTTGATCTCCTTCAAACAATCTACTTTTCAATCATCTAACCCTGTACACTAAGTAGACACATTAATATAACAAATGTAAGTTTTGTTGATCATATAAACTCATAAATAATTCGGAGATAAATTAAGCATTAAACTCAACAATGCGTTTAAGGCAACAGTTCACAAGGGACAGATCGAAAAAACGTGACCAACATGGTCAGAAGTGGACCAAGAAGGCTAGATCGAGATCAATATCTAATCATGCTAAGGTGGCAATGGAAAGCATCAAAAACTGCATTTAAGTGCTACAATTGCCACAAAAAAGGTCACTTCAAGAGAGACTGCCCGAAAAATGAGAAAGAAATGGAAAAACCAATTAACGAGAATAATGAATATGTGTTGTCAGATGTGTATGATTCAGCAGATGCATTAGTAGTGGTCCAAACATAATCTAATAAAGACTGGATACAATATTCTGGTTGCAGCTTCCACATATGCACCAACAAGGACTGGTTTTAGACTCTCGGCCTAGTCGAGGGTGGACTAGCAGCTTGGGGACAACAAATGTTGCAAGGTTGTTGGGATTGGATCCATTAGACTGAGAATGCATTATGGTATAAAAAAACTCTTACAAAAGGTGAGATACATTCCGGAACTCAAAAAAAATCTAAGTTTGTTAGGCACGCTAGATGTGAATGGATACGCCTTTAAGGCTGAGAATGGATCACTGAAAGTGTTAGAGGGATACATACTTGTCATGAAAGGATTAAGAAAAATGGATAGTACTCACTGATAGAAAACATGGTAATAATTCACTCAGCAACAGTAAGTAAGACTGATCTTAGTTAAGCCAGTCTGTGGCATGTGAGATTAGGACACGTGAGTCAGAGAGGTTGTTGGAACCGAAGAGGGGGGGTGAATGAGGTTCCTTGGCTACTTTAGCGTTTTAAAATGAATTTGCAAAAATAATGAGTTTGCGCTGCGGAAGACTTCAAGTCAATCGATAAATAAATAAAATGAAGAAGTAAGTAAATGCGTAATTTAAATAAAGCGGAAAATGACACAAAGATTTATTATAGAAGGTCAGCGATGAATCGCATACGTCTCCTCTTCCGGGTTAGAAAACCTTTAACCGAGGTTCGACTAGAACGAAAATGATCTTGGCCTTGAGGGCTCCAAGTTAGCCACAATACAACTCTTCCCGAGTAAACTAGCTCTTCACGAGCACCATACTCTTACGAGTTTTCTTGGCCTTAAGGGCTCCAATGATAGCCACACAAAACTCTTCCCGAGTTACCAACACTCTTCACGAGTCTTCTTGGCCTTAAGGGCTCCAAGGATAGCCACAACACTTGCACCAACTTTACTTGTTGATGACTTTTATTTCCAACTTGCGTCGGTGTTGGAGGACCTTACAATAACTCAACAGACACCTTCATGGTGTGCCAACACGAAGAATCAAAACTCACACAACAAGAAATGAATTACAAACTTCAATACAACACAAATGTATGAAGTTTGCAATGCTAGAGTAATTTGAATTGATCAAGGCATTCTTGTAGTTTATAGTCTTGTTTCATGTCTCCCAAATGCTCCAAAACATCCATATTTATAGTGTATGAGGCCCCCAAGGCTCCTACTAGCCGTTGCTACACTTAAGGCTTGAATAACTCCTCGATCGCCTCGGACATCACCTTGGGGGATCTCCATCGGCACGTTCTAACATTCAAATCTGGCCCAGATCGTCTCAGGCGATGTCCCCATCGCCTCGGGCGATCGCCCTTTGAAAATTTGTCGTAGGATCAATTCTGGATCATCTCAGACGTTCCAGGCATCGCCTGGGGCAATCAAGATCGCCAGGCGCGCAGCGTGCCATCGCCCGCGTTGATGGTGCGCCGCGTTGGCACGCATGGCTCGTATTGCCTGAGGTAATTGCCCGTGATCGCCTAAAACTATCTGCCAGATTTCAACACTCTCAAACTTTGCACTATTCGATCATCTCAAGTTTGTTCCTGGGAAACGTGGTAAACATAAAAGTTGTATCCCTTCCTCTTATCTAGGTGTGGACAAAATTTCATTGCATTACATTAAGGTATGAAGAAGTTATGCCCAAAATGCTACAGCCGCTCAAACCCTTCTACAATCTGCACTTGCTATGACTTCCATGCCATTTTGCTCCATGATGCAATTCGAATTGGACTGAGATGTTTGAATATGAAATCTAGCATATTGAGTTGGCTTTCCAACCTCTTTGGATTCACATTATTCAGATTATCGATCCAAGAGATATAATCAAAACATTGCACTGCGCTCCAAGTGGCTTCTATACGAATTTGCCCACCAACGGACCAATGGTTCATGAGTCTTCATCCCATCATAAGATATTGTTCCAACATCATTCCACACATGTTGCAAACTTAGTTTCGTTGTTCATAGATGTCATTCCTTCTCGTCCAAGCTCAATAGATTCCTTGATAAAAAACAATGCTTGTCCTATGAACTCGCATATGTTATTGTATAACTTGGGTTCTCTTCCATTGGTCTTCCCAACCAATTTATCAATCTAACTCTGTACACTAAGTAGGCATATTAGTACAACAAATGCAGATTTGTTGATCATCAAAACCCATAAATAATTCGAAGATAAATTAAGCATTAAACACAACCATGCGTTTAAGGCTCAACAATCTCCCATTTTTGATGATCACAAAACTTGATAAACTTGAATATGTAATATGCATGAAATGTGAGTAAATAAGACTCCCCCTTAACAATTGCATAACACATACAAGATTTAACCAAGTAAAGCATAAAAAGCTCTCCCCCTCAAATCATGCATAACTCTCCCCCTCAAACTATGCATAAATTAAACTTCAAGTTTATCACAAAATTCTCCCCCTTTTTGTGATAATCAAAAAGCACAAAATTCAAATAATCATATTTTAACAATTTACACATGTTCCTCATCAATCATGTAATAGCCATAAGATTTAATCATTGGGAGGAAAAAATAAAACATGCGTTTAAGGCAATCAACAATGAATTCTAAATGTGCAAAATGTGCATATGTTCTACCAAGAGTTCATGCACTCATGCCCAATAGACATTAAAATTCTCAATGCATCATTAGATAAGGTAAAAAAAATTATTAAGATCATGATAGCATTATATCAAAGATTGAGCATTCAAACACTTATAGCATGCTTAATCACATAATTTCACATTTTCACAAAGCATTATTCAAATTTGAACTCAAGGCATATCAAGATACTTACTATAAAGAGATAAGCATAAATCATGCATCAAAACAATTTATATGTGCACATGCTAAGGGGAAATTCTTTTTACTATCAATGAATATTGAGCTTCATTATTTATTGGTCACAATTAATTTGTGCCAATGAAATTTTGAATTGCTCTTTAAATGCACAAAATAAATTTACATTTGATGACAAGAGTATGTTCTTGTCATTGGTCATATACCTCGTGCTTCCTCTACAGTTGTGCATAAGATGGTTTCCTCCCTTGAGGTCCTAGTCCCTTCATCCATTCCTTTGTTGTCCCTACAAAACAAATTTACAATTAGAGGATCTTTGGTACCCATTTGATTTCTGGGTCCTTGAGGGTTAGCTTTCATTGACGTCTTTGGAATCCATTTCCACCTTTTGTTAGGTTGGTATTGGATTTTAGCAAACCTACATTTATTCTTAGAATGACCATCTTTGCAACAATAAGTGCAAGTAGGAGAATTATGTTTGGCTTTAGCTAAGAAGCTTGAAAATATTTTAGATTTGCTTGAGAAGCCTAGTCCGGCTTTATCAAAGCTACAACGTTGCAAGCCAAGCAATTCATTCATCTTTAAACTACTCTCACTAAACTTGGCAAAAGATGTCTTTAAATCATGCACTTGATTTTTCAAAATAATATTTTCTTCTTCCTTCTTAGCCAAGTCTAGCTTAAACATTTTATTGTTCTTCTTGGTTCTACGAAGACAATCAATGAGTTCATTATAAGCATCTAATAATTCATCATAAGATGTTACCTCATCGGCATCCTCTTCATCTTCATCTCCAAGAGCCATTAGACAAAGATTTGTTGCTTCTTCTTCATCGGAATCACTGTCACTCCATGTGGCTATAAGAACCTTCTTCTTCCCTTTGTCCTCATTCTTCTTCCTAGGACATTTGTTAGCATAATGACCTTTATCTTGATAATTATAGCATGTTACCTCGTGTTTGGAATCATGTTTGATAGCACCGGGGGTCTTTGGCTTGTTGTGTTTGTTGAAGAACTTCTTGAACTTTCTAGTAAACAAGATCATCTCTTCATCATCATCATCATCTTCATCATCGGATTGATCTTTCCTCCCGACCAAAGCTATCCCTTTCCTTATGGATCTATCATCCTCCTTTATTCCATTCCTTGTTGACACTTCAAGATCATGGGTCACCAAGTGCCATGAAGTTCATCAAGGTCATAAGATGCACTTTCTCCTTTGTTGGATTCGATGATGGCCGTCCTCTTTGCATCCCATTCCTTTGGCAAGGCTCTTAGTGCTCTTCTCCATATTTGCTTTGGAGGGTACTTCTCTCCAAGTTGGGCAAGCTCGTTTATGATTTGCGTGAGCCTTCTAAACATCGAGTCATCGTCTTCTCCAAATTCCATCTCAAATATCTCATACTTGAGTTGAAGTAGATCTATCTTGGTCTCCTTCACTTGATTTGTGCCCTCATGACAAATTTGCAATTTGTCCCATATTTCCTTTGCGGTTGAGCACATCGAGATCCGGTTGTACTCCTTCATATCTAAAGTACAATGTAAAATATTAATAGCTTTAGCATTTTGCGAAATTAAAATCATATCCGCTCTTGTAAAATCGTCCATTTCTTTGGGAATACTTATTCCCCCAACTTCCTTTAAAGGAATATGTGGACCTTTCACAATAATCTTCCATAGGTCATAATCTACGGATTGGATGTATAGAGAAATTCTATTCTTCCAATAACCGTAGTTATCACCCGTGAAGAGCGGATGGCGGTTGGTTGATTGACCTTGAGCAAACTCATTTGCTAGATTAGCCATAGAATTTTTTTTTTATTTTAAAAAAAAATCAAATGGCTCTGATACCACTAGTTGGAACCGAAGAGGGGGAGGGGGGTGAATGAGGTTCCTTGGCTACTTTAGCATTTTAAAATGAATTTGCAAAAATAATGAGTTTGCGCTGCGGAAGACTTCAAGTCAATCGATAAATAAATAAAATGAAGAAGTAAGTAAATGCGTAATTTAAATAAAGCGGAAAATGACACAAAGATTTGTTATAGAAGGTCAGCGATGAATCGCCTACGTCTCCTCTTCCGGGTTAGAAAACCTTTAACCGATGTTCCACTAGAACGAAAATGATCTTGGCCTTGAGGGCTCCAAGTTAGCCACAATACAACTCTTCCCCAGTAAACTAGCTCTTCATGAGCATCACACTCTTACGAGTTTTCTTGGCCTTAAAGGCTCCAAGGATAGCCACACAAAACTCTTCCCGAGTTACCAACACTCTTCACGAGTCTTATTGGCCTTAAGGGCTCCAAGGATAGCCACAACACTTGCAACAACTTTACTTGTTGATGACTTTTACAATTTCCAACTTGCGTCGGTGTTGGAGGACCTTACAATAACTCAACAAACACCTTCACGGTGTACCAACACGAAGAATCAAAACTCACACAACAAGAAATGAATTACAAACTTCAATACAACACAAATGTATGAAGTTTGCAATGCTAGAGTAATTTGAATTGATCAAGGCTTTCTTGTAGTTTATAGTATTGTTTCTTGTCTCCAAAATGCTCCAAAACATCCATATTTGTAGTGTAGGAGGGCCCCCAAGGCTCCTACTAGCCGTTGCTACGCTTAAGGCTTGAATCACTCCTCGACCGCCTCGGACATTGCCTTGGGCGATCTCCATCGCCACGTTCTAACGTTCAAATCTGGCCCAGATCGCCTCAGGCAATGTCCCCATCGCCTTGGGCGATCGCCCTTTGAAAATTTGCCGTAGGATCAATTCTGGATCGCCTCAGGCGTTCCAGGCATCGCCTGGGGCAATCCAGATCGCCAGGCGCGCAGCGTGCCACCACCCGCGTCGATGGTGCGCGGCGTTGGCATGCATGGCTCGGATCGCCTGAGGTGATGGCCCGGATCGCCTGAAACTATCTGTCAGATTTCAACACTCTCAAACTTTGCACTATTCGACCATCTTAAGTTCTTTTCTGGGAAATGTGGTAAACATAAAAGTTGTAGCCCTTCCTCTTATATAGGTGTGGACAAAATTTAATTGCATTTCATTAAGTTATGAAGAAGGTATGCCCAAAATTCTATAGCCGCTCAAACCTTGCTACAATCTGCACTTGCTATGACTTCCATGCCATTTTGCTCCATGATGCAATTCGAATTGGACTGAGATGTTTGAATATGAAATCTAGCATATTGAGTTGGCTTTCCAACCTCTTTGTATTCACATTATTCGGAGCAACGAGCCAAGAGATATAATCAAAATATTGCACTGCGCTCCAAGTGGCTTCTATACGAATTTACCCACCAACGGACCAATGGTTCATGGGTCTTCATCCCATCATAAGATATTGTTCCAACATCATTCCACACATGTTGGAAACTTAGTTTGGTTTTTCATAGATGTCATTCCTTCTCGTCCAAGCTCAATAGATTCCTTGATAAAAATCATCGCTTGTCCTATGAACTCGCATATGTTATTGTATAACTTGGGTTCTCTTCCATTGGTCTTCCCAACCAATTTATCAATCTAACCCTGTGATATCCCCGAAATAATTAATTGCAATTAGGGCATTAATTATGTTTATGTGATATTATGGCGATAATTAGATTATGTGTTGGGACTAATTATCTTGGTAAAATGCTTGTCACATGGTAGGCGTGACCCGGTAGAGCATTTCCGGGTACATGTTATACATGTTGGGATTTGGGTGTTATAATGGTTTAAATGATATGGGTTGTGTCTATTTGGTAAAGCATGATTTTAAATGGTGATTTTAGTGCATTGTGGTAAAATACTTTTAAAATATCATGTTGGGGTATTCTACATACCATGCTTGTGTTTAGATGAACATTTAAAACCCCATATCATGGCATGGGAGCCACTTGCATACTTTATATCCCATCACCCCTCTCTTCCAGCTTTTTGGTCCCTAAACCCCCTCCACTCATCCATATCCTTCCATTTTCGTTTCTAAAACAAGGGAGGAGGAGAAAACTTGGAGAAATGAGTCTTTTTGTGTTTTCTTGCTTGAAACTTGGAGCTCAAGTGGTAAGCTTCCACAATGGTAGAGTTTTGTTGAGTTTTGGTTGGGTTGTAGCTTGTTTTTGAGGTTGAAGGGGGGTAGATCTTGTTCCAACATCTTGTTTATGTTTGGGGGTTGTATTTTAAGGTTGTTTTGTGGTTATATGTTGAGCATGGGAGTTGTTCTTGGTTGTAGATGAGTTTAAGTGTTGTTGGAAGCTCATTCACGGAAGTTTCTCGCTGGAACAGGGCTGCTCGATCGATCGAGATTAGGGTCCGATCGATCGAGCAAGGCAGAGCCAGAACAAGGCGTGAAATGAGCTTACCGATCGATCGGTAATTTTTCCCGATCGATCGGTGTGATGTTTCGATCGATCGGAAAAATGGTTCGATCGATCGGTGGAGGCAGTACTTGGATGCCTATTTTTTTCTTAACTTGGCGATCGATCGGGGCTTGGGGACCGATCGATCGCAAGGCATAAAATGTGGATTTTGGGATTTTGTTTTAAATGATGTTATTTTTGGTAATGGTTCACTTATTGGCTTCTAATATGGATTCATGTGATTGTGTAGAACCATCCCAGGTAGCCACGCATCAAAGGAGATAAAGTTCCACGACATCTCCACTTTTGGAACTAAGGTACGTAGTGAGACGTACGAGCATCGGACGGTAAAACGTATTTATTACGCTTTGAATTGGCTATGCATTATGGTTGCACATGTGGTCTTATTTATGCATTATGGTTGCATATATAATTGGAACATGCATTATGGTTGCATGTAATTGTGAGTCGAGGTTATATCACAGTGATGAAGAATACTTGCCGCCTTCATGTCGAGGCGATGATAGAATACCTGCCACTGTCATATTTAGCGATGAAGAATATTTGCCGCAAACATGTCGAAGCGAAAGATCATGCCGCTGTCATGTTTATGCGAGGGATATTATGCCGCTAATATGTCGAAGCGAGGGGTATTAATGCCGCTGTCATGTAACGCGAGGGGTATTATGCCACTGATATAATAAGACTGGGATTGGCCATTGGTATACATGGAACGGATGCATGTCATGACATATATTATTGGTGTTATAATCAATTAATTGTGATTATGGTACAGGGACAACCAAGGGAGCTTTTGTATGTGTTAAGTACAGGAAGTGATTTGCATTTATGGTTTATGCATTGAATTATGATCATATTATTGTGAATATGATTTATATACATGCTCATGGTTTGGGGTTGTTCCTGTAGGTACTTTTGGGCGGACGGGCTAAGGCGGGTTGATGCGGTGAGCCAGTGAGGAGTGCTTTTGGCATAGCAGACTAAATTTTTGTATAGTCTCTACTCTAGGAGTAGTGTAAAGCCATAGGATTAGCATTCATTGGTTGAGAATGTAACTAATCCCTTTTGGAACTTTATTTTTGGCACTGTAATTTAATAGCTCAGGGCATCAACACAACCTTTATACTCTGTTATGCATGTAAATTTTTATTTACGCCTTTAATCCGCACTTAAGGAACTAGGGTCCTTACAAACCCTGTACACTAAGTAGGCATATTAGTACAACAAATGCAAGTTTTGTTGATCATCAAAACACATAAATAATTCGGAGATAAATTAAGCATTAAACACAACCATGCGTTTAAGGCTCAACAGAGGTCTAGTAGAACTGTCCAAGCAGAATCTTCTATGTGGAGATAAAAACGTGGAATTCTGTAAACAATGCGTGCTAGACTGAGATTCACTAGACAAGTAGACGTTTTGATTATGTATTTGTAGATGTTTGAGGACCTGATCGAACACGAACTCATGGTGGTGGGAGATATTTCATGTCCATTGTGGATGACTACTCAAGAAGAGTCTGGGCCTTTGTATTGAGAAATAAATCTGAGGCATTTGACAGATTCAAGGAATGGTAATCTGAGGCATTACCAGGCACAAGATCGTGTCAAATACCCCTCAGCAGAACTGCCTAGCTGAGAGAATGAATAGGACATTGTTGGAGAGGTTAGATGCATGTTACTGAACATTGGTCTTCGTAAGACTTTCTGGGATGAAGCTGTATCTATAGCTTGTCATTTGATCAATCAGTGTCCATCTGCCGCAAATAACTTTAAGACATTGTTGGAGCTTTGATATGGGAAACCAGGAGACTATAGCACTTTGAAAGTGTTTGGGTGTATGGCATACGCTCATGTAAGACAGGACAAGCTTGAGCCACGTGCTAAGAAATGCATCTTCATAGGCTATCCACCTGGTGTGAAGGGGTACAAGCTGTAGTGCCTTGAACTAGGAGAACAAAAATGTTTAGTTAGTTGGACTATGGTCTTTGATGAATCAAAGATGTGATATCAAGCTACTAAAACACTGGATGAATCTAATGCTCAAAATTGTCAATATGAATCTCAAGTTGAGGTGGAGTTTCAAGGAACTAAAACTTCTATGGAAGTTGATGATGAAACTCAAGAAGAACCTCAAAGAGATAATCGACAGGTTCAAGAAGTCTTCGATCATTCAAACGAATTAGATTCATATGTCCTAGTCAGAGATAGGAAAAGAAGAGCAGTGAGACCACCATTGAAGTATGGACACGTTGAACTTATCTCTTATGCGTTTAATGTGGCCGATGATATTGCTTCCGTGGAGCCAAAGAAATACAAGGAAGCCATGAGTGGCAAGGACATATCAGTGGACTGAAGTAAGGCGAGATAATGTCTTCCTTAGACAAGGATCAGACTTGGAATTTTGTGAATCGACCCAAGAACCATAGAGTTATGGGATGCAAATGGATTTACAAGGAAAATGAGGGAATCCCATGGATAGAGAATGAGAGATACATGGCCAGGTTGGTGGCCAAATTATTTGCTCGAATTGAACCGATAAACTTCGATGAAATCTTCTCGCCATAGTCAACAATTGCTCGATAAGGTAGTTACTTGCCTTGGTTACTCATTTAGACTTGAAACTGGATCTACTGAATGTAAAAACATTGTTTTTACTTGGAGAGTTGGAGTAGACCATGCTATAAACGAGTGATGTAGGAAGTACAATGTATGGCAAGGTGTGTAATAGACCTGATTTGGATTATGTTGTGAGTGGCGACAGCAGGTTCATGCCAAATCTAGGGAGGCAGGCACTGAAATGGGTTCTGAGATATATGAGAAATCCCGTTGGACGTGGGTTAAAGTTCACGAGGAAATAAAACAGAAGTGATCACATAGTAGGATGTGGATTCAGACTTTGTACGGAGAACGGATACCAGGAAGTCCCTAACCGGTTATATAAGCTGGAATGTCAATTTTCAATATGTGGTAGCTCTTTCCACAACAGAGGCTGGGTATATTGCAGAGTCATCGTAACAATATATGTGGCTACAAGAGATGATTGAAGATTTGGATTTGCATCGAGATGCTATCAATGTGGATAATTCAGCAGATATGCTTACCAAAACATTGATCATAACTAAGTTTAGACATTGTTTGGACTTAGTAAATATCAGAGGGAACTAACGCCCTTAGGGGCTGGTTGGAGGTGATGATCTCATAGGCAAGTTAATTATACGTCAAGGTGGAGATTTGTTAAAAAAATTTTACTTGGATAATTAACAAATGCCATTATACACTTTTGCCCCTGCTTTGCATTGTTTTGTCTTCTTTTGGTTTATTTTTCAGATTGAAACCTAACCATTCAAAGGGAAGCAATATCAAAGGCTGAGATTATATCTCTGTTTATGGCTTTATATCTGAGATAGGGACGCAGAATGAAGATGTGGGAAAAAGGAGTACGAGCGAGCGGTTATTCCAGATTTGGGGCATGTGGTTTTTTCCTTGAAAAAGTGGAGAAGAAATCGAGAGAGCTCCAAGGGGAAATCAAGAGTGGGAAGATTAAGATTGAGAGCACACACACATAGGAATATCTTGTGATATTTTCTTGTACCTATTCTGATAGGGAGAAGAGTGCCGTTATTTCTTCCCTGCTATTTCTTATCTGCTGAATCTGGTGCTCTGTGTGCATGGCTTGCAAATCTGACATGGATTGTGATTTTTCTTACTGTCATGAATTGAGTTATGATGTTGACTTATGTTGTGTGCGTGAGTTATTGAGAAAGGAAAACTCATTTTGTAAGGATTTCGTTCCGCTTTACAGTCCCGATTGATAACCTGCAATCAAGAAACAAAAGCAATCACAGTATACAATTTCAACTAATTAAACTATAAACTGAAATGCAAAGCAAGAGTAAGGAATGAGGGCTCAGGTCGAGCTGGGTTTCCTTTCAACGTCGTCACCGGGGAACCAAGGTATCGAATCCAAAAGGGGAGACACACACACTGCCCGAAGACACTACCCGAAGACCCTGCCCGAACCCACTGCCCAAGCACACAGCCCTAACACAAGGTCATCCACCAGTCAATTAACCACACTGGTTAAGACCCACGGCCACCACACAGTGCACACAGCACCAGTCTCACGGTCACACAGCACAGGGCATGCACACAGCACCACTCAAGCTCACGGCACACACACACAGCACCACCCAAGCTCACGGCACACACACACAGCACCACACTAAGCACAAGCCAGCGCACACAGCACCAAGGCGCACACAACACCACACTCCACCACAAGTCAGCGCACACAGCACCTACCCTAAGCACAAGTCAGCGCACACAGCACCACACTCACGGTCACCCACCGCACACACAGGGACGAAAAAAAGGGGGACAAAAAATTGCACAAAGAATTTTCAATCAGAGTGTTAACTCATCATTAAACCATACCATACATAAAGGCACCGAGGGAGACGAAGAGAGGAGGGAGCAATTTCCAAAGAGTCGAACCAGCTGAAGAGGCGCACGAGCAGGAAGGGCTGGAACATTCTGGAGCATGGGAGTTGAAGGGTGAGAGGCTGAATGATAAGGGGGGGCTCGGTTATGGTAAAGGAAGGAGGGCCAAACAAATGGGAGAGAAAGCCCAATGGATTTAATAGGTAATGGGCCAAAACCCAACAATCTCCACCTTGGCACAATACCGGCTCCACCTCGACGTAAGGAAAACCCAATAGATGACTCATCATCGCCCAAAGGGTCCCCACAACACACACAGTATTGTGTGGACCAA
This sequence comes from Haberlea rhodopensis, assembly GCA_907163345.1. Lineage (NCBI taxonomy): Eukaryota > Viridiplantae > Streptophyta > Magnoliopsida > Lamiales > Gesneriaceae > Haberlea > Haberlea rhodopensis. Next base: position 240,044 of record CAJQUN010000021.1, on the reverse strand, counting down.
ATTCCTGTCATAGCACACAGCACAGACAAAGGAAAAACAATAACAAGCACACAGCAAGGTTAAAGTGGGAAAGTAACCAGGGTAACAATTTTATAACGAGCACACAGCAGGTTACAAAACACTAACCAAGGGACCAAACATGCATCAATCATCAGTATAAAATTTTAAAAAATTTAAACATGATTGAAATTTACTAAGGGACAAACACTTAGTACACATATCAGCAGGATTAAACACATAATCACTTAGATTATCACCTACAGACAACAACCATTGAACAACATTCCAATGCAACATGCTAGGATTAGTCATATACCTACTAAAGCAACTAATAGCATAAGCTATGCCAAGTACTAATCAGCAAATACATTAAGCAACTAATAGCATAAGCTATACCATGCAAATCATCATGTTCAATCGCAACCAATTCATCATGCACAACATGTTCATGTTCAACAACACTACCATGATTTACAGGCATTCCATGAATTTCAGGTTCATTAACATGACGTATACCAGTTAAATGCTCCACCTTGCAAGGAGTAGCACTGGACTCAGACTCATCAACATGCACAGAACTCATAGTCACATTAGGGGAAGGGAAATCCGGGAATTTCACTCTTTGTTGTTTGCCAAAAACACACGAATCACAGAAAGGCATGCAAGACAACTCATCTTTACCAACGCAACCTTTTTCATGCAAATTCTCTAGACCTTTAGAACTCATATGACCTAATCTCCTATGCCTCAGATCAGTCAAGTCATCAGTCACAGAATTCACATTATCATATACAGATTCAGTTTTGCAAACATAAAGATGTCTTTTCTTTTTACCTTTAAAAACTACCAAAGAACCCTTTATGATTTTCATAACTCCATTTCCCCATCTACCCTCAAGACCACATGATTCTAATCCAGAACAAGACAACAAATTATTGCACAAAGCACGAACATGTCTCACATCTTTTAGAGTCATAGAATAACCAGAATCAAATTTCAAATAAACATCACCAATGCCAGCAACTTTACAAACTCATTAGCAATAGAAACAGAACCATTTTCAACTTCTTTATAATTAGAAAACAAATTTCTAAGAGGTGACATGTGATAAGAGCAACCAGAATCAATTAGCCATTCATTTTCACACATAGTAGATGAATGCACATAATTCACAGAATCACATAAGTCAGTCACCATAAAGACATCACCAGAGTCTTCACCAGATAAAGAAGCATGATTCACTTGTTCATTAGATTGGTTATTATTATTTTGATTCTTGTTTTTCTTTTCAGGACAGTCTTTAATAAAATGATCAGGATCACCACAATTAAAGCACCTCCTATTCTTAGGCCTAGACTTAGACCTTTTACCCTTGTTATACCTATGTTGAGATCTACCTCTAACATGCATAACTTCACCTGAGTCTTGCTTACCGCCGTTGTTCACTTTTAAATCTAATTCCTTGCTTTTTAGGCCGTTAATTACAGTATCCAATGTAACAGAATCCCTACCGTACTTAATGGCGGATTTTACATCACTATAATTCTCAGGAATAGCATTTAAAAGAACAATAGGTGAATAGTCGTCAATGTTCTTATCTCCTGTCAATTTAATATCTTTAATTAATTTAGTAAACACATCCAAATTCTCATCTACGTCTTTGTTCAAGTCTAGCTTGAATCTGAAAAATTTTTCTAACAAGAAAAGTTTACTAGGCAAAGATTTCTCAGTAAACATTCCTTCTAATTTTTCCCAAAGTTCTCTAGCAGATGATAGTTTACCACACTTCCTGAGCACAGAGTCAGACAAGTTCAAGATAATAGAAGAATAAGCATATTCGTCATCTTCCAGTTTCTTAGCAGTAGTAATGTTCTCAGCCCAATTACCATCAATAGCTTTAAATACCTTTTGTTGTATTAAAATTCCTTTCATTTTTTGTTGCCAAATAGAAAAATCAGATTTTCCATTAAAAGGTTCAAGGTTATATCCAGAAATTGAAGCCATCACACTAAGCAGAGAGGCACACACAATTTCAACAACCAAACAGCAGAAGCAAGGACCACAAGGCACACAAAACACACTGAAAGAATTAACCAAGCTAAGGGAAGGAAAAATCGCAATCACCCACAAGATCACAATACACTCAAAGGTGTACGAGCATGGGGCTTCAGATTGAGATTTTCCTACGGGTAAGGGACACAATTACACCTAGAAACATGATAGTAAAATGATTAAGAGGTTGAATAATCACTTACAACCCAGAGACAAAGCTCTGGGGTGACGAAACCACACTGACCGAAGCACCGAAGGTACTGCCCGAGATCTGCCCGAGATCTGCCCGAGATTCCAGTCGCTTCCCGAACTCTCCAGTTGCTGCCCGAAGCCTCCAGCTGCCCGAAGCCTCCTGCTGCTGCCCGAGGCCTGCCCGAAGCCTACAGCTCCTGCCCGAAGTCCTCTGCCGCTGCCCGAGGTCTGCCTGAAGCCAACAGCTCCTGCCCGAGACCAAAAATAGCACTGCCCGAGGTCAACCGAGCACTCCACCAGGCACGGAACGCTCTGATACCACTGTAAGGATTTCGTTCCGCTTTACAGTCCCGATTGATAACCTGCAATCAAGAAACAAAAGCAATCACAGTATACAATTTCAACTAATTAAACTATAAACTGAAATGCAAAGCAAGAGTAAGGAATGAGGGCTCAGGTCGAGCTGGGTTTCCTTTCAACGTCGTCACCGGGGAACCAAGGTATCGAATCCAAAAGGGGAGACACACACACTGCCCGAAGACACTACCCGAAGACCCTGCCCGAACCCACTGCCCAAGCACACAGCCCTAACACAAGGTCATCCACCAGTCAATTAACCACACTGGTTAAGACCCACGGCCACCACACAGTGCACACAGCACCAGTCTCACGGCCACACAGCACAGGGCATGCACACAGCACCACTCAAGCTCACGGCACACACACACAGCACCACCCAAGCTCACGGCACACACACACAGCACCACACTAAGCACAAGCCAGCGCACACAGCACCAAGGCGCACACAGCACCACACTCCACCACAAGTCAGCGCACACAGCACCTACCCTAAGCACAAGTCAGCGCACACAGCACCACACTCACGGTCACCCACCGCACACACAGGGACGAAAAAAAGGGGGACGAAAAATTGCACAAAGAATTTTCAATCAGAGTGTTAACTCATCATTAAACCATACCATACATAAAGGCACCGAGGGAGACGAAGAGAAGAGGGAGCAATTTCCAAAGAGTCGAACCAGCTGAAGAGGCGCACGAGCAGGAAGGGCTGGAACATTCTGGAGCATGGGAGTTGAAGGGTGAGAGGCTGAATGATAAGGGGGGGGCTCGGTTATGATAAAGGAAGGAGGGCCAAACAAATGGGAGAGAAAGCCCAATGGATTTAATAGGTAATGGGCCAAAACCCAACACATTTGCATACTGATATAGTGATTGGCTTTACGACAATTACCTGGGCAAAGAAATCTATTTCTTAATTCTAAAGGTTTAGCTGTGAGTTGGGCTATACTGCACTAAGAAGAATCAATCGGCTCAAAAATTCATTTGAGAACAAGAATTCATTTGCTTTGTTTTTCTCTCAACTAAGAATTGTTCATCTACTTCCTTGATTAAGATTTAATCAAAAGAATTAATCCAAGTAAATATTGTGTAAGACCCTCACTGTCTTAAACCATTTTCGTGATAATAAAACCATCATTGTGATAATATAACATATTTATATTATGTACTATAGAGTTGAGTCGATTCACTTTACAACCAGTTGTATTCATTTGTTACATGTCATATCTAAATACAACGCAAAATAGGCATGTCTTCTCAATTTCTCTAATCGACTACTCTATCATCATCAGGACAGTAAAATGGACCCACAATCTTGACTTCCCTCGCCCAATAAGAAAATCCCTACATAAACAACCCACAAAATCATAAACACAATCGAGATATATAACATATATCAACAAAACATACTAAACAAGTACCTATAAACACAATAGTTATAAATACGCTCTGTCTTTCTGTCATATCTCGTATTCTTTGGGTCGTTCCTGTACAATACTCATATCATAATATAATTTCTTCAATTATATTAAATGCATATGTCATGACATGTAATCATCTCATCTCAATCTCAAACTCATAACAATCTCATGCCAGTGAATATCATTTTTTTCATCACATTTCCATTGGCTGCGTATAATATTATTACTCAGTATATGATTAGCACATATAACATTATTATTAAGCTCCATATGATCTCATCATATGAGTAGCCAATGTACATTGCATTTCGACTCTATTTACGAGTCTCCGATATTATATTACTGCACGCCTCTCATCAATACACAATCACACCTCAATGCCTTGTTATTCACCAAATCCACTTCATTCATAAGCACACATGTGTATGAATGCAAAATAACAGTGTCCGTATGTCTCACGTAGCTGATAATATCCAAAATCAAGAGAGCTATCACCAATAAGACCTCTTTTATCCTGCGCGATGTCCTATGGTATGACGGTTCTACACATATATTAGATATTAACCTTCGACTATGTTAATATCTTATGCACAACATTCAAAATCACATTTCTGATAATAACGTATAGTAGAACATATACATTCATGCCATAAATCGAAATACAAGAAATACACAAAATTCACATTTTCGTCTTACCGATCGATCGTCAAACATCATCGATCGATCGCTCGAGATGCTCGATCGATCGCCCGAGATGCTTGATCGATCGAGAGCTGCAGAGAGTTTTATTCTCCTCGACCGATCGATCGGTGCAATTCACATATCGATCGGTGACCCCTGTAACTCGAATTTTCGCCATTTTCAACACTTTTGTACATTCCCCACAATTCTTTTACCACATACATTACTCAATGAAACTAGACCATAACCAAACATCCTAATGGTACTCCTTGTCTCCTATTACACATTATTTTATCATAATTCATCTCCAACTCAAATTCAGCACAAATTCAAAAACACACCAAGAAGATATCATACATCAAACACATAGAGATGCTATAACAAGATATAAAGAAGATGTACATGACTTTACTCTACAATTTCCTTCCACTTTCAATCAAAACTTTGAGGATGAATTTGTAGCTCAGATTTCAGAAGTTGAAGAGAAGAAAGGTTTTTCTTTTAATCGATGTGTAAAAATCCCAATCTCATAAAGCCATGGTATTTGCTACTTTGTCCCTCGATTTTCAGATAAGGATCATAGCATTGCTCATGAGTCCTTCAAGTTTTCCTTCTTTCATACATTTCCCTCCTCTTATTTGCATTTTACTCCTTTAAATTTCTCAATTATAACTAAGTCCTCATGTCATACATAATTAAAACATTTTCTAATTTCATCCTTACTATCATGTCATACATAAATAAAACTTCCTTCCTATGTTAATTAAGCATGAGTTCATATGGAATCTCACATATTGTTTCTGCATAAAGAACTAATTCTCAAAGGCAAAAAACGTAGCCGTAGGTTCGAACAATTCAATAAAGAATTAGTAGACTGCGAATATAGATATGTCGATATATAGATTGGCACGATCGGACCGGTCAAGTTGCATAACATCTCAAATACATTAAATTATCTACTTCAAATTGTCTTCAGGCTCCGGTTAAGTTCCATGCGATTAAATTCTAGGTTCGCTATCGGAGGTGCGTAGCAAGAAGACCGCTGCCTGCACAATTTTTTTATTATTATAATATGGAAACAAAATTTATTATCACTATATAATTCTTAAAATTATCTTTTACCCCCTATTTTTTTATGTCATTAAATTTTGTCTCCCACAATAAAAATATTAGGTTTGCCCCTGTGTACGCACCGTGCCCGTGAGCTAATTACTTCGACGAGGTTTATATGTTTACAATCATGACAAAAAATTTTATTTAATTAACCAGGTGTTGGAGTGTAATAATTGTCATTGTTTGGAGAGCGATCGATACATTCGAGCTGCTGTACAATTTAAAGATTTGAGTTGCATCATTACCACCAGCTATAACTTTTAGTAAAACGGCAGGCGCTTGATCCTACAATTAGTATCAGAGTCAATGTCATGTATTTGATTCCTATGAGTTGCAATATAGTGCAATTATTGGGATGAAGACTGTTGGAGTGCAATAATTGTCCATGTTTGGAGAGTGACCAAAACATGACACTTGAGATGATGTATTGTTTAAAGTTTGGAGTTGCATTGTTACCACTATCTATAACTTTTGGTAAATCGACAAGCATCTGATCCTATATAGATAAGCTGATAAAATATTTTAAACGAGTTAATATGATTATTTAAATATAGAGGGGCTTCGAAAAATGAGATTTTGATCCTTTTCAATATACTGAATTAGATTTTCCATAAACAAATAAAATTAATCAAATATAGCTAAGATTGCAGATTTTATCAATTAAAGACAAAATCAACAGCCATTCTTCAACCCACACGGTCAAAAATATTTTAGTATAAATGTATGGAAAATTGGCCATAGATTATGCATTCATAATTGAAAAATACAATAATAAAAATGGCTTACTATTGCAAAAAATCTCTTTTTCTTGGGCTTCTCCTTTCCTTAGTGACAGTATCGCTTGCAATCTCGAGCTCGAATATCGAAAATGATGATTTTGGTAAATTGTTTTGTAAAAAAATATTAGTTAATTATTAATTAATTATTAATCATGATATAATTAATCGATATTTAATGATTTTTTTTAAACTTTTTTTTTTAATTTTTATAAATTTGCAGGTGGGCAAAAAATACAAATAGTCCCTATAGGGCTCTGTAGTTCTCATCCACATTGTCATGAAGATTGCATGGAACTTAAGTACAACGTGGGCTATTGCTGTGTTATTAATACAAATCCACTCAATCGGTGTTGCTGCATTAATTGGCAAGGATGATATATAGTCTAGATCCTAATATAATAATTATAACTATAAATAAATAAATGTCAATATAAGTAATATAATTTATGATTTTATAATCAAGTTGGTTGTGTGAAATTAATAATTACTCTATATTGGATTGATCTTTGCCATTAGCTCTATATATATTCTAATATTTTTTTTAAATTAATTGAGATTATAGTGTATGTTTGATATATTAAATAAAAATTGATAAATAAGCAGGTGGTAAAACAAAAAAAATTATAATGAGGTTTTAATATACATATGAATGTGTAGCCTTTGCTTTCTAATTTAATTTTATATAAAACAAAAGCAATGGTGCCAAAAGATAACAAATTTATTCAAAAGAGGACAAGGTTTTGACCTAGTGATTGTCATTTATTTCTCAATGTAAGATCTCTCGGGTTCGAGTCCTCCCCCCCTATAAAAAAGGAAAAAAAATTTATTAAAAAGAGGGAAATAAATGAGAAGTCTTAAAGGTGATAGTTATGCTATAAAAAAAAAGGTAATAGTTGGAATGATCATTTGTAGTAGGTCCAAGTATCATGTTTTGATCGTTCTTCTAGCAGGGAAATTTGCTTTCCAAAAATCTTTCTCTCAATAATTAAACGGTTTGCAATCCACAAAAGTCAAACTGGACATGAACGATCTGTTGTGGAATTCAAAATGGCCTTAGTTGAGGAAAAACCCGACGAATCAATAAATTCAATAACTGGACATGAACGATCTGTTGTGGGTGCTAAGTATGAAGAAGGAACAAAATGGGTTAAATCCGGATCGGATGAGGAAAATCATGCCGGCCAACGATTGAATCTGTTGGGATTTGATGGAAGAGAGGCGATTGGGTGGAGGTGGCTAAGCTTTAACGGTGATATTCGATGTTGCAGGAGATGGTGAATATGTGGTTTGACGTTGGGGAGGGAGGAGTGAGAAATACCAATCGAGAAGTGGGCTTGATGAAAAGAACATGGGTTGCTCTCCTAATAGGCCTAGGATTATTATTTGGGCCCAATTGAATTGGACAGCGGGACCCGCAGGACGGTTGGCCAGAAATTGGATATGTGGACCGCGGTATGTTTAGGGAACAAAAAGGCGGAATTTGTGGGTTATGGTGAGAAAGAGGTTAAGTTGTTGGGTCCAATGAAATTTTTGGGATGTGGGTCGGATTGTAGAGGGAAGGAAGAGGTTATTGTCTGCGTTAAATTGTTTTACTGCAGAGGGAGGCGATCTTGAGGTTATGGGAGGGATTGCGCAATATATTTTTCTTTGACAGAGACCTTAAAGGAAACTGAAGAAACCCATCACATAAGGATTACTGGTCTTAAACATGGAGATTGTGGATCGAAGGGAGCAGCCGAAAAATTGGTGGGGTCAAATGGGTTTTTTGTGAGGAGGGAACGAGTAGTTCCTTATTGGGCCAGTGAGATGGCTAGTATCTACGAAGGGCCCAAACAATTTGCTTCGATATATCATATAAACTCGACATAAGTGAAGAGGGAATAATGATCGGACATTATCACGTAGATCCAATGATCTGCACATTAAGGGCTGAAAGAAAAAGAATTAGTGAGGTCGAGTTGCTAAGGGTATTAGTAGAAATAAGGAACAATAAACTCGTAGGAGCTCAAATTGTTGCTCTGTGCAGTGGATGGATTATGGGGTTTTGGAGTTTCAATAGCCATTTCCTTTTTTTTTTTTTAAGAATATTATCTTGAAATTTTGTATTTTGGTAATGAGTTTTGCGACCTTGAGTTTGACATAATTGTCTTTGATATGAAGTGGAAGAATGATGATTTCATGCAGTTCAAGTCTCAACCTTGAGGACAAGGCTGAATTTAAAGATGGCGGTATTGTTACGGGAGGATTTATGATCCAGCCTAAGCACATTGATGGGCCCATATTAGAAGCCCAAGAATAGGGGATGAGTCACGTGATAAAGCATTGGTAGTTTGTTAGAGTTGTTGAGGAGGGAAATTCAGAATAAAAGTAGGGGGGTTAAGGGGGTAGACGCATTCAGATTTGTGTCTGAAAGTTGAGGAGGGAAATTCAGAATAAAAGGAGGGGGGCAAAGGGGAGTGTTCTCCTGTGAGTGTGTGTGAGTTGTGTTTTTCTTCTTGTAGTTCTCTTACTATTTCATCCAGCAATATAATCAATTTCCTTGCTCTTCTCGTGCTCTATTTTTCTAAGTTACGTTGTTGTGCCAGCGCTTAAATAGATCCTAGGTTGGTCAATCTGGATACACAATATAGCAATCCAAATGAGACGAAAGTTGTGAGATTTGCATCTAGATTCACCTTCGGGTCACTCTCGAGGGCGGCTACCATGTGCTTCATGAGGCGACGATGTATAGCAGCGATGTCCGACCCACTTCTAAGCAGCTACGGAAGCCCCACATTGGTGTGCTTGAAGTTGGCATTTTGGGTGCCACCAATGTTATGCCTGTTAAAGATCAAAGATGGCAAACGAGGTTCCACTGATTCTTATTGTGTGGCACAGTATGGACCGAAGTGGGTTCGAAATAGAACAGTTGTTGACAGCTTGTCTCCCAAATGGAATGAACAGTACACTTGGGAAGTCTTTGATCCTTGCACTGTAATATCCATTGGGGTGTTTGACAATTCATGGGTCAACAAGAATATGGTTGCTGGAACTGCTAACCGGGACATACACATAAAAAAATTTAGGATCCGGTTGTCTATACTTGAACCTGATAGAGTTTACACTCATTCTTACCCATTGTTGATCCTGCATCCTTCTGGGGTTAAAAAGATGGGAGAGCTTCATTTGGCAGTACCGTGCGCGAACATGTTCAACATGCTCCATATGTGCACTATGCATTATGTGCAGCCACTGTCTGTAAATCAGTTGGATAGTTGGAGGTACCAGGCGATGAATGTGGTGGCTTCAAGGCTCAGTCGAGCAGAGCCTCCTTTGGGAAGAGAAGTGGTAGAGTACATGCTAGACCATGATTCACACGTGGAGCTTGAGAAAGAGCAAATCAAATTTCTTTAGGCTCACCAATGTTCTGGCCTGGTTTGTTGCCATGGCCAGGTTGCTGGAGATTTTGAGAAATTGGCACAAACCTGTGTACACAACACTCTTTCTCATCGCATTCATGACGCTCGTGTTGGTGCCTGAGCTCATAATTCCTTGCATATTGCTCACCCTAGCTGTCATGGGGCTCTGGCGTTACAGGTCACACCCACGGCAACCGCCTCACATGGATACTCGGCTTTCCTATGCTGTGCATCCAGATGAACTAGATGAGGAATTTGATTCCTTCCCAACTAGCCGAAGGGCGGAGGTTATTCGCATGAGATATGATCGACTCAGGAGCATGGCTGGGAGGATCCAAACTGTGGTTGGGGATCTGGCGACTCAAGGTGAGAGGTTTCAAGCGTTGCTAAGCTGGCGCGACCCAAGAGCTACATTCTTGTTTGTGATATTTTGCTTGCTGGCGGCTTTCAGATTCTATGTAGTTCCAGTCAGATGGGTGGTGGCTCTCTTTGGTTTATATTATCTGAGGCCACTGAAGTTCAGGAGCAAGTTGCCTTCAAGTGCTGTTAGTTTCTTCAAGAGGTTGCCTAATCAGATTCGGAGTTGGTTTTGGATTAAAAACCTGAGACATTTCTCTTATTCTCTAACTGATTGGATTAGGGAACCTATGTTTTGTTTGCTGAATTAGGTTTTTTTTTAGATAGTTTGATGGGTGTATTACTTATTTTGATTTAACTTCTGTTGTAATCTTCGGAGTACTCCTAGTACTCTTTTTAATAAAATTATTTGCCTGATCAAAAAAAAAAAAAAATGCTGATAGCATGTTGTGATCTGCAATTATGCACATAGGATTATTTTAGTTAGTCTACTTGGGTTCTAGAATTGAAAGTCTTGGTGATGGAGGAAGGTTTTTGTTGTAATTTATACGAAGTTTATTTTCCTGGTGATTCTAGGCTGGTGTAGAGGTTACCTCATTTGCTGCTTTTCTGCTACGTTAAATGGATGTAATCTGTTCAAGTGTTCCGAACCTGAATCTGTTTAACATTCAGTTACATGCGTAATTTTACATCTTAACATTATGTTCGTTTTTCCCAGAAATCGATATAACTCACAGTCTGTAATCAAGATTATGACATAAGTGTTCTCTCAAGGCAAGTTTTCAAGCAGGTATATCAGGATATCAGTCCAAAAAAACCCTGTCAAAAATACTAAAAAGAACAACCCAAGTTGATGACCAGGTACTTTTTTTAAGTCAGTCACCACGTAAGTACCGTGGCAACAACTTGGGATCTCTAGATTAAAAAAGAAGTCAATCTGGGATCTGTGCGTAGTGGAAGACCGGTTCTGGCCCCCAAGGCTCTGCAGCCAATAGCAGCCTGTAAAATTGATGCAAATCTTGGTTTAAATTGTTTCTCTTGCAGTCATCAGATGATGTACTATTATAACTAGAGACTGTTCGCACATAACATTTCAAACTAACCACTCGAGAGGCAAAAGGCAGCATCGTCTCTGGCGCCATGTTGGTGCAAAGTGCTACAAAGTTGGAACCAACAGTAAGGTAAACACGGAATCAATGGTCCCCAGAACTAAAAAGCACAGATAGAATTACTTGTTATACACCAAACTCGGTACAAATAATAATGGTCAAAAAGCAAAGCTGAAAACACTCTTTCAGGTAACAATTCAGTTACCACAAGCAGAAATCAAAATAAAATAATCAATTTAATTGGCAGAGGTAGCCCATTTTTGTGGGGAGTGCAGTTCAAGGCTAAAAATTACTGGAGATTAAATGGAGACAAAATGCGAAAAATGAACAATTAAAAAGAAGTACGCAATGAAGGCCCATGTGTAAGTACCAAGAAACCGCAGAAACTAACTCTATGAGAAATTATGATACCAACCATAAAGAACTGCTCCTATGAACGAATCACCAGCACCTGTTGTATCAACAAGTTCCAAGGGTGGAATCTTCTCAGCTGTTCCTATGAGAAGCCTGCCGCACACAGTTCCAATCCCTTTTGCCCTCAGTTTCGCCTTACTCTAGAAGTTATATTGCATAGAGAACAGAAATCAATATGCAAAAATAAGATGCAAATACATATCCACGTTTCGTGGTTCAACGAAAGACACTTACGTTTTCAGCTGCATGGCGAGAAATACTGTTTTGTTCATCCGGAAAAAAATAACTAGTGGTTTATGTTTTATTCTTTCCTGCCTAATGACCATGTTAGGAAATTATCGTAGACCAAGAACCTTAATTTGCCGTAGACCAAAATTACTCAACACGGCAGTGAGAATCACACAGCATATGAATCATGTCATGCAAGAAACAGAACAATAAAGAACCAATAACACGATCAAAACAAGCAGGAGAGAGAAATAAATCAAGACGGCAACACACGAGATTTTACGTGGTTCGATCACTAACGATCTAGTCCACGGGTGGTGCCTTTTGATTGAACCACTTGAGTAATACAAAGCAATTACAACCAAAAGTTCCCCGAGATTCACTCCTATGGATTCTAATGGATCTCCCTAGAACTCACTCCTATCATTGCTCCTCAAAAAACTCACGGTGGCTCAATCCATTTTCCCCTCTCCTTTTTTCCTTTTTTCTCTCGTGTATCCCTCTATTTCTTTTTTTCTGGAATACCTCCCCCTCAAACTGAATGAATGCAGCACTTTCTCCTTTTATAGCTTTTGTAATCAAGAAGCTTCTGGACCTGCTGCCACTGAAAGCTTCAACTTGAGTAGCAAGTTCTCGGTTATCAATAACCGTTCCAGTAGTTAGAAGCCCAACTTCCAAGTTTCCAGATTCATGACTTCATACTCAAAACTTTCCCATCCTTGAACCTTCAAGGATGAATAACTTGACACTACATCAACAGGCCACATAAGACCAAGTTTACTTATGCATCAATTGCGAAGCTGTCGTATAGAAGGCTCGAGTGGCTTCTTTGATAGCCAAGTAACATGCAACAATTACAAAATAGACTAAATGATCAAACAATACTAGAAAGTAGTACTATCTAAAGAGCAAATGGATTTTTGGAGAAGTGAATTACTGATGCTACATATGTTGGCATAGCCGTGCGACAATCCTTTTTCTGCTTCAGTGTCTCCAGTACATCATCTACATCCAATTCTTCAGAATGAACATCTTCTGCAAACATTAAATGGAAGATAAGAAGTCAAATAAGCAAGAAATCATCGATAAGATCAAATTCTCACCACCTACAACAAAACTTATAATCGACGGAATAAAGAAATACTCACATACCATTTACAGACCTTTCCAGCATGATGCACCCATCCTCTCCTACTGTGACGACAACGAACTTGATATTTGGCAACTTTAGAAGCATGGAAACAAGAGCTCTTGGAACAGATGGTGCACCTGTCCATGCCTGAGGAAAAAAAATCAGAGAAGAGAACTTTACATTCTGCTATATAATTACAAACAAAACTATTGAATCTGTAAAAAAATAATTATTGAATTTGTATTTCAGGATCTTCCAAGAACTGTTTTCACGCAAATCTTTATTATACATTTCAGAATGTTTCATTCTATTTATAATGCTTGTGTTTTTTAGGGAATTACTCATTTGCCACAAGGTTGATCGACATCTGACTTCTTGCCTGCATCGAGTACTTTTCAGTTAATGCTCATGGTGCTACAAATTAAAAATCTAAAAGCAGAGTCATGAAAGAAGTCACAAAGTAATGTCAATCGGCAATAATATTTGAATTCAAACAAGCCTGCACAAGCAAAGGTGAGCGTTATTCTTTTTGTTTGGAAACCAGTAAAATGTTCTTTGAAAAATAGATCATCAGCTTCACAGATAGAGGGCAGTAGTCTAACTCAAGAAGTTAAATAATGCGATTTGCTAGAGAAGGCATGAAGTACATCCACTGAATGAACAATCAGTATCACATTTTGAAGTAGAGGAATAACACAAAAAATATCAAAAGAATGGTAAAGCGTGCCTGTGGAAATTTAGCAGAGCATACAGCATAGCTAGACAAACTCAAGAGATCATCCAGCCCTTCTCTCTTCCTTTCGGCATCAATTAAAATTGGAATACCTATGCGAGTTGCCTGCACTGGAAATCAAGAAAGTGCAATTTCTCACTGAAGAAAATAAATTTAAATCAGGCATGACCAGCATACAGAGGTAAACAAGAATATCAAGTGCTGATCACCTCCCGAGCCACAACTAGAGCGGTTTCATGAAGCCTGCCATCAAAATAAACTAGTTTTGCTCCATCCAATGCTTTTAACAAGTTTGATTCTGGTAAATCATCAGGAATCATGGGAGGGTATCCTGGAGTGTGAATACAAGTGCGTGTTTTCCTGAAAACACACAGAACAAGTACAAATTAAATTCCTTAATTGGGTTTATTAATTGTTTCAACAAACATCCATCGAAAGTAGAATTATAATTCACTAAGGAAAGTAAAAGGAGTACTCGGCGATCAACCCTTTCACCTCAACAAACTAATTTGATAAAAACCACAAAAGTGGACATTATGATTCAACTTAAAGCACCACAAACTTGTGACTTTTAGATAAAAATAGAGCAATCACACAGTTGTACCAGATCAGACCATTTCATGCCAAATCTCACAGTTGTAAACCAGAAGTTCATGAAAAATATTATGACATAGTAACTAATTTATCTACCACCACACGATCCAGAAATATAACGATAGTATGATTTTACAAATTCAGGAATGAACTTACAATCTAGTTCACAAGAGAAATTAAAAGGAGAGAATTTCAACGAGCAAATAAATTCAAATAGGAAGTGCATAAAAGGGAAAAAAAATATTATACTAGGCAAACAATGGAGAAACACTCACGTCTGGTCGTCAACAATGACATAGGTGAATGGTGAGTTGCCCCCTTCAGAAACCTGAAAGAAAAAAGAATACATCAAAGATTGCAATTATGTGGATGTCGTACAATTACTATGGCCATACAAGTTCGTAATAATCAGTAAAAGTTTTCAGAAGATACACATTGCACTTTCCAGATGATAATTCAATTTCCAGTGTATTGTCATAAATTAGAATCTCACCCATACAAACAAACAAAACTTTAGAACATGGAGATTTGGTAAAAGATAGTTATAAATTAGAATCTCACCCATACAAACAAACAAAACTTTAGAACATGGAGACTTGGTAAAAGATAGTTATTTGGGCATGAAACCAGGAATATGCTGTTCACAACATTAAAAGCTGTAGTTTTGAGGAATATCAGGGTACGAGGAACGATGAATTCTCATTCAATGAATAATAGAGTCACAATACATATAACTATATAAAGAGTCATACTCCTATCTTATTCTTATCTAAGAGATTTAAATTACAAAATAAAATCTAATCTGATCATAATTTTATCAGTAGAGATATCTAATCTGAATAATATCTAATCTTCAACACTCCCCCTCAAACTGAGTCATATAGATTGATCATGCCCAGTTTGTTGCTTAGCTCTTCGAAACTTGGTTTGAAAAGTGCCTTCGTCAGGATGTCTGCAATTTGCATGTATGTAGGAATATATTTGAAATCAATTTCCCCTTTTTCGATTTTCTCACTTATGAAATGTCGATCCACTTCAATGTGCTTGGTACGGTCATGATTGACTGGATTTTTGGATATACTAACGGCAGCTTGGTTGTCGCACATTAGTTCGATTGACTGATGATCTCCTAGTTTTAATTCAGCAAGTAATCTCCTTAGCCATACTCCTTCACAAATTCCATGTGCCAATGATCGGTATTCTGCTTCAGCGCTGCTGCGAGCCACAACTGATTGCTTCTTGCTCCTCCACGTCACTAGATTTCCCCAGACAAATGTACAATATCCGGACGTGGAACGTCTATCTGTAGGTGACCCAGCCCAATCAGCATCACTGTAGGCTTTAACTCCTCTGATTTAAGTTTTTCTGAAGAGTAGTCCTTTTCCAGGGGTCTGTTTTAAATATCTCAACACTCGATATGCAGCATCCATATGTTCTTCAGTTGGACTGTTCATGAACTGGCAGATAACACTTACCACAAATCCAAGGTCGGGTCGTGTATGTGAGAGATATATGAGTTTGCCAACAAGTCTTTGATATCTCCCTTTGTCAACTGGTGGACTATCCATCTTCATTCCTATCTTGATATTAGGATCCATGGGAGTATCCACTGGCTTGCATCCTAACATCCCGGTTTCCTTCAGGAGGTCTAGGACATACTTTCTTTATGAGATTGAGATCCCAATAGATGATCTTGCTACCTCCATTCCTAGAAAATATCTGAGATGTCCAAGGTCTTTCATTTCAAATTCCTTTGACAGTAATGACTTTACTCGGATGATTTCTTCTTAGTTACCTGTCAGAACAATATCATCTACATATACAATGAGAGTCGTGATCTTGTTTCCTTCAGAGTGTTTCACAAACAATGTGTGATCAGAGTGGCATTGGATGTATTCATCTTCCTTTGATACATTATCAAACCGATAAAACCAGGCTCTAGGTGATTGTTTAAGTCCATAAATTGACGTTGTCAATGCCTTTATTTCATCGAAGGCAGCAACTTTCCACTTTGGATGACTGAGAGCTTCGTGAATATTTGATGGGACCTGAACCTAGTCCAACTGTGAAACAAAGGCAAGATATGTAGGAGAGAAACGGTCAAAGGAGACAAAATTACATATGGGATGTTGTGTAGAAGTCTTCACTCCTTTTCTTAATGGAATTGGTTCATCAATATTATCAGACTCAATATTGATATCAGTCGTACCTTGGTTATTTTTACCTGGACTTGGCAGCGGGGAACAGTCATGGGCAGGTTGAGCTTGCACCAAGGGCGGTACTTTCCGAGAGAAAACCTGTAGAGGTCGACCTACTGGTATACGGGTTCGGACATGGATTATTGTGAGGTTTGGTAGCGTGAATGGCTGGCAGTTCAGGAGCATGCTGTGGTTCGGTAATTGGAGCAGACTGTGGTTCGGGAATTGGAGGTTCAAACTGGATGGATGTTTGTTCGATCAATGGTAGATTCGACGCTTCACTGCTGATAATCTCCCCCTGAAGTGGAGAGTTAGTATAGAATGGCTCATTTTCGAAGAAAGTGACGTCCATTGAAGTGTAAAATTTTCGTGCGGGGAATAACATTTATACCCCTTTTGGTTGGGTGAATACCCAAGAGATATGCACTTGACGGATCGAGGATCAAGTTTGCCAAGATTGTGCGAGTGGACGTGGACAAAGGATGTGCAACCAAAGATTTTTGAGAGGAATCTTATGAAGTAGGTGTGGGGCAGGGTGAATGTCTAACAGCGTCTGGATCGGGGTTTTGTAGTTGAGGATACGGGAAGGCATCCGATTGATGAGATAAGTGGCGGTAAGGATGGCATCACCCCAGTGACGTGGGAACATTGGATTGAAAAAGTAGAGACCGGGTAACTTCAAGAAGATGGCGGTTTTTCCGTTCAGATACTCCATTCTGTTGTGGAGTATCGACACACGAACTTTGGTGAATGATCCCCTGTGTTTGTAAATATCCCCCCAAAATGGAATTGAAATAATCATGGGCTCTGTCAGTTCTTAGGATTTTAATATTTATGGAAAATTGAGTTTGAATCATGAGATGGAATGAGATGGAACTGCTGGAAAATGGTGGAGGTCTCATTTTTGTCTTTCATGAGGAAAACCCATGACAGACGAGTGTGATCATCCACAAATAAGAGAAACCATCGAGTACCACTAACATTTTTTATGGTCCCCAAATATCGCTGTGTATGATGGTGAAAGGAGAAGATGGTTTATACTGATTTGGTGTAAACGTGGATCGTTTGTGCTTAGATAATTGGCACACATCACAATGTGTGGAAGAATGAACCATTTAATAAATAATGAAGGAAATAGTTTTGCCAAATACAAAGCATTGGGATACCCAAGCCGATAGTGCCATAAGCGTATTGCAATATCCTTATTGGAATGAACAGAGTAAGATAAAGTGGGAGAATAGCTAATACCGGGACGATTCTTGGAAACAGCATCTTTCAGGAGATACAGCCCTGCACACAGCTCAGCACTGCCAATCATCTTCCCGGATGTCAAGTCCTGTAAAACACACGAACCATTAATGAATTTCGCTGAACACCGTAAATTTTTAGTGAGCTTACTCACTGATAGGAGGTTACAATGAAGATCGGGTACGAATAAAACGTAATGCAAAGTAAGATCTTTTGTTAAGCATACTGAACCATATCCAGAGACTCGGGAGCATGAGCCATTAGCAATGTGTACAGTATGGGGAACTGTACAGGAATTGAAGGAGTGAAATAATGCCAAATTTCCACTCATATGGTCTGAACCCGAGTCAACAATCCACGAGGTTGATAAAGCCTGTTGTGAGAGCAAAGCATAACAAGAATTACCTTGATGAGCTATATTACCAGATTCAACAAGGGAGGATGATGGCAGTGAAGTATTCTGGGTGAATAATTTTTGCAATGCCTCCAGTTGGGCTTTGGTGAACGGTGGTGGCTCGGAAGCTTGAGGAATTTCGTTTGAGACAACACATGCACGTCGCTCGCGTGCAGGCTTCCAGTCAGCTGGCTTGCCATGTATTTTCCAGCAAGTCTCAATATTATGAGTGGGCTTCTTGCAACGGTCACACCACATACGTCCTTTGTTTGATCTTCCAGTGGAGACACTAGGGTGATGGAATGAACCCTGATCAAGTGAGGGAGCAGCCGATGATTTAAGGGCAGACCCCTCCACATGTGGAGTTGGTGAAGACGATCCTAGCATCACTTTCCGCCTGCTTTCTTCATGGCGGACTTCAGAGAAAGCAGCCCGTAGGTTGGGTAATGGTTTGGTGCCCAATATACGGCCACGAACTTCGTCCAGTGAGTTATTGAGGCAAGATAAGAATTTAAACATTCGCTTCTGTTCAATGATTGCCCGATAACGTTGATCATCATCGGGGCATTTCCATTCATGGATTTCGAACAGATCCAATTGTTGCCATTGACGTGTGAGAGCCGTAAAGTAGGCAGTGATGGATGAGTCCCCTTGACGAAGATCTTGCAAAGCGCATTCCATAGCAAATAATTCGGATGTATTGTCCCGGGAAGAGTACGTATCGCGAGCAGCTTCCCATATCTCGTGAGCCGAGGTATACAGGAGAAATTTTTCTCCAATCTCGGGCAGCATGGACGTGATAAGCCATGACATAACCATATTATTTTCCGAATTCCAGGTGCGGAAGGTGGAGTCTGTACTGGCCGGGCATTTTGATTCGCCAGAGAGAATTTCGACTTTCCCTTTTCCACAGATATACATTTTGACCGATTGAGACCATTGAAGGAAGTTTTGGCCATTGAGTTTGTGGCAGGTGATTGGGCCAGACGAGTCCGAGGCACTCAGTGCGACGGGAATCATGGTGGTTTCGGGTTTTGATGAAGAACCCATGCCGTATGCGGTCATGGACGGGAAGGCTCTGATACCATGTAGTTTTGAGGAATATCAGGGTATGAGGAATGATGAATTCTCATTCAATGAATAAGAGGGTCACAATACATTCAACTATATAAAGAGTCCTACTCCTATCTTATTCTTGTCTAATAGATTTAAATTACAAAATAACATCTAATCTGATCATAATCATATCAGTAGAGATATCTAATCTGAATAATATCTAATCTTCAACAAAAGCTACTATGACAACTTCAGAGTTTTACGCCACGGTACAATCATCAGAAAGAGTGTACTTTTCACATTTCAAATACCCTTTTAAGTTATACTTCTGCAGAAGCTAGTGAATGTAGACCAATAAAAACCGAATGCTTCAATTTCTTTTTGTGTTGAGATCTGTTTTAGCCTTATAATTTGTTAGTGACTATGGTGAATTGTCATTAAACTCCAGATTTTGCAATTGAAGCCAGAAAATAAGTATAATCTATAGAATAAAGGTGGAATAAAGGTGGTACATGACTTGAAAGCTTACTATAACAAATGATGAATCTACACCATCAGCCTCTAGTTCCTCCAGCATTCCTTTACCTTGAATGTCATCTGCGACCTAACAAATAATAAACCACATTCAAACTGTCCACCCAAACATAACCGATGAGCAATCACTGAAATCAAGCGACCTTGGAAATCAGCCTTGGCTTTAACCCCAAACGAGCAGCACAAGTCAATGTATTCCCTGCATTTCCACCGCCTTGAATCTATCCAACAACACAAAAGGAATACCCAAACCATTCAATTCAGACAATTATGGCAGGAATTGGTCACAGCAAAAGAAATGAAACATCTTTACTCAAAGGAAAGAAAAAATCATCCCTTTCAAATTGAACATCGTCGTTAGCAATCTCATTTTACAGAAAAAAGAAAGAAATCTACTAGTTTGTATTTATCAATTCGTAACAATAAACATTACCATGGAACTAGTGCTTCTAATCTTATCATCCGGCTGTGGATAAGAAGCCACCGCCGCCAGGAAATCCACCGTCATTGATCCGACACCTAACTACTTGATCAATCATAACTTACTCCATCACATACACATAAACCGACAAAACAAAACAATTTTCAACGATATCAAGAGAGAGGAATCGTTGGTTGCTTACAATAATGTTATTTTCCGGGAGAGGAGGCAGCATGGACGACATTTGGAACCTGCAAAAACTTAAGCAATTATTAAGCTAAACTTTTTTGTGCTTCACATACATATCACTAAAATTGGAGATTCTTGGAATGAAATCAAAGTGTTTGAGAAAATACCTGGGGCAATACGAAGAATGACTTGGAGACGAAAAGGAGAATGGGGATTTGACGCAAGGAGTTGAGTGCAGCATTGATACTGCTGCCATTTTCGTTTTGTAGCTATGGATGGGAAAAGATGCACAAGACAGACCGTTCACTCTAGACCGATGCTCGGTAGCAAATGATCGGACTTGGAATCGGCCCATGGTTATCGAGTTTGTTAACCGTCAACGGTTCGACGGATCGAACTCGTAACCTACCCATCTACAGACGGACCGTTTAAGAATCATAATTTTATAACCCGTGACCCGCTAATTAATTTGAAACATATATTACATCGTAAATTTGAACTTATGACCTCCAACTTGAATAATTAGCTTCAACTACTAAACTATATGAGCTTTGCTGATCTAAATAGAATATTATCATTTATATATATTAATTAATCAAACAAATATATCTTATAAATTTTGACTATTTAAGCTTGACGGTATTTCACATTATACTTTTTAAATTATTTATTTTAATAATATTTTTAATGTTTTTAAAAAAAATATGCGTCAAGCCGTAACCTTTTTTTAACCGTAACATACAATTTTGAACCTTCAAGGAAGGTTAAGGTTAAGAACCTGCGGCTCTTATCCGTCTAAATTATAGTTCTAAATCGTGGTCAGGTCTAGTTCATTCACTGGATTTCCACCCCCACCCATACATCCCCGGTTAAATTTTTTTAAAACAAAAAAACTACTCCCCGTTAATTTTTAGTATGTTTTTTAACTTTTAAGAATATTGGTAATTATAATATTATAATTAATTTAATTCAATATATTAGTTTAGTTTTTTTAATTACTCACATTTTATTTTTTATTTAGATTATTTTTCTAATTTGTCGTAATTTCTTCATATCAAATGTTTGTTCCTTTTCATTTTCGACATCAATTCATTTTAAAGAACTAACATAAGGACACTCGCGCCTCATGTGCCAAATTTTCACCCAAAATTGTGTAATTTATCGAAATAATATTTTTTGTCCCAGTATTTTTGTTTGAGAGCAAAAGCATTTTGATTCCCCGTTATTTGGTATCAAATTGTTTTGGTCTCTCTTTCCGATCAAAAGTGTTTATCTGTTTTTTTATGTGGAACAAAAAGGATTTTGAATGTTCGATTTCTGCTTTTGCTGTTGTTTTTATGGGAAAAAAAAGAAGGTAAAAGCGAAACTAAAAAAACATGTCATAAAATGCTTTTAGTTGTTTTAATTTATGTGATGATAATAAATTGAAGTTTATTAAACTATTTATTTTTTCATTAATAGCAAAGACTTAATCTTTTATTTATAAATTTTTTTTTCGAGTTTTAAACAAAAACAGAGAACTACTTTGAATAAGCAATATGCGATCTACTTTGGCATGGAAATAGCAAAATATAATTGTTCATACGCCATTAATCACAATTTTAAAAAAAAAGTAATAACAAGGATGGCTACATCAAGCGGCGGAGGCGGCAAAGAAGGGTCGTTGAAATCGATAGTCGCGGATCAAATATCGCAATCGGTGCAATCCACCTCCAATCTCCTTCAACTCATGCTCGAGTCCTCCCATCGCATGTAAATTTCCATCTCTTATTCTGTATGTGCATTCTCACTAGTTGTTAGACCTATGAATTATTAGATTGATTTGAATTCCTAGCATTTGTCTCGGACCTAATGGTTGTTGAAAAAAAGTCAAAGTTTGAATTAAATTTTGTTTTAAAAAACATGCTCGATCGATCGAGCGGACCAGAATTTTTTCTGGTGTGTTGCTACAGGAGCTCGATTGATCGAGCGGGGAGCTCGATTGATCGAGCCTTGTTTCAGATTTATGAAATGGTCTGTCTATTGATGTTTGGGGTGCGATTTTTGGCCAAATTGTGCCTCAAAATGGTGTCCTTTGGACTTGGTTTTTGGTCTATCATATAAACAACATATACCCACTTGATTAAACACAGATTTTCGAAATCATTATCAAATTTTTAGTGAAATTTGAGAGCATTTGTTGTTCATCAAATTGAGTGCTTTGAACCTTTGTGGTTTGAGGACTTGTGATTTGGAGTGCTCCTATCACAAGTCATAGTCGTTGTATCTTGGGAGAGAAATTGCCATAGCAAATCGTTAGCACCATAGCGGGACAATATTATCTTAAGTACTGAGATTACAAAACCCGCCTCGACATAAAAATTGTTTTCGAAGCCATTGTTATTTTTTACTGAGATACACTTTGAGAGAAATTTTATACAACAATCTTAGGACAATATCGTGCAACTCAATGGCTTCTTCGAGTGCAACAACGACTCCTGCTCACCATCGTGAAAGGCCTGAAAAGTTCAATGGGAACGATTTCAAGCGGTGGCAACAAAAGATGCTATTTTACTTGACCACTGTTAGAACCGAAGAGGGGGTGAATGAGGTTCCTTGGCTACTTTAGCGTTTTAAAATGAATTTGCAAAAGTCGAGTTTGCGCTGCGGAAGACTTGATGTCAATCGACAAATAAACAATATGAAGAAATAAATAAATGCGTAATATAAATAAAGCAATAAAGAACACGAGAATTTGTTATAGAAGTTCGGCGATGAATCGCCTACGTCTCCTCTTCCCGGCTAGATAACTTCCAGCCGAGGTTCCACTAGAATAACTTTGATCTTGGCCTTAAGGGCTCCAAGTTAGCCACAACACACTCTTCCAGAGTAACACTCTTCACGAGTCTTCTTGGCCTTAAGGGCTCCAAGGATAGCCACACAAAACTCTTCCCGAGTTACCCACATTCTTCATGATTCTTCTTGGCCTTAAGGGCTCCAAGGATAGCCACAGACTTGCACCAACTTCACTTGTTGATGAATTATACAATTTTCAACTTGCATCGGAGTTGAAGGACCTTACAATAAATCAAATGACACCTTCACGGTATACCAACACGAAGAATCAACAACTCTCACACAAGAAATAAATTACAAACTCCAATACAACACAAATGTATGAAGTTTGCAATGCTAGAATGAATTTCAATTGAGCAAAGTTTTCTTGTAGTTTATAGTCTTGTTTCTTGTCTTCAAAATGCTCCAAAACATCCATATTTATAGTGTAGAACCTACTAGCCGTTGCTACACTTAAGGCTTGAATCACTCCAAGATCGCCTCGGACTTCGCCTCGGGCGATCACCATCGCTGCGCCCCAACGGTCACCAAACTTCGCAGATAGGCGAAGTCCTGATCGCCTCAGGTGATCGTCACCCAAAAATAATGTCGTAGCCTTCAATGATCATAAATGTTCATCGCCTCAAACGAAGTCTTCATCGCCTCAAACGTTCAAGCCATCGCCTCAGTCGATCTCGCCATGCGCGTGGTCCTCGGCGTCGCTTCAGTCGATGTGCGGGGCGAAGTCTTGATTGGTTGCCATCGCCTGGAGCGATGGTCACCATCGCCTGGGGCTATCCTGCCCATTCCTTGCACAATTGATTTTCTTCAAACATTCCACTTTTCAATCAACTAAACCTGTACACTAAGTAGACACATTAGTATAACAAACACAAGTTTTGTTGATCATCAAAACTCATAAATAATTCGGAGATAAATTAAGCATTAAACTCAACAGTGCTTTTAAGGCTCAACAACCACGCTAAGTTTGGCAAGGTTCTTAACCGAGGAGCCTCCTATGGTTGAAGAAGGAGAGACTGACACCCAAAAGAGGGCGGCTCTGGATGCATGGAATCAAAGCGACTTCCTATGCAAGAACTACATCCTAAACGGGTTAGACAATAAATTATATAATGTTTATTGTCTTGTGAAAAAAGCAAAGGCACTCTGGGCATCGCTGGAAAATAAGTACAAATCCGAGGATGTCGGCATGAAGAAATTCATAGTTGGACAGTTCCTGGATTTCAAGATGGTTGATACCAAGCCTGTGATGGCGCAAGTACAAGATCTACAAGTTATCTTGCATGACATTCATGCGGAGGGAATGAGTCTAAGTGATACATTCCAAGTCGCCGCTATGATTGAGAAATTGCCTCCTATGTGGAAGGATTTCAAGAACTATCTGAAATACAAACGAAAGGAGACGAGTCTTGAAGACCTTGTGGTTCGATTACGAATCGAGGAGGACAACAAAGTTTCTGAGAGGAAGGCGGGTAGGTTTCAAATGGAACCACGGGCTAACCTAATTGAACAAAGAACTGGATCAAAGCGTAAGTTTGACGGTACGACCTCCAACAATGGCAAGGCGAAAAAGTTCAAAGGAAAATGCTATAAGTGTGGAAAGCCCAATCACATGGCAAAGGATTATCGCAACAAAGACACTCATGGAAAAGCAAAAGATCAAGTCAACGTGACCAAACATGATCGGATCTCGGAAGACTTGAATGATCTAATGTTAACCGATGTGATCTTTGAAGCGAATCTGGTGGACAATCCTATGGAATGGGTTGTCGATTCCGGTGCAACCAGACATATGTGTTCGGACAAGGCCATGTTCTCCACATACACTCCAATAAGTGGGCGCCAACTCTACATGGGAAACTCCACAACATCTCCGGTAATTGGACTGGGGAAGGTGGTTCTAAAGATAACTTCGGGAAAGGAATTGACTTTGATTGATGTCCTACATGTTCCCGACATCCGAAAGAAGCTGATATCCGGATCGGCTCTAGTCAAGGCGGGTTTAGACTAGTTTTAGAATCTGAAAAAATTGTACTCTCCAAAAATGGAGTTTTTGTAGGAAAAGGCTATATGGAGAAAAGCTTATTCAAAATGAATGTAATGACGGTTAAACGTCAATTTGAAATCAATAAAGTGAATGATTCTACTTATTTGATTGAGTCTTGTAATTTATGTCATGATCATTTAGGTCACGTAAATTATTGTTCACTTAACAAATTAGTGAAGTTAAACTTATTGCCTCAAATGAATGTTAACTTGAAACATAAGTGTGAGACTTGTGTTGAGGCCAAGTTAACACAACCGTCATTCCATTCAATTGAAAGAACTACGACACCTCTTGAATTAATTCATACGGATTTATGTGATCTAAAGTTTGTGGAAACTAGAGGTGGGAAAAAGTACTTCATTACTTTGATTGACGATTGTACGAGATATTGTTACGTCTATTTGCTAAGAAGCAAATACAAGGTCTTGGTAGTATTCAAACACTACAAGAATGAAGTCGAAAATCAACTTAGCAAAAAGATAAAGAATGTTCGAAGCGATAGAGGAGGAGAATATGGAGCACCATTTGAAGAATTTTGCACTAAGTATGGCATTATTCACCAAACCACTACCCCCTATTCACCTCAATCAAATGGTATTGCCGAACGTAAAAATCGTACTCTAAAAGAGATGATGAATGCTATGTTGATAAGTTCTGGAGTACCACAAAACTTGTGGAGGGAAGCAATTCTGTCGGCGAACTACATTCCAAACAAAATACCACACAAAAGTAAGGATGAAACTCCTTATGAGTTATGGAAAGGTCACAAGCCCTCCTACAAATATTTGAAAGTGTGGGGATGCTTGGCTAAGGTAGAAGTACCAAAACCAAAGCAAGTGAAAATCAGGTCTAAAACAATAGATTGTGTATTTATTGGTAATGCTAACAATAGTAGTGCACATCGATTTTTAGTATATAAATCTGAAATAAGTGATGTGCATGAAGGTACAATCATGGAATCAAGAAATGTGGTATTTTTTGAAGAAGTATTTCCTTACAAAACTAACAAGGAAATGAGCCCTAAGAAAAGGGTGTATGAAGACGCTAACCGTGACTCTATTGAGGAAGTAGAACCACGACGTAGCAAGAGAACCAAAGTGGCTAAAACTTATGGTCTTGACTTCATGACATATATGTTGGACAATGAACCAAGATCGGTTAGTGACGCCTTATCAAGCCCTGATGCTCTTATGTGGAAAGAGGCTATTAATGGCGAGATAGAATCCATAATGCAAAACCACATGTGGGAATTGGTAGACCTTCCAACTGGAAGTAAACCATTAGAATGCAAATGGATTCTTAAAAGAAAATATAAGTCCGATAGTTAAATTGATAAGTACAAGACGAGACTCGTGGCAAAGGGATATAGACAAAAAGAAGGCCTTGATTACTTTGATACATATTTACCAGTCATGAGAATTACGTCCATTAGAGTGATCATTGCTATCGCTGCTCTAAAAAATTTAGAGATACATAAAATGGATGTAAAAACGGCATTCCTCAATGGGGAACTTGAGGAGGAAATTTATATGAAACAACCTGAGGGGTTTGTTGTTCCCGAACAAGAGAAAAATGTGTGTAGACTCGTTAAGTCATTGTATGGGCTTAAGCAAGCGCCAAAACAATGGCATGAAAAATTTGACAAAACTATGTTGTCAAATGGTTTCAAAATTAATGAGTGCGACAAATGTGTATATATGAAAAACACGCCTAAAGCATATGTAATAGTATGCTTGTACGTTGATGATATGCTCATATTGGGAAGCACCTTAGAAATCATCAACATGAAAAAGAAAATGTTAATAAAACATTTTGAAATGAAAGATATGGGTGACGCTAATGTGATACTTGGAATTAAAATCTCCAAGATATCTGAAGGACGAGTATTGTCGCAGTCTCATTATGTTGAGAAAATACTCGAGAAATTTCTCGTAAATGATACATCGTCCGTAAAAGCACCCTATGGCCCGAATCTACATTTTAAAAACAAAGGGGACCCTGTCATGCAATTAGAATACTCAAGGATAATTGGCAGTCTCATGTATCTCATGAACTGTACACATCCTGATATTGCATATGCGGTTGGCAAACTAAGTAGATTCACGAGCAGTCCAAACAATGACCATTGGAATGCATTGATGATGGTACTTAAATATTTAAGATACACCCTGAACTATGGATTGTCTAATACAAGATATCCTGCTGTATTGGAAGGATACAGTGATGCAAATTGGTTATCGGACACTCAAGACTCCAAGTCGACAAGTGGTTATGTGTTTACCATTGGAGGGGCTGTAGTGTCGTGGAAATCTACCAAACAAACTTGTATTGCTAGATTCACTATGGAATCTGAATTCATAGCTTTGGATAAAGCGGGTGAAGAAACCGAATGGCTTAGAAGTTTCTGGAAAGAAATTCCTTGTTGGGAAAAACCTGTGTCTGCAATTAAAATACATTGTGATAGCCAATCTGCTATAGGAAGGGCACAGAGTAGCATGTATAATGTTAAGTCTAGACATATACGTCGTAGACACAATACTATTAAACAGTTGATCTCAAATGGCATTATGTCCATTGACTACGTGAAGTCAAAGGAAAATATTGCGAATCCGCTCACGAAAGGCTTGCATAGAGATCAAGTATATATTTTATCGAGGAGAATGTGATTAAAACCCTATAATCAAAAGCTTGTGGTGGATACTCAACCTATGTGAGTGGATATCCCAAGATCTAGGTTCAAAAGGAACAACCAAACTACAAGATTGTATAAACACCTTGGAGAATTAATCTCTGACCCATTCCTATGACAAGGGGTGTAGCCTGCAAAAAGGGTACGAGGATAGGCAAAAGGCCTTTAATGATTCCTAAGACATATTAGAATATGTTGGAGTATAGCGGGATACTCTTCTACGAGATCACCTACGTAAGTGCGAAGTGTGGCCGCTTCAAAGAATGGAAAGCACTTATGAAACCAAGCGTGGTCCATGGCCGAAACGGACACAACCGTAAGAAACCAATACGGAGGTTAGAATTGTTATGGTGTGGGTTCAATTGTCTTGGTTTACACCAATGACTAAATAGTTCAAGACTATAAGTTCACAATTAAGTCAAGTAAATCCGATTGGATACTACGAAAGATTCAAAGCCGCAAGCTATCTCTCCAGATGCCATAATAGTTCGTCAAAGCACTCAATTACATACATGCATTAATTTAATTCATGAGGGGGATTGTTGGAAAAAAGTCAAAGTTTGAATTAAATTTTGTTTTAAAAAACTTGCTCGATCAATAGAGCGAAATGCTCGATTGATCGAGCGGACCAGAATTTTTTCTGGTGTGTTGCTACAGGAGCTCGATCGATCGAGCGGGGAGCTCGATCGATCAAGCCATGTTTCAGATTTATGAAATGGTTTGTCCATTGATGTTTGGGGTGCGATTTTTGGCCAAATGGTGCCTCCAAATGGTGTCTTTTGGACTTGGTTTTTGGTCTACTATATAAACAACATAAACCCACTTGATTAAACACAGATTTTCGAAATCATTATCAATTTTTTAGTTAAATTTGAGAGCATTTGTTGTTCATCAAATTGAGTGCTTTGAACCTTTGTGGTTTGGGGACTTGTGATTTGGAGTGCTCCTATCACAAGTCATAGTCGTTGTATCTTGGGAGAGAAATTGCCATAGCAAACCGTTAGCATCATAGCGGGGCAATATTGTCTTAAGGACTGAGATTACAAATCTCGCATCGACATAAAAATTGTTTTTGAAGTCATTGTTATTTTTTTCTGAGATACACTTTGAGAGAAATTTTATACAATAATGGTTTCTAGTGCTTCGTTAACTAAGTAGAGATACTCACATGACTGAAATGCTTAAGTGTTATGTATTATAAAATGATTGCTTTTGCATATGTTTTTGTTCTGATGAAATGGTTGGCCGCCATCAAGCAGAAAATGTTGTCGTATAATGGAATAAAGCTTATCATTTTTGGCATTGCTTTGTTACTTGAAGCAAATTTATTACTTTGATACTGAAGGGATGTGGATCTCGTTTTTAATGTATTCTGTTTGCTGTGGCAATCCATTTATTCACAATATCCTGCAATCTGCAAATACTGTTTAGTCACCATCTGCAATCTTCATATGAACATTCAATGGCACAAAACTAACCAATAGAACTGATTATGCATAAACCAGAAGACTATATTTCATTTGATTAGCTTGAAATTTTTATAGATTGATAAATATGATCGTTTGATTTGATTATGGATACCACTATCCGTGCCAATTCATCATGTATTCATGGCGAAGGTTTCCCACAAAATCTAGTCTTCCCAACGAATCTTCACTTCATTATGTCATCCTTAATTTTGTGGATATCTTCCTGGTTAAGCATATCTAGTTTTGATCGGTATAGTAAAACTAAGGAAATGGTAGATCGCATAGAGTGATTTGGTGTCAAATTTTGGCAGACGCAACTTAGGAAGCTTCCAAAAAAGCTTTTGTCCATGACCTCTACTATAAAGAATACAGGTTGGTAAGGGCACGCAGCCATGGTCTTGATGTTGAATTGAGGGGGTTAGCAAATTATGGGATTTAACACAGGTTTTTGGAGCAGATGCCTCAAGTAATCTCAGGTGGATGCACATGTGAAAGCTGGATTGCATAGGTTTTGTCTAATCACCTGTTATTATTTCATTTTTGTTTTGTTTTAAAATCTTGAATACTAAAACCAGAAATGATATTAAAGTATGGATTTTGATACCCCGTGGGAGAAAGACGATTATATTCAACTATCCACTGAACTTAACATTGGAGGTATAATTGTAAGGTTGACATCCACCCTCATAAGGTCGACCTCCCTTGGTCAAGACATGCGTCTCAATAGCAATGTGTATTGCCGACCTCCCGACCTCCCTTGGTCAAGACATCCTCCTCAATGACAAGGTGTATTGCCGACCTCCCGACCTCATTTGGTCAAGACATGCGCCTCAAGGGCAAGGTGTATTGCCGACCTCTCGATCTCATTTGGTCAAGACATCCACCTCAAGGGCCAGGTGTATTGTTGACCTCCGGACCTCCCTTGGTCAAGACATGTGCCTCAAGGACAAGGTGTATTGCTGACCTCCCGACCTCATTTGGTCAAGACATCCGCCTCAAGGGCCAGGTTTATTGCCGGCCTCCCGACCTCCCTTAGTCAAGACATGCGCCTCAAGGACAATGTTTATTGCCGACCTCCCGACATCATTTGGTCAAGACATCTGCCTAAAGGGCCAGGTGTATTGCCGACCTCCCGACTACTCTTGGTCAAGACATGCGCCTCAAGGACAAGGTGTATTGCCGACCTCCCGACCTCATTTTGGTCAAGACATACGCCTCAAGGGCAAGGTGTATTGCCGACCTCCCTTGGTCAAGACATGCGCTTCAAGAACAAGGTGTATTGCCGACCACCCGACCTCATTTGGTCAAGACATCCGCCTAAAGGGCCAGGTGTATTACCGGCCTCCCGACCTCCCTTGGTCAAGACATGCGCCTCAAGGACAAGGTGTATTGCCGACTAGGGGTGCTTACCGGGCCGGGTCAAACCGGACCCGGCCCGGATTCGGACCTTAAGTCCGGTCCGAAACCGAAACCGGACTTAACGGTTCCGGTTCGCCCCGGAACCGGTTAGAAACCGGTCCGGGGCGGTTCCTAAGAACCAAACCGGTAGCACCACCGGTTCCGGTGCTACCGGTTTGGTTCCGATTCCAGAACCGGAACCGGTAGTTTTTAAAAATAAAAAATAAATAAATAAATAAAAAGGAAGAAGGCAACGGCTATACAGTTGTTGCCTCTTCAACGTTAATTGTTAACGTTGGCAACGGCTCTTAGCCGTTGCCAACGTTAACATTTTTTTTTTTTTAAATTTTTTTAATAAAAAAAAAAACTATAAATAGGGGATGTTGTGTTGTGTATTTTTTCATAACAATTCTTGTAACGAAAAATACTTCACTCTCATATTTTTCTCTCAATTGTGTTATCTACAATTTACTTATAGTCTTATATAATAATGGCATCTTCAACTGCTGGTCGTAGTCGAGGTCGCAGTCGGGGTCTCGTTCCGGGTCGTCTATCACTGAGTTCATCTTCTGCAATGAATTTGCATGTGCCAATTCCTGAGTTAAATGAAAGTTATGATTTTTTTGCTGACCTCAATGTTGGTGGTTATTCTATGAATGTCGAACCACAGCATGTATTGAGAAAATGAAATACTGTGCTAAATGGTTACGCACGAGCAGTGTTAAGCGTGATTGGAAACAATTATGTTTATCTAATGGTTTAAAGCATCTTCTTTTTCCATCACCAATAGAAACTAGGTGGAATTCGTTGTACAATATGTTGAATGCTATGTTACCTTACAAAGATATTTTAACTCCATTTTATAATTCATATCAAATGCCTGATAGCGATGAAAGTATTTATTTGACTAATGAGGATTGGGAATTTATTGAAAATTGTGTATCATTGTTAGGTACTTTCAAAGAAGCGACAGAACGTTTCTCTGGTGTTACTTATCCAACTTCCGTTTATTTTCTTCCTTTAGTATTTAACATGTTTGATAAATTTATAGAATTTAGAAATGACTATGACTTGCATGCTTTTGTTAGTGCAATGGAAACTAAATTTATAAAGTATTGGGAACAAATCCCACCCGTGCACTGCATCGCAACATTGCTAGATCCTAGTCAATGTTTATCTTCATTTGAGATATTTTTTGAATATTATGCTAAATTTTTGGGGAAGGTTGTTGACGATCAAAAGACGTCTACAATGCAATCTCTCCAAAATATGTTTCAATTGTATTATAATCAACAGGCAAGTGAATCATCGCAACAAAGGCCTGTTGAAGAACAACCCCAAGCTCAATCTAAAGGTGGGGGCATCAATTTGCTTAGAATGCTGGGCAGAAAAAAACTTAAGGGAAAAGAACCTTCTACTAGCACGTCGACTGAGTTGTAAATTTATCTGAATTATCAATTTCTAACCGAAGACAACTTCGGCGTCTTACAATGGTGGAAGTCCAATGCAGCACAATTCCTTATCTTAGCCAAAATGGCTAGAGACGTGTATGATGTACAAGCTTCAAGCGTCGCTTCTGAATCGGCATTCTCAACATGCGGCCGTATTATTGGAGACTACAGAAGTAGTCTATCAGCTGATTCGTTATGCATGCTCACGTTACTTAAAGATTGGTTTGAAGCAGAATGCAAAAATAGAAGAGATGGGACGGTTGACGAATTCGTAAATCATTATGACGAGCAAGAAGAAGAGAACGCCAAAACAATACTTATCAATTATGAAGACTGCTAAGTACTAAATTGTAATATTTTTTTATTTAGATTTTCAATTGTCATGCTTTACAATTATTTGTATGCATCTATATTATTAAATGAAGAAGAAATATATTGAATTTGTGATGAACATCATTGAAGAAACATTTACAACATAAAAAAAAATCGAAAAACCGTTAAGGAACCGGACCAAACCGAAACCGGTTCGATCCGGTTCCTTAACGGACCGGACCGGTTCCGCCCATAACGGGCCCAGAACCGGCCGGTTCCGGTCTGGACCGGGCCGGTTCGGACCGGTAAGCACCCCTATTGCCGACCTCCCGACATCATTTGGTCAAGACATCCGCCTAAAGGGCCAGGTGTATTGCCAACCTCCCGACTTCCCTTGGTCAAGACATGCTCCTCAAGGACAAGGTGTATTACCGACCTCCCGACCTCATTTTGGTCAAGACATACGCCTCAAGGACAATGTGTATTTCCGACCTCCTGACCTCACTTGGTCAAGACATCCGTCTCTAGGGATATCTGCCTCAAGGTCTAGGTGCATTACTGACCACCCGAGAGGTCAAAGCACTAGCCCCAGCTCTAAGTATGTGACCAATTTCTCTGATCTCCCGAGTTCTTGGTAACCTCATTTTTAACTGGAGCTCATCCAACTAGTCATTGAGCCAAATTCACCGATCTGCCGAACTAATGAGGTAAAAGCACATGCCTTGACTCCAAGTATATGATCTGTTCACCGCCTCCCAACCTAATGAGGTCAGAATAACTTCAAGACCTCATAACTGTAGAAGTGCTTTGTCCGGGTCTAAGCCTTTTGGCCAAGTCCAGGTTGAACAGACACATCTCGAGATTTCATGGAATGATGCAAATCATGGTCCTATCAGTCAGTCGACGTGTTCTGAGATTTCAGGAGTCATGTAGAACATGGCCTTACTGGTCCAAGCTACACATCCGGGAGGTAACATCTATAAGTAGCAAGCTAAGTCGGGATTTCAGGTATGCATTTTTTCCTACACACACATACATATCTCTCATCACCTGACTTGAGCGTCGGATGGGACCGCCGGAAAAAGCTTCCAGCACTGTTCTAACATTTTGTTCCAGATCTTAGCAGGTCATTCAAGATATGTCCCTTGTTATTTGGTTCATTAAATAACATAAAGAGATGTAATTTAACCTCTTACAGATACTTAAAGATCATCACTATTTTTGAGATTATCAAATTTGGAGCAATATAATATAAAACGTCATTCCTAAGTTGAAAGCTGGATATTGTACTCACTGCTGAAACCATATATTATAAATAAGAGATGTAGAAGAGATGCCAATATTTATCAAATGAAAAGACTCAAGCATTTTTTTGTTACTGCATCAATGGGAAATGAAGTCGAACTGTATATCGTGAGCCCTCAACTTAGATCATGTATGACAAACTAATTAATATTCACGATTTGATTCGATTTGATTCATTTCCATCATTGGTCCTCTATCAGAAAATAAAGATAGAAAGAAAATTTTTGTTTTTAATTCTAGATGTAAAAGTACTTCACAATTTTTTTAAACGAGGCCAGTTAGTGGATCCGATATATATTTAACAAATTAAAACGGTAATTCTTAGAATATTCTCGATTTACATAATACTAATAACAATATATAATAAACCAAGTAATATAAATGACACTGAGCATCAGCAAATATATATATATATATATAATTGATTAAAATCGGTGATAAAATATATTTTTTAATAAAAGGTAATAAAAGATTCAATCCACTAAAAAAAGGCGGTGAGGCTTGAGCTTACAGTAATTAAAAATGTTAATGTGAGAATGCCTTTGACCAGTCAGAGAAGCATTTCTACTGACTAAAGCTTTTAGTTTGGTACTTTGAATAGGACATATCTATTTCTCCCTTTGTTTGACTCTTAATTTCTCAAATCAAATCCAAACAAATTAAAAAGAGACGCTTGCCAAAGTAAGTGTTGTTAAAACCGGAATGTATCGGGTGGTTCAATTATTTTAACCATGATCGGTGTTATGTCCGGTTTAAAATTAAAAATAGGTGAATAACCGGTCGACCGGCGTGAACCACGGTTTCTCTATTTTTATATATTTCTTTTATGATTATGTTAGCATAGTTACATTTCATATCATCATATGCCTACACTTCAAGAAAAACTTAGTTCTGCTTGAAGTTTTATTCCATTCATACTTCTTTTTTAGATATACAGATATTGTTCGTTATTTTATTGCTTCCTTTTTCCATATGTTATGTCACTAATTTTTTTTTTAAAAGCCAAATTTTACGATGAACGACTTTAAACTATGGAAAACATGATTTTGGGACATTGTTTATTTCGGGCATTGTTTATTTTTTAGATGTTTTATTGTTTTTATGTTACGCTGGATATTTAGTTTGATGTTATTATTTGAAATTGAACATGTTATGTTGGTACAATGATATTTCTTTTATTGTGAACAACTTGAAACTATGACAAATATATGATATATATATTTTGAAAAAATGAAACATATATATTACATTATACCGACGTCATACATCGGTTCAACAGATCCAACCTGTAACTAGGAAGAATATCGATTTTATGTCCGGTTTGGTTTTAAAAACACCGCCAACAATAGCCAATGACAATAAAGAAAATTTACCTTTCATTGATCAGATATTTTAATGTAAGCTATTGTAAATTTAATTTATTTATTTAACCTTCTTTTTAAAATTAAATATTTTGTTAATAACCTATGATCAGTCAAGAGAAAAACATCAAAATCATCACGTAGATAGGTTTTGGTCCTTAAATTAGTCAAAATTTAGTCTGAATACAAAATTAACATCCCTTAATGGCACAACATTAAGTAGCAACACCCAAGCACAAAAAAGAACTTGAAGCTCAAGAACATCAATTATTGCACTGACAAATTTTTATATAACGATTTTGATAAATCCATCTGTTAATCAATACACAGGTTAAAAAAATAATTTCAAGAAAAGAAATTTTATGCTTATTTCTTCATGATCTAATCCATCATTTTCCAAGCTCTTAAAAACAAATATCTACTATCGAGGAAAAACCCAATCAATTAGCGACATTTGTAGTACAAAGTAAGAAGTAAACAATATATCAAGATAGAACTAAAAACATACACAAATAAGGTTATTAGTTTTAACAAATCAAAATCAAGAAACTAAACATACATCTACTTTCGAACCCTCCACTAGTCCTGCATAAAAAAACCTGACAAAATTATATTATGCTATCAGGAAAAGAGAGATCATTTTAAAAAAATTGCTGTTACATGCATTAATTAGGGTTACAACAACAAGAATGAATATATAATTATTATTTTTTTATGAGGAAGAAGATGAAGGAGAAGATGCATCAAAAGTGTAGTGTTTATCAACAGCAACAGATACATCCCAAATGCAGCTCAAACCCTTTGGTATAATCACAAGATCCCCAGCTCCAAATTCGACAGTCTCTTGATCTGTGCTTGAATTCTTGGGGTAAACTTTCACTCTTCCACGCACTAAATAGCATGTCTCCTGTGCATCAAATTTCAGCTGGTATTTCCCCGGAGAACAACCCCATCTACAAGTTAATATTTCTAATTAATTAATATAAAAAAGGCAACAACAATACATAAATTAATCTTGATTTAAGTAACAAGATCTGTGTTTCTTGGGTATTTTTGAAAACAAAATCTGCTTTATCTTGTTACTCAAAAGCCAAGTGAATGAGAAATCAAAGGGCTTACTTAGGCCAAGATTTGATGCCCAGTTCGGAGAGTTGAGACTCTGAAGGATTTCTCTGGACAATTATTTTCAAAGAATTTGAGGGGTCTGCTGCCATAAATGTGTGTGTGTGTGTGTTTTAAGGGTTTTGTTTTCCAGATGTAGAAGTTGGGATTGAATCAAGAATATGGGGCTTTGAAGAGATGAGATCAGCTGTAAGTTTAGGTGGAAAACTGAGGGAGAGAACATAAATTTGGTTGGCTTGATGTTGAGTTCACAGTTATTTTAATATATAAGTATATAATTATATTAAACATATGAACAATTTTATTATATTATATGATGTAATCAGTTTTTTGTTTCTCAAAGTTGTATTATGTATTATCATGTTTTCCTCACTACAAATATCCTTTGACCCGTCACTCTAAGACCAGCCATGCTATGCTTGCCATGTGTTTTGCAATAATATATACTTTTTTTTGGATATGTACAAAATATATATATATATATATATATACTTTTTTGGATGTATATCCACTGCTGATATTTTCATTTAAAGTTTGACCTAAATTTAGATAATAAGGACATTATCATATAAATTTTTGATAATAAATCTTCGAAAGTAGATACTATGTGTGTTATTGTTTTTTTTTCAAAAAAAATATTGTTGCAGTAATTTTTTTTAAATATGTATTTTTAGAATTTGATATATATATAATTAGGCAGCTTGGTGCCCTTAGACTACAAGTTATTTTGGAAAATATTTGATTTAAGTACTAAATATTTTTTTAAAAAAATGTCGTAGTATTAGAGAGATTTTATTGATTATAAAAGGTGGGGTTGGGGGTTGCATCCGCCCCCCTTGGCTCAGTCTCTGTGTTTGGTAGTTGCTACATAGTTTTCGTGGAATGGCAACCTTCTTCACATACGTATACTAAAGCTTGATTTTGTATATTTGTAGCTACTTCATGCACTCATGTTGAATTTACATAAAAATTTATTTGTAGTTACTTCATGCACTCATGTTGAATTTACATATAAAAGTGGGAAAATTACAGATCGGTACACTTTCATGAAACATAATCTATCCTAGTCCAGCGAAAAACATTAGTTGATCTAGGTCCATTCTTGGTTGAAATGACAATAATAACCCCATGTGGTCCAGGTGGTCCGCGCGGTCCAACCAATCTTTAATAAAATTGCATTCCAAACCCCAGACTGTTTTACGAATGGCTCCTCACCATCCAACCTCAGCTCATGGGCGAGGTTAGTCTACCAGTTATCTGACTCCTTCAAAAACCGCACATCACAACCCTAATTTGTTTCCTACCTTAGGGTGTAAGGTATAATCAAGATATAAGAAAGATTTAAAGAAATCTGGGAGATAGATGGGCAAAAGCATTGTTTATCCTCTCATATTGATGGGGCTTGACTCAAGAACACATTAATTAAAATACAGAACAATATTACAGACACTTATTAAATGAAAGAAAGAAAAGAAATATTATCAAGCTAAGAAAGCTGAAGATTACAAAGCTTGGAGACTACAATTCTTATTTTCAGAAAACTATGGAGAATTTTCGATGTCCTTAGCTTCCTTAATGCCTTGGTATTTATAGAATTCTGGAGGTGGATGTGAAATCCGGACTTCAACTCTTGTTTTTCATCAGACGTCATTGCATGCGTCTTCTTTTTTGTTCTGTATCTTGTGATCCCTTCGACTTTAGGTCGAAAAGGCTGTCCTACCATTTTGTTTTTTTTTTATAATGGTAGTGGTCCTCGTCAGAGTCACATGACTCTTGTCTCTCTATAGTCCCTAGAAATTTGGTTCTTACAGTCCGCGTGGGAATCTTCCACGTTTGCTTGGTCCTGTTTTGTCATCTTTCTTCTGGTCCCTTTTGACAGGGAATCCTTTCCCGAACAGTGGCTCTTTCTGCTCTGGGCAGCTCGGACAGATGTAGTCCTGCCATCTTCCCATATGAGCCATGTTGCAGAACTTCTGGCTAGTTTCTTTGGTTGCCGGAATCTTGTTTTCCCATAATATTTGC
The DNA here is from genome assembly GCA_907163345.1 of Haberlea rhodopensis. NCBI lineage: Eukaryota > Viridiplantae > Streptophyta > Magnoliopsida > Lamiales > Gesneriaceae > Haberlea > Haberlea rhodopensis. The sequence continues at coordinate 201,430 of CAJQUN010000021.1, read as the reverse complement.
CTCTTCTTTTCAAAAATGTCTTCAGCAAATTTTTAAGTATGACTTGTTATGGAGTTAACCATGAATGATTTGTTCGCTGTTTTCTGGAAGATTTTGAACGGATACTTGACTTTGTCCATCTCAGTGAGACATACCCATAATCCACAAGCTCTTCTGGTAGTAATGTCATTTTCTGTGAGCGGGGAAACTAGTGTTGTTCCTTCAGGTGGTGGTTTTATTTGATCCATCGCCTCCAGTTAGGCCTCTGTAACTTTACAAAATGAAAGCTAGGGTGAAGGCCTTTTTCCTGTGATTTCTGGGGCTGCAGTTATGAATTTCAGCTCCAGAACATCTCCTCGTCCAAGTGTATGATTATTCTGCCATGAGTCATACACTCCTTCATAGATCCAATCTGGTAATTTTGTGATTTCCGAAAAACTTGGTGATGTGGTAAAGACTGAAGCTAGGCAACCAAAGTCAAACCACTCACGAACACTTTCTGGTTTGACACCAGGATGCATCCACATTCTTGGGTATTTTCCTGACCAGTCTGCTGTAATTTTTCCAAGAATTATACCCACTCTTGTACAAAGTTTCTCCCATGTTCTTTGATATTCCTGCAAAGGGGAGTTGAGGAAACTGTATTCTCGTTAGTATTAACCTTAGATTTGCCCGCCGATGGCCTAAGATTAATATGTCCCTCTTTAACCCCTGAGGTGCTGGGTTGGCTTAATTCTTCAGATATCCTAGATACCTGGGAATCAATTTTTCCTTCTGTATCTTCCCCGAAAGGATCAATTCTAGGACTTGTAGTGATGGTACTTGAATCCTCCACACCGGTTGTTGAGCCCGGCTCTCTGAAACACGACTTTACCTTCACCGATGAAGCATCCCGTCGGAGGGGAATATAAAGACTGTCCTATAAACAGGTGTGAGTCTGCATGGTAGCCTGCATAGCCTGTTGGACCTTCGTGAGATCAAGTTCTTGTACTTGACCCACAACTTGGGAATTGATCACCATGCTGTTGATCTTCTTGTCTAGCTCCTCCAGATTTTCTCGGAGGTGCTTTGATCTCGTTATGATGGAATTAGCTTCACTCGCTTCCATCTCTTGTCAAAAAATCTGCAAAGATATTTTTATCAGATTTCACAATGACAATATCGTAATCATAATATTGGCATTCAGCTTGCCATCTTAAAAGTCTAACCTTTTCTGGTTTTGATTCAATTTTATTTTTTAAAAAAGGCCTTGACACTCGTATTATCTATTTTCAAGATAAATTTCTTTGCAAGTAGAAAAAGTGGTTCTTAAAAGCCTTTCGAACAGCAAAGAACTCCTTCTCGTTGATGTGTCATCTGATAACTTCGCCGTTATCAAATAGCCCACTGCAATATCTGCATGACACTTTTGTTTCTGGTGTGACTTTCATGAGAACTGCAGCCCACCAATGATCACTGGCATCTGTGTATAATATCAGTTCATCCTCATCGTTTGGTATTGCAAGCTTTGGTAGTTGCCTGCAAACCTCCTTAAGTTGTTTGACAGCTTGTCTGTGATCTTCATTCCACTCAAACTTAACATCTTTCTTGAGTAGTGGACTGAACACCCTCATGCGGTTTGCTAGATTGTTGATAAACATCACAACAAAATTAACAACTCCTAAAAAACTATGAAGTTGTTTTAAATCCTTGAGGTCATCCGGATATCCTTGTACTTTTTCAACAATATGATTCTGCAGGATGATTCCAGATTCGTCGATCTCGATTCCAAGGAACTCGATCTGTCTTGTAGCAATCACTGCTTTCTTTTCAGAAAGCACTAATCCTTTAACAAACATCTGAAAAGATTTCCAGATGTTTAAGATGTTCTTTCATTTTTTTGACGCTATGAGGATGTCGTCAATATAAACGAACATGAAGCTGAAGTAATCCTTTAACAGATTATCCATCTTTCTTTGATATATCTGGGGAGCATTTGCCAATCACATTGGCATAACATTCTAGATATAATGTCCTTGTGGTGTGGAAAATACTGTAAACTTTCTGTTTGCTTCCTCCATTTTAATCTGGTAGAACCCAGACTTGCAATCGAACTTAGAAAACACTTTGGCATTCTTGATGCTATTTACCAAATGTTCTCTTCTTGGGATAATATATCCATTGAACTCCAAGATTTCATTGATCCCATTATAGTTGATCACCAATCTCGGCTTTCCTCATTGTAGTTCCTCCGAATTTTCCTTTTTACATCCTCTAGAGTGATTCGCTCTTCAAGGGTACTCTCAGGTTGTGGAACTTCTTCTTCTAATGCCTTTTTTAATAGCAATAGGGTTTCTGGAGTTACTTCTTCCTCATCCTGTTCCCTGAAAGACATAATGTTAACCCAGTCAAAAGTTTGAGAATCCTTTTCACTAGGACCTTGTTGTCGAAACTGAAGAATTGCTTCTCCAAATTTCCGCTGATCATTCATCTTTGGGTGTCGAAGTTTCCTTCATCACCACACTTGCTGCGAAACCTAATAGGGAATTTTCTGTGAAACGCCTCCCGTAGTCTCTGTACAATAATCTTATGATCACAAAGGGTTGTGAAAATAAGTCTCCTAGTCTCGTTCTCCTGTATGAACCTCTTGAATGTCTGTAGGAAATTATTTCCTAATAGCATATCTGCGCCTGTATCATGGAAATAAATAGGTGGAGTTTTGACTTTGTACCATGGGGTACTGTCTGCTCCATCGATAATGATTTCCGCTCCTTGCATTCCTTCATTAAGAATAAGGATCCTCTTGGAAAAGTCTCTTCCGGCAATGGCTGGTAATTTCTCACCAACTTCTTTGGGGAAGATATCTCATCTGGCCGTACATATCCCAGCTCCTGAATCCATGTAGGCTGCAAAATATTCTGCCCGGTACTTCTCATATAACATCCCAACGGAGATGTATATTGAGAATGGACTGGTGGTCATCGAATACGGTATCGCTTTCCGTCGATCGTGAATTCCATTCCATCTTGCAATCTTTCCCAAGGTTTATGTTCCTCGAGAAATTCAATCCCTAGAATAAGCTGTTCTGGGATCCTTCCGGCAATTCCTTCAATTGTGAGATCAATTTCACCAATTTGAAGGTTTCCTTGAAATTTGTCAACTGTAGGTTGTTGCAAATAATATAGAACATCGCAAGGGATGATATTGTTCTTCTCGGTGATGTCGAAAACTATCTGCACTTCTCTCCAGCCTTCTGGGCATTTCAGTTTTCCTATTGTTTAGAATACATCAGGAATTTTCTGAATTCTGCTTGAGGCTGCCTTCTGTTTTCCCACGGATAGTTGCTGATTAACATATCCTCTTGGAAAGACATCCTTCTTGGCTCGATCATAAGGCTCCTGCTTCTGTTCAGAACAGGTTGATCTTGTATCATCATGTCGATCTCTCCTATTGTTGGAGTATCAATGATGTCCGCCAATACCGCTTTAGCGAAATCTTTGAAGATTCTGGGGACTTCGATGAATTCTTTTCTCAAGAATACCGCGGAATGATGAGTATTCGAGAGTGCATATGACACCTTGTAGGTGATCGAGTAAGGTCTGTTCCAATCTTTCATCAAATCTTCTCTTTTAAAATCTTGATGAAGAGTGAAAACTTTGTTGAAGTCTCGATCTCCTAAACTGTATGCAATCCTCGGATAGATGTTGAAGGCCATCTTTCCTGCATACAGAATTCCTGCTACTACTCCCAAACAAGAATCTTTGAGGTTCGGGATTCTCTTGTCAAAGATTGCCAGGTTGAGGGGCGAATCAATTCCTTCCTTGAAAGTCGCCTTGATGATTATTCTAATGGCTCCAATATGAATCCATGAGAGCGTGTTATCAACTTCTCTTTTGACCTTGTTCTTAATCTCCTGGATTTCTCTGTATGGGATTAGTTGCGTCTCAATTTGGTTTCCCGTGAATTCCATCGGGATAGCAAATAAACCTGTTGTAACCCTATGGATAATCTGATGCTTGATGCTTCGAAGACCAATCATATCAATGGCTTTCTCCATCGCTCCAATTGTAAATCCATCATACATTTGAAGCTTTGGTTCTTCCTTCATGATTCTCATAAGAGTTTTATGAGAAACAGTTGTATGAGAGAAAAACCCCAACGGCTCTTCTCTGATCACGTGTTGAAGGAACTCTCATTCACTCTGATTCTGAGTTGGATTCACCTCCATCAGAATAGATCTCTTCTTCGTAGATGCTTTCATCTGATGGAATATCCTCAAATTGATATATATGTACCAAATCCTGAAAATAGACAGCATCCTCAAATTCTTTGGTATTTCGAACTGTCTTACTCCTCGGCTTTGGTTTTCTGGACAATCTGTAGAGATATGTCCTCTTGCTCCGCATGTCCAGCAGTTACAATCTTTGAAACTCTCATTTGCACGAGTATGTGTGCGTCTGAAAGTTCTTTTCATTGGTGTTCTGCTAGAACTAGCTTGATTAGAACATGTCGACGAGATTCTACTCCTTGTTGGTCCTGATCTTTGCCCCGATCTGTAGCTTCGGGCTTTCTTCTTTGACCAGAACTTTCTAGGTCTCCATGAAGACCTACTTCTTCTTGAACTACTTCCTCAGGCATATGGATGACTTTTGTGTTTTTTCATCTTTCGCCTTTGTGGGTAGTTTCCAATGATTGTAGGAATATCATTTCTCGTACAGCAAAGATGAGCCATTTTGTTGATTCATCTGAGCTTCTTGAAATTCTTTTGGAGCTTTGCTTGGTAGCACCACTCCGCAAGTTTTACTTTGAGAAATGACATTCTCCTGGACACCGTCTCGATTGCATGAGGTGTATACTCCTGGATAAGCATTTCTCTCCATGGGCTCGGAATTTTGGCAACTGCATCCTTTTCTTCTATCTTTGCCTTCTATCGATACTCTGTAAAGAGTTTGATGTACTCGTCTACATAACAGATATTATGTAGTTCCAGGCTAATTGAAGCTTGTCTATATTTCTTAGCCTTCTCTTCCTCCATTCGAAGTAACTTACTCCAATGAAACAGATTTTAAAGAATTTTGCCATCTTGTCCACGATCTCATTCAGGGATTCTCCGGCTAAAACTTCTTCCTTGGTACCTGGGTCTCCCATATCCCAGGCAATCTTGATTGATCCTTCCAGACTCATCTTAAGAAGTAAAATGAATCCTTCTTTGCTTAATCATGATCTCCATCTGACTCTGAATCTGATGGATCTGTGCAGAGATATGGTATTCAAGGTAGCCATAACGCTGCACTGTCTTTTGAATCTCTCTAAGATCTTGGGATTAGAAGAATCTGGCTCAATTTCTCGAAAGGTTGGTTCTCACATCCTAATCATCTGGTCCGGACCCTATTGGTCTGGAACAACGTCCTCGTGTTCAGGATGATTGTCTTCCTGAAGTTCGGCCAACTGGAACTGTAGTTTGAGGTTCACTTGATGAAGCCTCTTAGCCATCCTTTCCAATTTCTTGTAATGATTTATGCCTGGTGTGCATAAACATGTTCCTCGTAATTGTTTCCACTTATGGTTGAAGCGTTGAGCTTCTGTCATATGCTTCTGATTAAGTGCTTCCAATTTCTGGAAGTACCACATGTATGAATGACACTTCGAACATTCGTTCGTATCCATATTATCTTGAATTGTCTCCTCCGTATAGGTTACAAATTAATATTCAAGATATTATTATAGTATTTCCAGAATAAACCTAGGCTCTGATACCATTTTGTGCCAAGGATCGCAAAAAACGGGGACTTGTAACGACGTTAAATGTTACGTCTTTATAATTATAAGGATATAAAAGATAATTATATATTATATATGAGCTTTTTTGTAATTTAAACAAAAGCTTAAGGGATAGAATGCAACATATCAAATTATTGAGGGGTAAAAGAGTCATCTTAAAATATCTAATTGATTGAAAATTTTGAAATTGGACTTATTTCAACAAAATTGTTTCCAATTTGGGTTTTTATGCACTAAGATTTTTTTCCGAGACTTAAGTAGATTTTGTGTCCCAAAAATGTACTTCCTTATAATTTCCCCTATAAAAAATTATTTGTTTAGAAAAGGCATGATCAAGTTTTTGTGGTGGTGAATGGAGAACTCCATTCAATACAAACCATGGACTTTATATGAGTGGCTAGAAAATTGCCTATTTGCTTAACTAATGCACCAATCACTTTTATCCCTGTCATAGATCATGTGTTACGAGCATTCGAGACAAAACCTATAGGTGGATTTTATAGAGACATTTTCATATATTAGCAAGAAGCACGTGTTGTCTCGCACGTGAATGTTCATTAAATATTATATAAATAATAAAAACTAATCTTAATATTATCATGTTATGTTCGAGTATAAAATAATGATGAATAAATAAATAAGTTACCAAAGCAGAGAATATGAAAAAGTGTTTATAAGTAACTAATAAAAAAGATTACTTCTGCTAAAAGCACTTTAAAAAGAAATAAAGTTGGGTAATATTTATATTTTATTTGTTTAAACAATTTGTAAACATAAAGTTAATTAATGATTATGTTTTAATCGTCAAACTTTTTTTGGTTATGATAAGGACTAATATGAAAAATAAAGTTGAACTATGCTTATATTTTAGTTATTTAAATAATTTATAATTGTATATTTGAAATAAAAGAAGAAACTCAAAAAATAGAATCGAGAAATAAGTTGGAGGAACTATCTTATCATGGTTTATGTGTTTGGGGAAAAGAGAGAGAGAAATAATATAAATAGAGAGAGAAATAATATAAATAAATTAGAGTATTATTATATATTAGAATTGTAGTGATATTTTTATTTGTTTTATATTTTTACTATTACATTTTTTTATTATAATATAACTATAGTTCCTTAAAATTTTCGGCTTCCGTTTAATTTATTTATATTGTTTCAATTAATTAATTAAGTTGTAGCTTAAATTTATTAGAAATTGATTATGTCTATTCAACTCTCATAACTCCCATTTTCCCCTCCCCCTCAATTAATTGTGTTATCTATCATTATACCATTACAATTATGTTAGTTCTTTAAACTCTCATAACATCCAATTTTCCTCCATCAATTAATTGGTCAATTTTCATCATAATTACTATTAACAATTAAAATACAAAAAAAATGTAATGTAAGATAATTACTATATCACATTGATAATAAAATTATCATTAATAATACTAATATATAATACCATTCGATGTAATGAACCTAAAAAAGGAATACGAAAATGGTTATGATATATGATAAAATTAGGATGAGAATTATAATAATAGATAAAATAATTAATTTGTCAATTCTACACTTATATCTTCCAATTTTTATTCTTTCCCTCAATTAATTAACACAACTAAACTTAAAAGCAAAGTTGGTAATAACACATTTAATCACCGAAGAGAAATTGGGGATTATGGGAATGACATAAACTTAATAAAAATGAAAGTTATCAAACTTTTGATAACACAATCAATTTAGCAATTAATAATTTGAATTAATAGAATTTGGGAGGGAAAAAATTAATTGATTTTCTATGCATGTCTTGTTATTTAGATAGATGAATGGTGTTAGAATGTATTTTCACAATTGGAAAACAATCATAATATCCACACATTTATATATAATAATAATAATAATAATAATAATCATAATAATAATATAGATCATCCATCTGCTACAAGTAGAAGAAAGTGAGCATCGTGGGCAAGGACGGATCCATGTGGAGATTATAATGAAGCTTTAGGAGGGGATAATTGAATGTCGTTTAAGAAAGGATGTTAAGATATCGGAGAACCAATTTGGGCTCATGACAGGACGGTCAACTACTGAAGCTATCCGTTTACTTCGTCAACTAGTCGAGCGCTATCGTGAGAGAAGTAAAGATCTGCTTATGATCATTATAGACTTGGAGAAGGCCTACGATAAAATACCAAGGGAGATATTATGGTGGGTTTTGATGAAAAAAAAAAGTTCACATCAAGTATGTCAATATAATCAAGGGCATGTACGACGAAGTAGCGTCCAATGTGAGAACATGCAGCGGGGTGTCAAGTGAGTTCTCGATCACTGTTGGATTGCATCAAGGGTCTGCATTGAGTTCTTTCCTGTTCGCACTAGTGATGGATGAGATAACAAAAAACATACAAACTGAATTACCTTGGAACATACTTTTTGCTGACGATGTTGTGTTAATCGACGAGACATTGACAGGGGTAAATGCCAAATTGGAGTTATGGAGAGAGACGTTGGAATCAAAGAGTTTTAGATTAAGTAGGTCTAAAACGGAATATATGGAGTGCAGATTTAGTTGTCATTCCTTTCGGGATTCCGGTGTTGTAGCACTCGGTGGACAAGAGGTATCGATGAATAACAAGTTTCGATACCTAGGTTAAGTTATCCAAGAGGAGGGAGAGATTGACCGTGACGTTAACCACATGATTCAGTATGCTGATTGGAGAAACGCCACAGGAGTTCTATGCGATTGTACTATCCCGCTGAATTGAAGAAATTTTTTTATAGAACCGTCGTTAGACCCGCAATGTTATATGGGACGGAATGCTGGGCACCCAAGAGGAATCACATGCAAAAGATGAGTGTGACAGAGATGTGTATGCTTCGTTGGATGTGCGGTAAGACCAGAAGAGATAAAATAAGGAACGAAGATATTCGAGCTGAAGTAGGTGTAGCTTGTATATAAGAAAAGATGCAAGAAAGCCGTTTACGTTGGTTTGGTCATATTCGACGTAGGCCCAGCAGTGCACCTGTGCGTAGAGTGGAGTCCATGAATTTCAGCCAGTTCACGAGAGCGAGAGGACGACCGAAGAATACATGACTCGAAGTTATACGCAAAGAGTTTGAGGGCAAGGGGATTACAGAAGATATGTTGACCCATAGAAGCGTTTGGAGAAGATTGACGCATATGCCCGACCCTACTTGATTCTCTCCATTGTTCATGTAGCTTACTCCAATTCACTGGGATTAAAGACTTAGTTGTTGTTGTTTTATAATGTGGTGGATCGGGAGAAGAGTAAGCACAAGGGTTCTAAAAGTAACCCTTGAAGCCTTAGATGAATATTAGACCCTTCATGATATTAATATTGTATCTTTTAGGAGCTTGTCGACCCGAGTGCGGATTCGATTCCTGAATTCGCCATTGACTGTGGGTAATGCGCTTTCTCGCATGTATGCTTAGATCTCTGTGCTTATACTAAATTACTTGGAGTTTAGTGGTTGTGAGAGGACTATATTTGGAAAGTTAGGTTTTTTTAACTAATTAACCCAAAAAATATATATATTTAACAAAATAGCCTAAATTTTTTTTTTTATCAAAGTAACCGAAGTCGCCATCTGAAATGGCAACTTCAGCATTACATTTTTTTATTTTATTAAAGTCGCCATCTGAGATGGCGACTTCAATATAAAATAAATTTTTTTTTGAAGTCGCCATCTGAGATGGCAACTTCAATATAAATTTTTTTTATATGGAAGTCGTCATCTGAGATGGCCCCTTCCATATATATACGCTTTTCATAAATATAATCATATTAATTATAGTAATTAATTTATAATATACGATTTCCATAAATATAATCATATTAAATATAGTAATTAATTTATAATATACGATTTTCATAAATACGATTTCATAAATATAATCATATTAATTATACTAATTTCATATATGACAGCTTCCATACTCGTACAAAATATGCCTTCCAAATTACCCCAATTTTGACCAAAAATTTGAATTTTCGAAAATTCAAAATTTTGACGCATCAATTTTTTAAATATTCATTTATGAAAGAGAAAATCATTATCTATCACTCAGATTGTGTAAATCACGATTTTTTCCTAACCTAAATCTTCAAATTTAATTGTCACTCATTATCCAAAATTTTTTCTATTAACGTGGACTCGATCATTAAAATATAAATGAAGACATGTAATAAAAGATTAAAAATATAAAAATGAAACATACTTGATTCAATTAGGTAGTAACATTTTTAATTTATAAAATAATAACATTTCGAAGCACTTATATGTTATTTTTGCTTAAAGTTGAAAAAAATTACTTTTGATTTTTTGTTTGCTATTAAAATAAAAAATCAGCTTAATAATCATTAATTAATTACCAAATTAGCACCAAACAACTTAAAACAGTCAAAAGCATATCATGACATGCTTCTCTGAAAGTTTATAGTTGTTTTTTTTAAATCAGCTTTTTTTTTTATCCGAAAAACTAATAAACAGTTTGTAAACACCCACTTAATTTCCAAGTATGCACCGACCATTTTATAAAGTTTGACGTATTATTGCGCAGTACAGTTCCATGGCCGGAGGGATCCTACATTTTGAGGGGTCGCCCCAGCTATTTAATAATTCATTTTTTTTTATCTTCAATCGATTAAAATTTAAATTTTACTCCAAATTTTACATTTGGAAATATTCACCCCATAACCTAGAATCTTAGTTAGACAATCAGGGCAGTGCCCCGACGATTTGTCATTCTCCTTCTTCCAAAGTTGACCTAGGATTTTAGTCCAACTCATTCCCCTCCCCTTCCCGAAAAAAAAAAAAAGAAACCTAGAATCTTAGCTCTATATGTAGTCAAATAAATACTTAATTCAATGAGATTGTTTCTTAATATTTTCTAAGTTTAAATACTCAAATTGACTATAAGAACATTTTGACCATATCCATGCACTTAGTATATCCAAAAATTCTGTCATTGAATAGGGTAATTTGTAATAGTGTGGTCCATAAACCGTTACAAAACTTGGGATCATTTTGTTAAAAAAAATAATTTTTTCGAGACTATATTTGATTAATATTAAAAAAATTTAAAATTTTATTATTATTTAATTACTCAAATACACATCATGTTTGTTTCTAGAATGAAATCGTGGATCCATTTTAATTCACATGACCTTATTAGGAAATACATGTATGCATCCGGTTTGAATCTTATTTATATATGAAAACCGTATATTATAAATTAATTACTATAATTAATATGATTATATTTATGGAAAACGTATATATATGGAAGTCGCCATCTCAGATGGCGACTTCCATATAAAAAAAAATTATATTGAAGTCGTCATCTGAGATAGCGACTTCAATAACAAAAAATATTTTTATATTGAAGTCGTCATCTCAGATGATGACTTCAAAAAAAAATTTATTTTATATTGAAGTCGTCATCTCAGATGATGACTTTAATAAAATAAAAAATTTTATGCTGAAGTCGCCATTTCAGATGGCGACTTCGGTTACTTTGATAAAAAAAAAATTTAGGTTATTTTGTTAAATATTTTTTTTTTTGGGTTAATTAGTTAAAAAACCCGGAGAGTTATATAGGCCCGAGCGCTACCTTTTTATTACAATTTACACGTGGGAATTTTGGTCACGTACCAGGGTAACAGTAAGAAATTAGCTATCATCAGAAACATGAATACTCATCCAAGCATTGTAATCCACCACATTAGACAGATAAATTTTAAAAATCAAAAGGAGTATCTGCATCTCTGGAAGCAGGTTTCGGTGAGAATACACTCAGACCAGGAGACATAGGATTCACTTCCAAGTCGCCTGGAAAAGACTGATTCTCAATTAGCCAATTGTCGAGACAAAAGTTCAATGAGTCGGGATCTTGGTTTACAGGAAAATGGCTGCTGTTATCAGCTCTGAGGAGCCGATCATCTTCTGGTGGAACACTTGCGGGAATGTAACTGTCGGCTCGCATTATACTACAATTATGATCATTTTCAGTCATACTTACAAACTGAAAGCTATCAGCTGATGCTTCACTTTGTAGCTGGGAAATCTCTGGAGAAATCTGTACATTGTTAGGGCTGAGAGAAGCGTCCCAGTTAACACCAAAGTCTGCATGACTAATATCTACAACTTGAGCTTGACTGATTTGATGATAAGTATTTTGGTGACTAATATGTAAGGAAGTATGCTCGCCGAATTCTTGCAATTGAGAGGACTGATTTGGAGGGGAGGGTATCACTGGTGTAGAATGCATCTGTTCTCCATATTCATTGCCTGAATCTAGCTGCTTGGACAACAGGCTCTGAGAAGGTATGGGAAAGTTGGGCTGAAAGATTTTCTCGAGCAGGGGGGGAACCGTATCCTCGAGGACTTCCAAATTTGGCTGCGATGGTACCTGAGAATGAAAAGATGCTCCGTTTTCAAAGTTGTCACTCAAATATGGTTGAGAAGGCATGTGAGGCTGGCTGTCCATTGGACCTCCAACAGCATAGCTTGAGTGTGGCTGGGAGTGTATTTGAGGGTGCGAATGAAGGTAGTTTGTTGACCCAACATTTATACTTTGCGTAACAGGAAAATTTGCCTGGGGAAGCACTGGATTAGCAGCATAGTGCACAGTATTTTGCTGATGATTGAAACTGTTGCCGTTACTCAATCCAGGACACCTCTTTAGAGGAGAGCCCTCTTGATACTTGGGGCCTGTAATACCTTCTGTTGCAACCATGTCCGCTGTTTGGTAGAGCCTCAACAAATCCAGGCCTCTTGATTGCAGGACGGTGAATGAAATGAGGTCCTCTATTCACTGGATTGTCGTTGTGACCCATTGAGGTAGTATCACTACGCCATGTGGCGTGCAACCGTTGGGGGGGATATTGTGGATGAGTTTTATATCTGGGAACAACACGTCCAGCTAGGTGGCTTCTGTTTTGATTACTGGCAATCGGCACATTAACAGTAGATGACAAAGAAGAAGGACGGTATTGGACTTGCCTAAGAGCTTGATTCTGCACCAAAGAGTTGGGCGAAGGTGGAAGGAGTGCTGGAACTTTAGTCGTTTGGGGATGTACTGCTGAGAAAAAAGTATCAATAGTACCAGGAAGAGCAGGTACAGTCTGATGACCCTTCTTCGCCCTTTTCCTCTCAGTTTTCCAGTAAGCCTCTTTATCACTAGCATGACAATGGTCAGAACTCAAAATGCTAGTGCCCCAATGAGCACATGGAGCAAGTGAATCACAAACATAACAGTGGCACTGAAATTAAGACAAACAGAACTCAAGATGACAGTCGTTTACTTTGTGGACAAAACATCAAAAGAGTGCAAGAAATCAAGTAAGAAATATTACCTGGCTGCAGTGAACGTCGTGGGGAGTAGAAGCAAAGGCAAAGTTAGCACAAAGATGCCGAGGGTGAGGAAAGTCTCTGCATGCAACCTATGATGCAAAGGGAAAGTACCAACTCGGTTTCAAATGGTGTCACCACTAATCAAGTAAAATAAAAATCATACATCTTGGCAAGAAATTAATAGGGTATCATGCCAAATTACAAAACAAACAAATCAAACCCTATTTTCTCCATATTATTAATATTTGATTATAGAGCACATAGAACTTACATTAAAATCTATAAAACCACGGCAATTGGCATGCTAAATAAGAATGAATAATCGAGGGAATGGAAACTCACACTTTGGGAACATGGATTATCTTGAATTATGTCGAGAGAACATGAAAAGGGTAATCCGGTGATGACTGAGAGTTATCAAATGAATTTAAATTCCCAACTATAAATCCAGAACATGGAAAACGATACACAATTCAGACATGCAATATTCCAGAAGATGCAGATCTTCAATCTACTTCACGAAGTATTAAGTAGAACCAATTTAATCATTAAATATAAAAAAACAATCATACACTACCACATCAACAAAAAAAATTCATCGGTTTTTTTACTATCCTCTCTTGGAGCCAATAAAGCAGCAGCTACTTGATAGCCTTATAATTTAAATGATCTTCATGCAGAGATCAACTTCTGTAACTGCAATCATAAGAAATTTGGTTCTCTGAGACCAGAAATTACCTTGTTGTCAGCAAAGTAAGCCAATACAAAAAGAGATTAAAATTAAAAAAAGAAAAAGTCTGGAATACTTGATCCAGACACCACTATTTTCAGGAAAGAGCAACCACATATTCAAGTCTCGTCATTTTGAAAATGATTCTTAGTTGTGAATTTGCAACCAGTGCAAAATTTCCAAACAAACAAACTTAACTCGGATACAACGCAGAAGGAAACATAGATACGCAAAGGAAGACTCCTACAAGCTTATCATTCTTTGTTTCAATCTCTTGGCACGTATCAACGCCCTCTAATCTATCAAATACACAGAAGTAAACTCCTATAAAAGATGTAAACAGGGATAAAAAACTTGAATATGTAAAACAATGAACCAAGCAAACTAAACTAGCATTCGATCAAATCATAATTTGTAAAAATGAATCCATTACCTCACCCTTCTCACCCACAATTTCCAAATCATCCGAGTCATCACCACCACCACCATCATTGTTATCTACTCCATCATTCTTAACTACTCTGACTTGATCGGGTTCACAATCCAAAATAACACAATCATCGTCGTCCTTATCCCCTCCACGACAAATAATTTCACAGGCTGGCCTCGAAGATTGTAATCTTGGCTTTTTAGGGTTTGGAATCACCTCACTCACAAACAAAACCTCATCAGAATCATCATCCTTATCTCCATCCACCTCACCTAATAGCTTCGACAACCAATCGTGGTCTTCCCTGTCGCCAAATCCATCCCCACCGCCAGCCACATCTCCTAAACCTGACTCCTCGTCGGAGCTTATCTCCAGCATCAGTGGGCATGAATTATCCATCAAAAAATCGAAAAATTTATAGACTTTCTAGCAAATCGCACAGACTACATGCTAAAATTGAAATCTACAAAGTCAAATGGATTTTCTCAGACCCCAAAAAAATTTCCAATTAAACAAACAATACTATGACCGGAGTCTTATTTTCCCCAGAAAAATTCAATCATTTGCAATGAGATCATAGGCATATATTTATGGTTTTGATCCCGATTATTGGCATGCGATAAATCCAGAACACGGTCTTCTCTTATCGTGGTATTATTAGCTCAAGAAGTGTCCGATAAATCTGCATTCCATTATTAAACGTTTGTTTGCGCCGGTTAATTTGTCATTAAATCCGGGTCTTTCGTTAACCTTTGACCACTACGCCGAGCATGTTTTTTTATTCTTCGGGCAATTTGTGTTCGGGGCTTTTTGTTTGGGATATCTCTTGCTCTTCGTCATACCACATCCCTTACTTGAAAAGCCATTGGGCGAACCATCTGATTATAAGCGTTAGTGATTCTTATTTTGTACAATTTCAGTGCGTGCAGCGGCTCTTTCTCTCAATAGGTCCACCTCATCTAGTTCTAATTTTCTCGCCTCCTCATTCTTTTCAGGATCATAATGTTGTACCCGAAGTGACTCTATATTGATTTCAGCGGGGATCAGGGCCTCCGAACCATACACCAAGTTATATGAAGTTTCCCCTGTAGATATTCGTGGTGTAGTTCGGTATGCCCATAATAGACCTGGTAATTCATCAACCCATGCTCATCTCACTCCTTCCAGTCTGGTTTTAATCCCATGTAATAGGATTCGATTCGTCTCATCAGCTTGTCTATTGGATTGAGGATAAGCTACTGAGGTGAAAACTTGTGTAATTTGCATATCCTTGCACCAATCTTGAACTCTCTTCCCCTGAAATTGTCTTCCATTATCCGAGACCAATTTCCTAGGTATTCCGAACTGGCATACTATGTTCTTCCACAAGAACTTAATCACTTCGTCCTCGGTGATCTTGGCAAGGGGTTCGGCTTCCACCCACTTGGTGAAGTACTCAACCGCGACTAAAAGAAACTTCCTTTATTCAGATGCTGGGGGGGAAAGATCCCACGATATCCCTTCCCCATCGATAACAAGTACAAGAAGTGATGCTGCTATTAAGGACTTCCACTGGTACGTGTGATAAATTGGCATGTTTTTGGCACTTACTGCATTTTCTGACAATATCTTCAGCGTCTGTCTTCATGGTAGGCCAATAGTATCTAGCTCGGTTTGTTTTTTGGTATACCATGCTTGCACCCAAGTGATTACCACAACAACCTTTATGAACTTCTTTCAAAAAGTATTCTCCTTCTTGGTTAGAAACACAGAGTAAAAAAAGGACCGAGAAGCCCTTCTTCAACAATTTTCCTTCTATCAACACGAACCGATTCCCAGTTCTTTTCACCCGAGCTGCTTCTTTCAGATCAGATGGGATATCATTATTCTTCAAAAACTTAATGATGTGTTCTCTACAATCTCCCATGATGCATGACCCAAGACTCATATACTATTGACAGATCTATGAGAGATCAAGAGCTATTGTACCAGCACACTTCTATTTTTTCCACTCGTGCATTGAACTAGCCAGTTTTGCCAACTCATCGGCTCGGTTATTCTCTTCTCGAGGAACTTGCGTCAGTTTGGTTTCTTGAAAGCAGTTTCAACATACCTCTTCAACTTCTCTTCCTTCACTTTATATACACCATTAATTGTTGTACCACGAGCATTGAATCCATAAACATTGCTATCTTCTGCGTCAAGTGCTATTAAGAGCCCCAAAATTAGAGCCTCGAATTCAGCTTCATTGTTTGAGAAATGAAACCGAACTGGATGGCAACTTTTATCTCCTCCACATCGGGACTAATAAGAACCACCCACGCACCACTTTCGGACTGAGTAACAGATCCATCCACAAAAAGATTACATCATTTCTCTTCGGGCATATGGGCCATCTCTACCAGAAAATATGATAGGGCTTGAGCTTTGATAGTAGTTCGGAGCTGATATGTAAAACTCACTGAGTTTGGTAGCCCACTTCACCATTTTTCCAGAGATTTTTGCTTTTGATAACAATTGTTCTAATGGAGTAGTGGTCAATACCACAATAGAATGGGATAAACAGTATGGCCGAAGTCTCCTGGAAGTGGTTATAAGGGCCAAAGCCAATTTTTCGACCTCAGTGTATCTTTGCTCGGCCCCATGTAATGCTCGGCTTACATAATACACGGGTAATTGTTGCCCAGCTTTTTCTTTGACCAAGACTGAGCCAATGACCTCCTCGGCCACATATAGATATATGAGGAGGGTCTCATTGTGCTCAGGTTTGTTCATCAACGACAACTCCGTCAGATACTTCTTCAAGTCCTCAAAAGCCTTTTGACATTGAGCATTCCACTCGAACCGAGCTCCTTGTCATCGTGTTTGAAGAATGGTATGCTCCGATCAGCTGATCGGGATATGAACCTGCTCAAAGCAGCTATTTGTCCTGCTAGTCTTTGTACTTCATTTAGCGTCCGAGGAGGAATCATTTCTTGAAGCACTCTTATCTTCTCGGGATTGGCTTCAACACCCCTTTCAGTAACCATGTACCCTAAAAAATTTCCACTGTGAATCCCGAATGTGCATTTAGCAGGATTTAACTCCATGCCATATTTTCGCAAGCTGCTGAAACTTCCTCCATATCACGTACCAAATCTAATGCTCTCTTGCTTTTGATGAGAACATCATCTACATACACTTCAACATTCCATCCAATCTGATCTTTGAATATCTTAACCTCAACCTTTGATAAGTGGCTCCTGCATTTTTGAGTCCGAATGGCAGAACCACGTAACAAAAAGTTCATCTGGCCGTGAGAAAGCTAACTTTAGGTTGATCTTCTCGGGCCAAAGGGATCTGATGATATCCTTGGCACTCATCCATTAGGCATAGTAGTTCATGTCCAGTGGTGGAGTCTACCAGTTGATCAATCCTCGGCAGAGGATAACAATCTTTTGGACAAGCTTTGTTCACGTCCCGAAAATCTGCACACATTCGTCATTTGTCTCCTGACTTCAGTACAAGAACCACATTCGAGAGCCACGTTGGGAAGCTGGTTTCCTTGATATGATCACCTTTTAGCAATTCATTCACTTGCTGAGCAATGACGGTGTCTTTCTCGAGTTCGAAATGTCTTCTCTTCTGCTTGATGGCCCGAGCATCATGCTCCATATTGAGGTGATGGTCGGCGACCTCTGGCGATATTCCAGTCAAGTCATTGGTACTACATGCGAATACGTCCACATTACTGTTTAGACATTCACTTTTTCTTTTATTCCTGGTTTCAATTGCGAACCCACTTTTGTTGTTTTAGTTGGGTGACCCAGTTCAATAGTTAGGAACTCTTCCACTGGGGCTATTCTTTCCTCGGTCATTTCCTCCTCTTCTTCTTTTACCACATGCTCCAAGGCTCTCCCCCTCATTCTTTTTCAACTTTTCATGCACCAGCTCCTGAACATAACACTTCCTCGAGGAAGTATGATTCCATCGAACTTGTCCGACCTCCACTCCCACAGGGAAATTCATCGTCAAATGATAAGTGGACGCCACTGCTTGAAACGTAATCAAGGCTGGTCGACCCAGAATGATATTATACGAAGAAGGGGTGTCCACCACCAGAAAATTAATCATCTTTATATTCATCCTCGACTCTTCTCCCATCGTGACTGGTAGTGAAACTTGTCCCACCAGACTTATGACCTCTCCCGTAAATCCATGCAAAAAAGTATTTACCCTTTGCATAGGTACGCTCCCCAGCTGCATTTGGGCCAACGTGTTTAAAAGGAGCACGTCGACTGAACTTTCAGTATCGATAAAAATCATCTGCACATTATATTAGCTATTTTGGCATATAAAATTAGTGCATCGTCATGGGGAAATTGCACCCCCTGTAGATCCTCGGGTCCAAAAGCAATGGACGCCTGCCGGGGCGTTCTCTGGTGTGATTGACATAACCTGCAATTTTCGAGCATAGCTCTTTCTTGCTTGGTTAGAACTTCCTCCTGACATTCACACAGAGATCATGTGTATGGTCCCTCGGTTTGCATGAACATCATTTTCTTCTTGCCTTTCTCCTCTATTCCCATGGTACTGGCTTGGGCGCTCCCCTTCCGAGATTTGCATTGTTCAAAGGGGGTGTATTTTTTAAAACTGGTCCATCATGGGTTCTTGCCTTCCCCAAGATCTGTTAACTCCTCTTCAAGCATAAATATACTCCTCGATTGTCCTCCTCGACCTCTCTTCGGCCTTCTTTGATTCTTGGCCACCTCCCGTGGAGGTCTCATCGAGAGGTACTGCTCGAAACTCCGTTTCGGCTGTTCGAGGTGTTTATCCCTCATATTTGGCTCATTTCCTGGTTTTACATCTTTTCTTTGTTCATTTTTTTGGCTTCTTCTAAGTTGATATACTTAGAAGCTCTTCCCAGCAGCTCGTCATAATCAGAATGTGGTTGAGATATGAAAAGATCTCCTTCTCGTAGCCCTTGAAGAAAGGCGTTGATGAGTATCTCCGATGTGACATGAGTAATATCGAGGCATGCTTGATTGGATCTTTTCAGGAAGTCATGTTGAGCCTTAAACGCATGGGTGTGTTTAATGCTTTAATTTATCTCCGGATTATTTTTGAGTTTTGATGATCAACAAAACTTGTGTTTGTTATACTAATGTGTCTACTTAGTGTACAGGTGTATTGATTGAATGAAGAAAATAATGTGTGCAAAGTCTGGGCTGGATCGCCTTAGGCGATGGTGATCATCGCCCCAGGCGATGACAGCCAGGTGGGGCATCACCACGCACATCGACAGAGGCGACGCCGAGGCTCGCGCGCAGGGGGAGTTCGCCCGAGGCGATGGCTTGAACGCCTGAGGCGATGGAAAATTTTGAGCTGCTGAGGCTACAACATTGATTTGTGTAATTGATTGCCTGAGCCAATCGACCCATCGCCTGAGGCGATGCATGCATTATGGTGACCGTTGGCGCGGTGATGGTGATCGCCTGAGGCGATGTCCGAGGCGATCGAGGAGTGATTTCAGCCTTATGTGTAGCAACGGCTAGTAGGAGCCTAGGGGGCCTCCTACACTATAAATATGGATGCTTTGGAGCATTTTGAAGATAAGAAACAAGCCTACAAACTTCTACAAAGCTTTGCTTATTCAAAATTCATATAACATTGCAATCTCCATACATTTGTGTTGTATTGGAGTTTGTGATTCTTTTATTTTGTCAGAGTCTTGTTTTCTTCGTGTTGGTACACCGTGAAGGTGTTTGTTGAGTTTATTGTAAGATCCTCCAACACCGACGCAAGTTGGAAATTGTAAAGCCATCAACAAGTAAAGTTGGTGCATGTGTTGTGGCTATCCTTGGAGCCCTTAAGGCCAAGAAGACTCGTGAAGAGTGTTGGTAACTCGGGAAGAGTTTTTGTGTGGCTATCCTTGGAGCCCTTAAGGCCAAGAAGAATCGTGAAGAGTGTTGTGCTCGTGAAGAGCTTTGTGTACTCGGGAAGAGTTGTATCGTGGCTTGGAGCCCTCAAGGCCAAGATCATTCGTTATAGTGGAACCTCGGTTGGAAGTTATCTAGCCGGGAAGAGGAGACGTAGGCGATTCATCGCCGAACTTCTATAACAAATCCTTGTGTCATTTACCGCTTTATTTCATTACGCATTTATTTACTTATTCATTTTATTTATTTATTGATTGACTTAAGCCTTCCGCAAGCACAAACTCTTTTATTTTGCAAAATCATTTTAAAAAGCTAAAGTAGCCAAGGAACCTCATTCACCCCCTCCCCCCCCCTCCTCTGCGGTTCCAACAAGTGGTATTAGAGCCATTTGTTTTTTGTTTTACATCAAAAAATTCTATGGCTAATCTAACAAATAAGTTTGCTCAAGGTCAATCGACAAATAGACATCCGCTCTTCACGGGTGATAACTATGGGTATTGGAAAAATAGAATTTCTCTATACATCCAATCCGTAGATTATGACCTTTGGAAAATCATTGTGAAAGTCCACATATTCCTTTAAAGGAAGTTGGGGGAATAAGAGTTCCCAAAGAAATGGACGATTTCACAAGAGCGGACATGATTTTAATATCTCAAAATGCTAAAGCTATTAATATTTTACATGTGCTTTAGATATGAAGGAGTACAACCGGATCTCAATGTGCTCAACCGCAAATGAGATATGGAACAAATTGCAAATTTGTCATGAAGGCACCAATCAAGTGAAGGAGACAAAGATAGACCTACTACAACTCAAATATGAGACATTTGAGATAGGAGTCCGGAGAAGAGGTTGATTCGATGTTTAGAAGGCTCACCAAATAATAAACGAGCTTGCCCAACTTGGAGAGAAGTATCCTCCAAAGCAAATATGGAGAAGAGCTCTAAAAGCCTTGCCAAAAGAATGGGATGCAAAGAGGACGACCATCATTGAGTCCAACAAAGGAGAAAGTGCATCGTATGACCTTGATGAACTTCATGGCACATTGGTGACCCATGAGCTTGAAGTGTCAACAAGGAAGGGGATAAAGGAGGATGAGAGATCCATAAGAAAAGGGATTGCCTTGGTTGGAAGGAAAGATCAATCCGATGATGAAGAGATGATCTTGTTCACTAGAAAGTTCAAGAAGTTCTTCAACAAACATAACAAGCCAAAAACCTCTAGTGCTATCAAACATGATTTCAAACACGAGGTAACTTGTTATAATTGTCAAGATAAAGGTCATTATGCTAACAAATGTCCTAGGAAGAAGAATGAAGACAAAGGCAAGAAGAAGACCCTAATAGCCACATGGAGTGATAGTGACTCCGATGAAGAAGAAGCCACAAATCTTTGTCTAATGGCTCTTGGAGATGAAGATGAAGAGGATGATGATGATGATGAGGTACCATCTTATGATGAATTATTATATGCTTATAATGAACTCATTGATTGTCTTGGTAAAACCAAGAAGAGCAACAAATTGCTTAAGCTAGACTTGGCTAAGAAGGAAGAAGAAAATATTATTTTGAAAAATAAAATGCTTCATTTAAAGACATCTTTTGCCAAGTTTAGTGATAGTAGTCTAAAGATGAATGAATTACTTGGCTTGCAACGTTGTAGCTTTGATAAAGCCGGACTTGGCTTCTCAAGCAAATCTAAAACATTTTCAAGCTTGTTAGCTAAAGCCAAGCATAATTCTCCTACTTGTAATTATTGTTGCAAAGATGGTCATTCTAAGAATAAGTGTAGGTTTTCCAAAATCCAATACCAACCTAACAAGAGGTGGAAATGGATTCCAAAGGCGCCAATGAAAGCTAACCCTCAAGGACCCAAAAATCAAATGGGTACCAAAGACCTCCAATTGTAAATTTGTTTTGTGGGACAACAAAGGGATGAATGATGAAGGAACAAGCACCTCAAGGGAGGAGATTATCTAATTCACCACTATAGAGGAATCACGAGGCATAGGATCAATGACAAGAACGCACTCTTATCATCGAAGGTACAAGTATGTTGTACATTATTAAAAGAGCAATTCAAAATTTCATTGGCACAAATTAATTGTGACCAATAAATAATGAAGCTCAATATTCATTGGTAGCAAAATGCATTACCCCTTAGCATATGCATAAATTATTTTGATGCATGATTTTTGCTTATCTCTTTATGGTATATATATCTTGATGTGCCTAAAATTCAAATTTGAAAATGCAATGTGGAAATGTGCATTTATGGGATTAATAATTTTATTAATCTTATCTAATGATGCATTGAGAATTATAATGTCTATTGGGCATGAGGTGCATGAACATATGCACACGTTGAAACACTTAGAATTTATTGTTGATTGCCTTAAAACACATGTTTGTTGTTCCTCTAAATAATTTAATCTTAGGCTTGTTATGCTTATTACTTGCTTGATGAGGAATATGTGTAAAATTGTTAAAATATGGCTATGTGTCAACATACACTTATGCTATGTTTATTTAAATTTTTGTACTTTTTGATTATCACAAAAAGGGGGAGAATTTTTGTGATAAACTTGAAGCTTAATACATGCATTGTTTGAGGGGGAGAGCTTGTGTATGCATGGTTTGAGGGGGAGAGTTGTTTGTTTAATGCTTTACTTGGTAATATTGTATGTGTTATGCAATTGTTAAGGGGGAGTCGTGTTTACTCACATTTCATGCATATTACATATTCAAGTTTATCAAGTTTTGTGATCATCAAAAATGGGGAGATTGTTGAGCCTTAAACGCATGTATGTGTTTAATGCTTTAATTTATCTCCGGATTATTTTTGAGTTTTGATGATCAACAAAACTTGTGTTTGTTATACTAATGTGTCTACTTAGTGTACATGTGTATTGATTAAAAGTGGATTGAATGAGAAAATCATGTGTGCAAAGTCTGGGCTGGATCGCTGCAGGCGATGGTGATCATCGCCCCAGGCGATGGCAGCCAGGCGAGGCATCGTCACGCACATCCACAGAGGCGACGCCGAGGCTCACGCGCAGGGGGAGTTCGCCCGAGGCGATGGCTTGATCGCCTGAGGCGATGGCTTGAACGCCTGAGGCGATGTGGACTTTGCCTGAGGCGATGGAAGATTTTGAGCTGCTGAGGCTACGGCATTGATTTGTGTAATTGATCACCTGAGGCGATCGACCCATCGCCTGAGGCGATCGACCCATCATGGTGACCGTTGGAGCGCGGCGAAGTCCGAG
The DNA here is from genome assembly GCA_907163345.1 of Haberlea rhodopensis. NCBI lineage: Eukaryota > Viridiplantae > Streptophyta > Magnoliopsida > Lamiales > Gesneriaceae > Haberlea > Haberlea rhodopensis. The sequence goes on along the minus strand of CAJQUN010000021.1, from coordinate 177,992 downwards.
GCGATCGAGGAGTGATTTCAGCCTTATATGTAGCAATGGCTAGTAGGAGCCTAGGGGGCCTCCTATACTATAAATATGGATGCTTTGGAGCATTTTGAAGATAATAAATAAGCCAACAAACTTCTACAAAGCTTTGCTTATTCAAAATTCATATAGCATTGCAATCTCCATACATTTGTGTTGTATTGGAGTTCGTGATTCTTTTATTTCGTGAGAGTCTTGTTTTCTTCGTGTTGGTACACCGTGAAGGTGTTTGTTGAGTTTATTGTAAGGTCCTCCAACACCGACTCAAGTTAGAAATTGTAAAGCCATCAACAAGTAAAGTTGGTGCATGTGTTGTGGCTATCCTTGGAGCCCTTAAGGCCAAGAAGACTCGTAAAGAGTGTTGGTAACTCGGGAAGAGTTTTTGTGTGGCTATCCTTGGAGCCCTTAAGGCCAAGAAGACTCGTGAAGAGTGTTGTGCTCGTGAAGAGCTTTGTGTACTCGGGAATAGTTGTATTGTGGCTAACTTGGAGCCCTCAAGGCCAAGATCATTCGTTCTAGTGGAACCTCGGTTGGAAGTTATCTAGCCGGGAAGATGAGACGTAGGCGATTCATCGCCGAACTTCTATAACAAATCCTTGTGTCATTTACCGCTTTATTTCATTACACATTTATTTACTTATTCATTTTATTTATTTATCGATTGACTTAAGCCTTCCGAAAGCGCAAACTCTTTTATTTTGCAAACTCATTTTAAAAAGCTAAAGTAGCCAAGGAACCTCATTCACCCCCCCTCTTCGGTTCCAACAGTCCCGAAGAGACTCTTGTTCCATCTATATAAGTCCGAACAGGCTGAGGGGTTGTTCTCTTGCACCTTCTGTTGCTCGTGAATTGATGTAAGAACAGCGAGCTGAACTTCGGGAATGAATCTATGTCGCCGGTGGTAGTTGATTAAACCAAGATTGAGCAGTTCTTGCTCGGGTAGTCAGAAAAACCCTACACTTCACTCCATCTGAAGTTGGTGAAGGAGGAAAGTGTTCTCAAACCGTGACAAATACTCCTCAGGATTTGTGCTGCCATCATAATTCCCCATATTCAAAGTTCGGAAGTTGGATGGCAAGGAGATCATCGATAACTTCAGGAGCAAATGGTGTGCTCCTCCGTACTGTGTAGATACGCCCCTTCATCTTGTTGCGCACCTGCTGCAACTCATCTTTCATATCCTCCATTTGATGATGCATAGTTTTATTACTCTCTTCTATTATCTGACTGGAAAGGTCATTAACCTCCTTTGTATCCTTCTCCCGGTCTTCTGAAGAAGCCAGATCTTATTCCTTGCTTGTTCTTTCTTGCTGAGGCGGGGTCATAAATTGCTTCATTATCTCCCCTACAGTTTTGGCGATCACCTCCGTCAATTGTTCCATTGGCATTCCCATAGTAGGAAATGTCTGAGGATTAGTTTGAGGAACGTTTTGAGAGAATTCCATATCATCATCCTCTCCTTCATTTATCAGGATGAATATGAAGGGGGATTTGGGATATACCTCCTTGAACTTTTCCCGTGACCTTTACTTCTGGCAATGTCTTCCCTAATTTATACAAAATTTCTTTTCTTCGACGTCTTAGCTCGAGTTTCCCACAGACGGTGCCAATGATGTGATTCGATTTTTTACAAGTTCGGTAGAATTAAGTGTTGCAAAAAATAAAAGAAAGACGCCACAATTTTTACGTGAAAAACCTCAAAATCGAAGGAAAAACAACGGGACATAATCCAGTATAAGTCTTCACTGTAACTTTTAATTTGATTTACAGGACTCAGACACAAAATAATAACTTTCGAAAACCAGCATAAGAGTAAAAGACCGAACAAACTATGATGTGCTCTCTTCGGAGTCTTTTCTTGCCTAGAAAGTTCAACCCTTTACAATGAGGCCATAGGCATGTATTTATAGTGTTGATCCCGGCGGTTGGCATGCGATAAATTTGAAACACGATCTCCTCTGATCGTTGCATTATTGGCTCAATACGTGTCCGAGAAATCCGCGTTCCATTATTACAAGTTTGTTTGCGCCGGTTAATTTGTCAGTTACGCTTGGGTCTTCTGCTAGCCTTTGACCACTATGCCAAGCAGGTTTTTTATTCTTCGGGCAATTTGTGTTCGAGGCTTTTTGATCGGGATATCTCTTGCTCGGCGGTGACATTGGCTCTGCTCACACAACCAAGTTCTAGATTAGGGCTTACAATCCTTAGATGTTATGATTTCTGATTTGAGGAGGATAATTGGAGATGCACTCGGTATTGCTGTAAATGTTGACACATATATTAAAGGTCGATGATTGGGCTCTTATATGCGACTTAGGACAATCATAGACATTTCTAAACCGTTGCGCCGAGTAGTCAAGCTATCCCTAGGCGCTCACCCACGGCTTACTCTTGTTCTCATTCGATATGAACGCCTACCTGACTATTGCTATAATTGTGGTCTTCTGGGTCGTGTGACAAGAGATTGTGTTTCCCACCCTTTTCTGAAGAAATCCGCTGCATTGCCCATACGAACCGTGTATGCGGGCAGATTTCGAGTTGAGCGCTTTCCAAAATTTCACCATTACTGTTGCTCTTCCGCATAAGCTTCCAGAATCTCTCCGTCTGACAGCAACTGCAAGATGGATCTACGAAGGTACCACAAAGAGCTAAATGACTTCGTTGAGGCAGAGGGTTGTGAAGTAGCCTCCACCAATGGACAAAACCAAATATAAAATTCAGCGTGGAACTATATGACTATATAATTTAGAGTTAGATGGGAGGATAAAAAGGGGAGAAAACTCATGAATAGTCATCCGCAAGTGATTGAATGCTCGGGAATCTCCCAATCCCCAAGCATTCCCACAAATGATACTCATGGTGATTGGCGGGGTTGCCTCGCAACCTCCGCCATTAAAGATAATGATGATATTGTTGAGACTTTAGAGGTCGACCTGGTAGAGTAGGAAGAAGCTGACCCAACAGAATGTGTTTTAAGCAATGGTTTAGCACTTTACGGGAGCCTGAGGGAAAACAAAGAGAGTAGTATCAGAAGAGACATGTAAGTTCAAAAGTATGCAAGTTCAAAAGTCAGTTATGATGTTTCATTTTTTTATAATAAAAAATCATAATTAAATGTATATCATATGTACTACATTATGTTATTAAATAAATAAATAGTAGATCAAAAATTAAAACATGAACTTTTGTTTTTCTACTCATTTCGTACAAAGAATATTTTATAATATGTATTAAAAAGTCAAAATGAGAAAAAGTTATAACGGAATAATTTAGTTAAAATGCCATTTTTTACACATCTAATATTAATTAATAATAAGTAATAAAATTCCAAAGGATTCTATGAAAAAGTTTACAGAAGTCTATAAAACTGTTTTTATAACTCTTTTTGATTTTATAAAAGTCAACTCCATAAAAGTATATCATTTAAAAAATTATTAAAAGTAATTAAATTTCTAAAATAAATATACACCCCTTAGAATATGTGTTAATTATAAAACTTGTCGAGAGTGATTTTTTTTTAATAAAAAAATGTATTAGGAGGTTATATGCAAGTATTTTTAGCTTTATCCGAGAGTGTTGGTTTTAAATAACAAGACAAGTTCAATAAACGATTTTAATATGACTTAAAATTACAGGATTTTGCAATTTGTAGAACTCTGAGTCTCAGGGAAATTGGACCTTATAGGGACCATTGCAATAATGTAGTCTGTTTCTGGATTTATAAATAACAGTTTAGACTTTGACTATACGAAATTCAGAAGGGATTTGGATTAGATTTATACAAATTCTATTAAAAATGATAGGATTTTATGGATTTGGATTTGGGAATGAGAAAACTTCAATTTAAATATAACTTACCATTAATTCTCACACATTCTATCATATATTTTGACAAAGTTATTTAAAATCAATTAAAACTATTTTTATATTTAAAAAATGTATAAATTATTTCTATCTCTTGAAACCTTCATTATCTTTAAAACTACAAAACCTAATTTATCAAATGTTGGATATCAGGTTTTGATATATATCTACTAAGCAGAGTCACATAGACTACCAATGGAATGAAGTCTATCGACCACGATGTGTAATGTGTATAGTATGCTATGAGTTAAAGAGAACTCACAATGTTGTAGTCTACCGACCTAGAAGAACTCTACCGATGCCATATCTACCGACTATAGAGAAGATATGTTTTGTGAAACAAAACATTACAGATGAACGAGCATCAATTGAGGTATTCAAATATCCAACCGTTGACAGTACAACTAGTTGTTACTTGCTATATAAGAAAAGAAGTATAGTTCTGCAAAAGATCATTTAATGCATCCAGAGCTTTTCAGGGACATTAACGACAATGCATTTAATTTTCATCGGTTAAAGAGAACAGGGCACTGTAGAATCAGTACTGATATTCATAAATCAATATTATCGTTGGATTCCTTGAGCTATATAATGAAGACTCCTTAGAAGAAAAAAAGGAGTTGGCAAACACAAGAAAATTATCATTAATTCATTATTGCTCAACTACGCTTATAAGAGTTCTTCGCTTATTCAAGAAGCATTTTCAGGCACCGTATCAGAGACATATTAGATCTTCAAGAGATTATTAGTGCCAACTGATTGTTTTACATCATTATAAAGAGCAAAATCTCTGTAAAAATATTGTAACAGTTGTGACCGTTGGTCAAACTGATTTGTTTAGATCCAAGATGTAAGAGTAACCTCGGCTGTGGGATTGCTAGGAGTTTAGGATATATGTGGTGTATTAGCCTAAGTAGATTGTATACTGAAAATTGTAAACCAAAGTCTTCTAGTGTAAGGGAAGACGTAGAAGCGTTTGTGTTTCGAACTTCCAGAAACAAACATTGTGTCATTTATTCTCTGCATTCATATTAATTGTTGGTGTTACTCAGTACATTATAGATATATTGCTTACCTAAACACCAAGTCAGTTTTTATCCAGTAGACATTATCTACTGTGATAATCTATGTAGTCCACTGAATCATTCTTTAGACTAGTAGACTATTGACATCAGCTCAACTTATTCGCTGCATCAGTCGAGTTATTTTCGCACTTATCTTTAGTTAGTCGACTGATCAGTATTTAAACAAGAAAATAACTTTTGGTTGCTAACACAACCGAAGAATATTTTTAAATAGCTAAGTAGAGCCGGTGCAGATATTCAACCCCCTTCTATCAATTGGTATCAGAGCCGATGTTCTTTTTTAATAGAATACTCGACTTAATGGCCTCAGTTTTGTGCAATAACCATCGTTCTCTATTGAAAATTTTGATGAATCGAAGAGAATACAGACACACTTGGCTGCCTTTGATGATGATATGTGAGATGTCATCACCAGTGGACCCATAAGAATCATGAAGATCAGCCCTAAAACTCCATCATCTACCGATGTTCACCATGTTGATAATCCCATATATGAATGGTCTACCAATAACAAAGAAAAGTTAATCTGGACAATATTGCAAAGGATTCACTATTCTCCATCCTTGACAAAGATATATTCCAAAAGGCGAAGTCTTGTCCAAATGCCAAAGATATATGGGAAACTTTACTATAGTTAGGTTCAGAAGGTGAACTGGTCAAAGACAATTGTTCTACCGATGATGAGCATAAGCATACATTGCTTCATGGCAAACGATAAGTCATCTACCGATGAGGAGGTAATTGACTTTCAATCTAAACATGACTTAATGTCTGCTTCACATAATATGACAAATGAGTACATATCGCTTTTAAAGTCATTTGAAGATATTAACGCATAAAATGTAAGTTTAAGAGATAATCATACAAAAATCAGTCTTAGTCAACTGATAGAGTATGAAACTCTTAGAGCACACATAAGTACGCTCAAATCTGAAAATGATGAATTCCATGTTGATTATAAGCATCTTATTTTTGAAAATCAAAAATTATCTCAACTTATCAATACATGGAATAGAACATCTATTTCACTGAGAAAAATACAAGAAGAACAGAAGCTACCAGGTGATAAGACTGGTTTAGGCTTCAAATCTAATTGTATTAGCTCTGCTGGTAAAACCAGTACTCAAGTACACAATGACAAGGACAATTTTAAATCGATAAAATTTGTCAAGTCAAGTATGCCACATGAGCAAATTGCTCCTGCTGAGCAAACTGCTCAACCAATACAGTTTAGGAAACATGTATATATGTGTGGTATAGGCTATGTTAAATCAGCCCGAGCAGACACACACAACTGGAACTGAACCTCACGAAAGTACAATCGATATAAATATGCTTTGTGGTTCGATAAAGAGAGCTGGTACCACTATTGTAAAACAATTCAAAAATAATATGGGTTGAGTAAATTTAATCAGCAGCTTAGGCCAAATTATGTTGACACATCACACAACCACCGCTTAATTGACAAATCCAAAAAGGAAACACACCATGAAAAATCTAAAAAGATTATTCAAGTGTGGGTCCCCAAGGATACATCCTGTCATGGACCCAATTAGAGTTGGTTACTATGGAAAGATGAAGTCACCTGCTCTACCAACGCCTAGTGTTATTACCCTATTTTTATCAAGGAACTATCAGTTGACTTCAAAGATATGTCCTACCAATTTCTAGTCTTACTAAGACTGTAGACTTGCGTTAAATTCAAAGTCAGCAGATGATTCATCTGCTCAACCAATGAAGTCTGGTAACACTGTACTCTACTAACTACACTAAGGTTAACTGTTCTCGCTTCGTTGAAATTATTCTGAATTATTGATGACGGTTACTGAATAAGTCCAATAGTCCGCATTTATTGCTGCAATCTTATCAGTCTCCATCATTACTTTTCTTAATGATTATTTCGTATTCCAAGATGACGGTTCTTATGCTTTATATCTACATCGTTGATATTTTAGTCATTATATGATCTACTGACACATGCTCTTGTAAGCCCTACAGTCAATAATCTTTCCCTATAAAAGTAGCATCAATATCAATTGCACATTCTTTACGCTTACTTACAATTCTACACAAATTATCTGCAAATTATTTTCTCTTGTGCAAACTAACCTCGGCAGAAATACCATTCAACTTTCAATCCTCAAATGGCTTCTACTAAAATGATTTTGGGCTACCATCTAGACTTAAAACTCCTTTCTTGGATCTGAGAACGAGTACACTATTTTATTCAAAGCCTTGAAGAAATCTGGATTGAAGATCTTTCTCTGCAACAAGCCTATTTTCTTTCATGATGTTGTGTTGGACTTCTTCGAGAATGCCACTATTGATGAAGGGTGTGTTATTTCCAAAGTGGAAAATACCACGATTTTCGTCTCTGAAGAATTATTTGAAGAAACTCTTGAGCTCCCTACTGACGGTATGTACGACCCTACTGATGTTGATGACAAAGTCACAACAATTGTTTAAAGAAAGTACTCAGCCAGCAGCTCCAGCTTCCCAAACACTAGCTTTCCCAAAAACTAAATGAAGAGGAAATTTCAAGTTCTGGCTGATGTAGTGTCCAAGAACATTCTCTTTGCCACGGGTTCCTATGATGTTGTCATGGAAAAGAAGCTATAAATTATGATTGTGATCACAAAGGGCATCAAAGTGAACAGGTCCAATTACCTATTCGCAAAGCTGCAATTGGTCACTGGGAGAACCAAGGGTTTTCAACATCGAATCAAGCCTAGGACTGGTCGAGGATGAAACCAAGATGGTGGTCAGCCGTATCTACTCCCTACGTCAGTTGCAAAAACTGGCTACTAAGGCTATTATTGTAACTGATGACAAACAGAAGAAAAACCAGCAGACCAAACAGGAAAGATGAGGAAAGCTGCTCCCGCCCCTGTTATTGTTGAGATGAGCCCAGCTACTGTGAAAAAGGCCAGAATTCAACTAGGGAAAATGAGAGGTCCTGTAGAAACAAAGTCAGCTCAGACTTCTTCGTCAATTGAAATTCCGGCTTATCAGGAAATAACTTCATCAGCTGTTCCGACATCCAGCAGCCACTTCATCACCAGCACTGCCTTCAGTACCTGTACCACCTAGGTTACTCAAAAGATCTCCTTTTATTCCGAAACCAAGCCCATCTCAGTACAGTGTGGCCTCTCTTAGACCCTCTTCTCCATCATCGCCGATTGCAATGCGAACCATTAACTATGCAGGTCAATGCAGCTCTCCTTCAAATCAAAGAAAATGTCACAGCCAAGGAATTGATTTTTTACAAATGGGAGTATTGCCGAAGGAGAGTGTCCATGATTAAGCTGGAATCGAGGTTGTCAACCTTCAACAAAATGGAGCAAGCTATTCTGAGGTTGACGGAGACACGATGTGTGGATAAGGCAATCAGAAGAAAGGACTTGTACATTGCCAAGCATAATGAGGACCTTCAATAGTCTCATAAATCTGAATATGGATGCTTTCGACGCCTCACCCCACAAGGCAGAGAGAATGCTCACATTATTGTAGCTCTGGAGAACAGACACCAAACCGCCAAGTGGGAAATTGAAGTTTTAAGAGGTCGACTTGTCATTTCTGACTCACCACTAATCAAGACAGTCGATTCGTCTAGGGATTCAGTGAGTGAAGAACCTGTTCTGACTGATGCTGAGATCGATAAGATTATTGACGACTTCACTTACTGGTCCATTTATCTGGGGGTACGACTGAAGAGTGGGATCGGTCTCTAGAATTGATCTGCATTATTAGTTTCTTATGAGTCGGTAGAACCAGCTGAGAACAGAAGGGAAACAGATGTACCGACAAGTTCCTTTAGATCAGTTCCAGTGTAAGAAACTCTACCGATGGACTCTGAATCTGAACCAGAAGAGTCATAATCAGTACCTATTTTCTCCGCTGAACCAATGAATCTTGAGAAGGAACAATCTGCTGAGTAACTATCCCCACCAGCTCAATTATAGGTTGCATCACCTGAAACCGATGATTTTGAATGTCAAAAATCTATTGGAAGTAGAGTTAATTGTCCTTAACATTGTAAGGACATTTTATCAGCAGAAGAAGCTGGAGGTATATTAGTTGATGAGATATCAGTTGATGAGCAAATGGAGAAAGCTTCGTGTTGGAACCGAAGAGGGGGGGTGAATGAGGTTCCTTAACTACTTTAGCTTTTTAAAATGAGTTTGCAAAATAAAAGAGTTTGCGCTTGCGGAAGACTTAAGTCAATCGATAAATAAATAAAATGAATAAGTAAATAAATGTGTAATACAATAAAGTGGTAAATGACACGAATATTTTTTATAGAAGTTCGGCGATGAATCGCCTACGTCTCATCTTCCCGGCTAGATAACTTCCAACCGAGGTTCTACTAGAACGAATGATCTTGGCCTTGAGGACTCCTAGTTAGCCACAATACAACTCTTCCTGAGTACACAAAGTTCTTCACGAGCACAACACTCTTCACGAGTCTTCTTGGCCTTAAGGGCTCCAAGGATAGCCACACAAAAACTCTTCCCGAGTTACCAACACTCTTCACGAGTCTTCTTGGCCTTAAGGGCTCCAAGGATAGCCACAACACATGCACCAACTTTACTTGTTGATGACTTTAAAATTTCCAACTTACGTCGGTGTTGGAGGACCTTACAATAACTCAACAAACACCTTCACGGTGTACCAACACGAAGAAAACAAGACTCTCACAAAATAAAAGAATCACAAACTCCAATACAACACAAATGTATGGAGATTGCAATGCTATATGAATTTTGAATAAGCAAAGCTTTGTTGAAGTTTGTAGGCTTGTTTCTTGTCTTCAAAAAGCTCCAAAAGATCAATATTTATAGTGTGGGAGGCCCACAAGGCTCCTACTAGCCGTTGCTACACATAAGGCTGAAATCACTCCACGGTCGCCTCGGACATCGCCTCGGAAGATCACCATCGCCGCGCCCCAACGATCGCCAATCTTCACAGATCGCCTCAGGCGATGTATGGATCGCCTCAGGCAATCTAAACCAAAATTCAATGTCGTAGCCTCGGTTGCTCAAAATCTTTCATCGCCTCAGGCGAAGTCCACATCGCCTCAGGCGTTCAACGCATCGCCTCTGGCGATCAGGCCATCGCCTCGGGCGAACTCCCCCTGCGCGCGAGCCTCGGCGTCGCCTCTGTCGATGTGCGTGGCGATGCCCCATCTGGCTGCCGTCGCCTGGGGCGATCCAACCCAGGTTTTGCATACTTGATTTTCTTCAATCAATCTACTTTTTAACCAATAAATCTGCACACTAAGTAGACACATTAGTATAACAAACAAAAGTTTTGTTGATCATCAAAACTCAAAAATAATCCGGAGATAAATTAAAGCATTAAACTCAACCATGCGTTTAAGGCTCAACAATCTCCCCCTTTTTTATGATCACAAAACTTGATAAACTTGAATATGTAATATGCATGAAATATGAGTAAACATGACTCCCCTTAACAATTGCATAGCACATACAAGATTACCAAGTAAATTATAAAACAAACAGCTCTCCCCCTCAAACCATGCATACACATGCTCTCCCCCTTAAACTATGCATGTATTAATCTTCAAGTTTATCACAAAATTCTCCCCAATTTTGTGATAATCAAAAAACACAAAGTTCAAATAATCATAGCATTAGTATATGTTGACACATAGCCATATTTTAACAATTTTACACATGTTCCTCATCAAGCATGTAATAGACATAACAAGCATAAGATTAAATCATTTAGAGGAACAACAAACATGCGTTTAAGGCAATCAACAATAAATTCTAAGTGTTTCAACGTGTGCATATGTTCATGCACCTCATGCCCAATAGACATTAAAATTCTCAATGCACCATTAGATAAGTTAATAAAATTATTAATCACATGATTGCACATTTCCACATTGCATATTCAAATGTGAATTCAAGACATATCACCATACTTACCATAAAAGGATAAGCATACATCATGCATTAAAAACAATTTAAATGTGCATATGCTAAGGGGTAATGCATTTTACTACCAATGGATATTGAGCTTCATTATTTATTGGTCACAATTAATTTGTGCCAAATAAATTTTGAATTGCTCTTAAATGCACAAAATAAATTTACCTTTGATGACAAGAGTGCAGTTATTGTCATTGGTCCTATACCTCGCGCCTCTTCTATAGTTATGAATGATATAATCTCCTCCTTTGAGGTGCTTGTTCCTTCATCATCCATCTCTTTTTTGTCCCTACAAAACAAATTTACAATTGGAGGGTCTTTGGTACCCATTTGATTTTTGGGTCCTTGAGGGTTAGCTTTCATTGACACCTTTGGAATCCATTTCCACATCTTGTTAGGTTGGTATTAGATTTTGGCAAACCTACACTTATTCTTAGAATGACCATCTTTGCAACAATAAGTGCATTTAGGAGAATTATGATTTGCTTTAGCCAACAAGCTTGAAAAAATTTTAGTTTTGCTTGAGAGGCCTAGTCTGGCTTTATCGAAGCTACAACGTTGCAAGCCAAGTAATTCATTCATCTTTAAACTACTTTAACTAAATTTGCAAAAATATTTCTTCAAAGAATTTAACTCATTTTTCAATAAATTATATTCTTCATCTTTCTTGGCTACCTCAAGTTTGAGTAATTTGTTACTCATCTTGGTTTTGCCAAGGACATCTATAAGCCCATGATAAGAATCTAATAGTTCATCAAAAGATGGTACCTCATCGTCGCTTTCATCTCCTTCATCATTTGCGTCATCTTTGGCCATGAGACAAATGTTAGTTCCTTCTTCATCGGAGTCACTATCACTCCATGTGGCAATAAGGGCTTTCTTATTCCCTTTGTCCTCATTCTTCTTCCTAGGACATTTATTAGCATAATGACCTTTTTCTTGACAATTATAACTAGTTACCTCTTGTTTGGAATCATGATTGGTAGCACTAGAGGTCTTTGTCTTGTTGTGTTTGTTGAAGAACTTCTTGAACTTTTTAGTAAACAAGATCATCTCTTCGTCATCATCATCTTCTTCATCATCGGATTGATTTTTCCTCCTGACCAAGGCGATCTTTTTTCTTGTAGATCTATCATCCTATTTTATTCCTTTCCTTGTTGACACTTCAAGCTCATGGGTCACCAATGTGCCATGAAGTTCATCAAGGTCATAAGATGCACTTTCTCCTTTGTTAGACTCAATGATGGCCGCCCTCTTTGCATCCCATTCTTTTGGCAAGGCTCTTAGAGCTCTTCTCCATATTTGCTTTGGAGGATACTTCTATCCAAGTTGGGCAAGCTCGTTTATGATTTGGGTGAGCCTTCTAAACATCGAATCAACCTCTTCTCCGGACTCCATCTCAAATGTCTCATATTTGAGTTGTAGTAGATCTATCTTTGTCTCCTTCACTTGATTGGTGCCCTCATGACAAATTTGTAATTTGTCCCATATCTCCTTTGCGGTTGAGCACGTCGAGATCCGGTTGTACTCCTTCATATCTAAAGCACAATGTAAAATATTAATAGCTTTAGCATTTTGCGAAATTAAAATCATATCCGCTCTTGTAAAATCGACCATTTCTTTGGGAATACTTATTCCCCCAACTTCCTTTAAAGGAATATGTGGACCTTTCACAATGATCTTCCAAAGGTCATAATCTACGGATTGGATGTATAGATAAATTCTATTCTTCCAATAACCATAGTTATCACCCGTGAAGAGCGGAGGGCGATTGGCCGATTGACCTTGAGCAAACTCATTTGCTAGATTAGCCATAGAAAATTTTGATTTAAAAACAAAAATTAAATGGCTCTGATACCACTTGTTGGAACCGAAGAGGGGGGTTGAATGAGGTTCCTTTGCTACTTTAGCTTTTTAAAATGAGTTTACAAAATAAAGAGTTTGCGCTTGCGGAAGACTTAAGTCAATCGATAAATAAATAAAATGAATAAGTAAATAAATGCGTAATAAAATAAAGCGGTAAATGACACGAATATTTGTTATAGAAGTTCGGCGATGAATCGCATAAGTCTCCTCTTCCCGGCTAGATAACTTCCAACCGAGGTTCCACTAGAACGAATGATCTTGGCCTTGAGAGCTCCAAGTAGCCACAATACAACTCTTCCCGAGTACACAAAGCTCTTCACGAGCACAACACTCTTCACGAGTCTTCTTGGCTTTAAGGGCTCAAAGGATAGCCACACAAAAACTCTTCCCGAGTTACCAACACTCTTTACGAGTCTTCTTGGTCTTAAGGGCTCCAAGGATAGCCACAACATATGCACCAACTTTACTATTGATGACTTTACAATTTCCATCGTCGGTGTTGGAGGACCTTACAATAACTCAACAAACACCTTCACGGTGTACCAACACGAAGAAAACAAGACTCTCACAAAATAAAAGAATCACAAACTCCAATACAACACAAATGTATGGAGATTGCAATGCTATATGAATTTTGAATAAGCAAAGGTTTGTTGAAGTTTGTAGGCTTGTTTCTTGTCTTCAAAAAGCTCCAAAAGATCAATATTTATAGTGTAGGAGGCCCACAAGGCTCCTACTAGCCGTTGCTACACATAAGGCTGAAATCACTCCATGATCGCCTCGCGCAATCACCATCACCGCGCCCCAACGGTCGCCAATCTTCACAGATCGCCTAAGGCGATGTATGGATCACCTCAAGCGATCTAAACCAAAATTCAATTCCATAGCCTCGGTTGCTCAAAATCTTTCATCGCCTCAGGCGAAGGCCACATCGCCTCCGACGTTTAACGCATGGCCTCGAGCGAACTCCCCCTGCGCGCGAGCCTCGGCGTCGCCTCTGTCGATGTGCGTGGCGATGCCCCGCCTGGCTGCCATCGCCTGGGGCGATGATCACCATCGCCTGGGGCGATCCAGCCCAGGGTTTGCATACTTAATTTTCTTCAATCAATCTACTTTCTCTGCTCCAGCTCCTCAATTTGTCAGTCCTCCGACCTTTCTACAATACATCCTAAGAGTGTCAGGTTCATTCACACTGAACCGACAAGAGACACTCTACTCCCTTCTGAGCACCACGGATACTTGGAGGTGATCATCACCAGGCTGCTTATTCTAAAGACACTTCCATTGTTTACTTTTCTGGTCCTACATATCACCTAGACTCCTGAGGATGGCAGTGACTCTTCTTCCAAATCTTCAGAAGAAGAATAGGTCAAAGCAGAAGAAGAAGAAGATGCACCGTCTCCCAATCCCTTGACAAGACTTGAAAGACAAATCAAGGATCTCACTGCTCAGTGAATGTCATGGCTAAACATATTCGAAGATTAAAATCTCATAGAGCATAGCAGACTGGGCTTGATTTGTCTCTTCGAAAATATCTGAGGGAAAATTTCAGCACGATCAAACAAGAAATGACTAAAATGTCCAAAACTATGAAGAGATGCACTTCTGCTACCCATCATGCTCTTGTTGGTGCTGGAGAAAGCTCTATCAAGACTACTGAACTATTTCCTGGCCAAAAACGGTCGACACCCATCTACTGGCTACTGAGGATGCCAACTCTCATCAATTCATCATCATTGCAGAATAGTTATCTGAACTTGTGAATGTGGCCAAATCAGTTCAATCTACTCCCCGATCAGAACATCTGAGCAGCTCTTGTAGATATCACACATGACTTTGATCAGTTCAGTGGGAACGCCTGTTGAGACTTGAGAGGGAAGATCAGCAAGCCATAGCTAAATCAGTAGAATCTGTATAGATCTAGAAAATAGTGTATCTACTTTTGTAAAGTGGCTCTTGTATTTTAAACTTAATGGAATTTCAATTCATTTATTTTGAACTTGCTTATCGGAATTAATGTTCATTTATTTTTAACTTAGTTTTTATTTTGTTTATTTATTTTGAACTCGACAGGCTATCCTTCTCACATCGCTAAAAGTATTTAATCAAACTTTTTTGGGATGGATTAGTTTTTCACCCAAAAAAAGGGAAGAAATTGAGGGGGGAAGATAGAATTTAAAGGAAAGCAGCTGAAAATTCCTAATTTTGATGAGAAAATAATGGTAGATATTGTGATCAGTAGAGCTTATGATGAGAAAATAATAGTCGAATTTTGATCAATATGAGTTTAGGTGTGTGGTATTAGCTTAAGTATGTTGTATACTGAAAAGTGTAAATCAAAGTCTTCTAGTGTATAATTCCTGCAAAGGAAGAAGGGGAAACATAGAAGTGTTTTTGCTTCGAACTTCCACAAACAAACTTTATGTCATTTATTCTCTGCATCATATTAATTGTTGGTGTCTACTTAGTATAACATAGATATATTGCTTACCAGTAGACACCAAGTTAGTTTTTATCCAGTAGACCTTATCTACTGTGATTATCTATGTAGTCCACTAAGTCCTTCTTTAGACTAGTAGACTATTGCCATCAACTCAATTTATCCGTTGCATCAGTCGAGTTGTTTTCGCACGTATCTTTAGTTACTCGACTGATCAGTCTTTAAACAAGAAAATATCTTGTGGTTGCTAACACAATCGAAGCATCTTTCGACATAGCTAAGTAGAGCTGGTGCAGATATTCAACCGCCCCTTCTATCTGCATAGATTTGTAACTTTTTCTAAATTTACGAAACTTTATTTTTCATTTATTAAAAATACAATTTAATAAAAATATGATTTTTCCTATTAAGTTTAAAAATATTTTTTTTATATATTGATAAATATTTACAATAACATTATTAATAAACAGGGTACTTAAATGTAAGTAATATAAAAAAAATTAATATCAAATAATGTTATTTTTAGTGTCAAATCAAATTTGTTGGGTTTTGGAAACCCGAATAATCTTGGTTTTGATATTAACAAAACTTGTTATTGTGTTGCTAACATATTTCATCAAGTATGCAGTTCAAAGATGATATCTTACAGCTTGATAATTAGAAAAGAAATAGGTTGAAGAAACTGTACCAGTAGATACTACCAGCAGACCTTGAGTGCTGCTGAGTAAATTGATCATGTACCGACCATCTATCGGACTACCAGTAGACCTTGAGCGGTGCTGACTAAATTGATCATCTACCGGACTACCAGCAGGGGAGCAGTAGACCTTGGACCAGCAGACCTCGAAGCTCCAACCAGTAGATGTCAACCAGTAGACACTACAAGTAACTCAACCTACTGCTATACCCAAGACCCAGTAGACCTTGGACCAGCAGACCTCGAAGCCTCAACCAGTAGACGTCGACCAGTAGACCTTGAGCATTAGACGTCAACAAGCGGACTTCGAGCAGTAGAGTTTGACCAACGAGTAGATGTCGATCAATAAACATTGAGCAGTAGACTCAACCAGTAGAGGCCAGCAGAATTCGAACCAGTAGAGGTCAACAACTCGACTAGTAGACTTGCAAGTAGACCTGCTATATTGGAACAAAGTAGCAGCCTTCCAGAAATAGCCCAGAAGCATAATATGATCGTTGCAATGTTTGAAAGCTTACCAAAATTGTCTCAACGATTATATTCTTGTATCTAACGTATATATCATTACTTGGGGCTATATATACATGAGTTGAAAACTCAATAACAACTGATTGAAGATCAATACAAGCCTTCCAAAGCAAACCCACTTGGGATTCAACTGGGGAACTTCAAAGACAGAAGCTGTTAAATGAAGAGCACTCCCCAAACATTTGGCACCGCTTACCTTGCTGTATCAGATTCATTATGGAATCATTTGTGCCTTTGTATTCACTATATTCATTGTATATGTGAGCTAAAATAAAAGAGTGAATACCATTCAGTTTGTGATTCAACACAACTGGATATGAGCTATTTGTATGTGAGACGTTAAAGAACATACATAGTTGAGTTGCTATGAGTTCTAGTTGGATGGGGAATGCACAACTGGATCGGGTTTGTACTAAGAGTTGTATAAATCAAAGTCATCTAGTGTATCCTTCTATGAGATGGAAGAATGGGAGACGTGAAGCGTTGTACTTCGAACTTCCAGAAACAAATGCTTGTGTTTTTTATTTTACTGTTTTTAAATACTTTCTTGCAAATCTTTAAAATGTCATTCAAATGGTTAATCGGTTATAGAGCAGGGTTATGTCGAGTGTCTTCTGCTCGATTTTGTAACCGAACTCGATATAATCTCTCGATGCATTTATTTCAAGAACAGGAGCTATTAAAGCTCAAGTTGGTTGAACTCGGGTGTGGAATGACAGTCCACCCCCGGAATCGATCCTAACAAGTGGTATCAGAGCCAGGTTCTTCTTGGAAGCATTTTAACCGATTTTAGATGAAAATCTTTTAAAGAAAATTTTTCATGAGCATGAAATTATTCTTATAGCATAATTTTCAAAAACCTGGTGTATGAAAAGTTTTAGTATAAAAATCAATTTCATTGCATTCATTTTGCACGAATATAATTTTAAAATCTATTTTAATTGTTTAAATTTTTGTTCAATCTGTTCTAAACTCGTTTTTAATTTTAAATTGTTATTTTGAGAATTTTTCTAACAATTTTCGAAGCATTTTAGTTTTCTAGCAGCTTGCAGCGAATTTGGAAAAATTTGCATAACTTCTTGCTTGGATGTCCAAATGACTAACCGTTTTTTGCATTGCAAACTAGACTCATAGAGGATTGCATCGGCATAGGTCTTGTAGCCCAAAATTGCTCGAGGAAAAGTAGCTTATTAGATCAAGTTGGACTAAGTATGCTGTCACCGCAGAAAGATGAATTGGACATTGTTGAGTATTGTCAAGAAATTCAAATTTGTTGCCAAGTATGCTTCATCCATCATCAAAGGTTATTTTTGTTCAAAAATAAATATGCACTGCAATTTTTTTAAATTTATTTTAGCTTACCCCATTTGCCATCACTTGGTCTAATTTTCAAACTTTTTAAAATTAAGGGAGAGAGTTTAATCTCAATCCTTGAGGGGGAGTAAATTTATTTGTCTTCATTTTGATTCACACAAAAAGGGGGAGAAATATGTTGTTTAAAAAATATGATTTTTCTTGTTATGCAATATTGTGCTCTAATGTTCAGATTTTTATTCAAGTTTTGTGATCATCAAAAAGGGGGAGATTGTTGTGTTTTGGAAACCCGAATAATCTTGATTTTGATGTTAACAAAACTTGTAATTGTGTTGCTAACATATTTCATCAAGTGTGCAGTTCATAGATGATATATTACAGTTTGATGATTATAAAAGAAATAGGTTGAAGAAACTGGACCAGTAGATACTACCAGCAGACCTAGAGCGCTGCTGACAAATTGATCCTGTACCGGATCATCTACCGGACTATCAGTAGACCTTGAGCGGTGCTGACTAAATTGATCATCTACCGGACTACCAGCAGGGGAGCAATAGACCTTGGACCAGCAGACCTCGAAACTCCAACCAGTAGATGTCGACCAGTAGACACTACAAGTAACTCAACCTACTGATGCACCCAAGACCCAGTAGACCTTGGACCAGCAGACCTCGAAGCTACAACCAGTAGACGTCGATCAGTAGACCTTGAGCGTTAGACGTCGACAAGCGGACTTCGAACAGTAGAGTTCGACCAACCAATAGATGTCGACCAGTAGACGTTGAGCAGTAGACTCAACCAGTAAAGGCCAGCGGACTTCGAACCAGTAGAGGTCAACAACTCGACCAGTAGACTTGCAAGTAGACCTGCTCTATTGGAACAAAGCAGCAGCCTTCCAGAAATAGCCCAGAAGCAGAATATGACATTTGCAATGTTTGAAAGCTTACCAAAACTGTCCCAACGATTATATTCTTGTATCTAACGTATATAAATTACTTGGGGATATATATATATATATATATGAGTTGGAAACTAAATAACAGCTGATTGAAGATCAATACAAGCCTTCCAAAGCAAACCCACTTGGGATTCAATTGGGAAACTTCAAAGACAGAAACTGTTAAATGAAGAGCACTCTCCAAACCTTTGGCACCTCTTACCTTACTGTATCAGATTCATTATGGAATCATTTGTGCCTTTGTATTCACTCTATTCATTGTATTTGTGAGCTAAAATAGAAAAGTGAATATCATTGTAACAGTTTGTGATTCATCACACTGAATGAGAGGTCTTTGTATGTGAGACGTTAAAGAACATACATAGTTGAGTTGCTAGGAGTTCTAGTTGGATGGGGAATGCACAACTGATCGGGTTTGTACAAAGAGTTGTATAAATCAAAGTCTTCTAGTGTATCCTTCCATAAGATGGAAGAAGGGGAGACGTAGAAGCGTCGTGCTTCGAACTTCCAGAACAAATGCTTGTGTTTTTTTACTTTACTGCATTTATTTACTTTACTGTTTTTACATACTTTCTTGCAAATCTTTAAAATATCTTTCAAATGGTTAATCGGTTATAGAGCGGGTTATGTCGAGTGTCTTCCACTCGATTTTGTAACCGAACTCGATATAATCTCTCGATGCATTTATTTCAAGAACAGGAGCTATTAAAGCTCAAGTTGCTTGAACTCGGGTGTGGAATGACAGTCCACCCCTGAATCGATCATAACAAATTTCTTAAATAACGTTTTAAATTTTTACCAACACCAAATAGAATTCTAAATCCATGTATTTTAAAATCCAATTCTAATTCTAAATCCCATTTTTTATTTAACCAAATATAGGAATTTTTTTTTTCTTGGAATTCTGTAATGTAAAGCTATATTTGTATTTTACAATAAGTTTTGGTTTCAAATTACTACTTTTTTTATTAAAAAAAATATAGCTTCTAAATTCCTGCAGATATATTCTAGTAATGTATTGGGTTTCTGTAATACCCCAAAAATCTCAATTACAAAATTAGACAAAATAAGTTGAAGCTATCAAAAATAGAATTCTGGGCAAAATCCGTTTGGAATTTCAAAATGGTTTCTGAACAAAGGTTGTAGATCGAACCGAGGCGATCATACTGTAAAAATCTCAGCCGCGCGTCGGCGTCCGGATCACGGTCACGCGCCGGCACGGTGGCGCGTGTTACGCACGCGCCGACGAGTTTCTCAAAATTCCGGCCGGCGAACGTTTCTGGACTGATTTAAGGCATTTCTGGAAAGTTTCGTGAAGTTTCGACTTAAACTTGATTTTTAATGAATTTTCAAATGTTTTATTCAAAATTACCCGGACAAGTTTTGTACAAAAAATGATTTGCAGAAGATTCAACAACATATCTGGGTTGCTAAACACCAAAATTACTTATATTATGTTTATAGGACTTTATTTGACATCTGGGTTCAAAATCGAGCCAATCCAGTAAGACATCAAATAGTGAGGTGAGGTGTACTACCGAATTCTTGTTATATAGCCCTTTTGGCATTTGGCCTGGAATTTACAGTATCTTGTTATTCATTGTCTCACCTTTTATATATTGTCATCATATTGTACATTATCTCGTCCCATTGGTCATCTTGATCTGCATGTTTATTTATCTTGAATGTTATCGATTACTAATCGATTCCTTTGATTGAACGAATCATTTGACTGAATGACTGAATGAATGGAGCCCTGGATATTTATCCACTGGACAACGCGGCTTCGGCCCGGAAAGTGAGTCCAATGAACAACGGATGACAGTCCGGGTATATGGTTCATCTGAACAACGCGCACCGTTTTACGGTCCGGAGAATGGTTCACTTGGCTCGTAAATGACTGAATGTACAGATCCTATCTGAATATGTGGGGAAAAGTGCTACACCGAACTGTCTGGTGGGAGCCACCTCTTTAGCCCACGATATTCACTCTGAAATCCTAAATCATCACTGTTCATTATTGACAATTACTTGACTGCAAGATCTTTGTTACATGACATATCATATTGAGAAATTGCATTATTTGATAATTACAGATATAAAGCCATTGTTATTCCCTCACTAAGTCCTCAAAGACTTAACCTCTGTTTTCCTTGTAATTTATTGTGAGTTCCAGATACAGGAGTACCGGAGCCAGAACCAGAGGAAAATTAGGAAAATGGAAATGTTGGCTTACCGGGACTGTTATAGTATTTTCTCTTTTATTAAGTGTCGGACTATTATAAGGAGTTTGTACTGGGATGTTTTTTGTTACTAATTAGAATGTATAAACGCTTCCGCTACTAAAAATGAATGTTTGACTAAACGCTTCCGCTATTTTCGAAAAGGTTTTGAAACCCTCGTGCGTAATGTTCTTAGAGAATGTGGTACCGGATAAGGGATAAATTAATATTTGCCCGAGTCGGGTCCCACAGAGGTGGTATCAGAGCCCAGGCTCACAGTCTATTATGAAATATTTTTGGGTAATAGAATAAACTCCATAAGAATTTTATGCTTTGGGTTGTAAGATATTGATGAAGTTGACTGGTTTATTTTAGGGTAAAAGTCTCTAGTGCTCATACAGGAATGCTAATAACACATTGGTAAGAAAGAGCAACCAACTATTAGTAACCTAAAGAGTTAGGTGCAAAGGCCGAGATCGAAAAAGTTCCCCTATTGAGAATATTATGGTTGACACTCAGATCGAGTAAACCCGGAACAACCAATTAGGATTGATAGTATTCACCAAACTTTGTTTTTCCACAATTGTCACTATTTCAGATAATGGTGACTTAACCTTACTCTAGTTATTTAATCTTGTGCATTACGCATTATTAATATTAACTCCCTATTCAAAAAATAAATATGTCTTAAATCACCACTTTCTCATAAATTTGATGATGTCGTCAAGAAATAATTCACGAGCTAGGATGTCATCGTCACTTGGTGGTAGCTCTCACACGAGAAATCAAGGAAATGAGGGAAATTCTTCTGAGGAAGTACGTAACCCAAGAAGGAACGACGAGCAAGAAGAACAACATCCTCGACAAGAGCTACCCAACAGGAATGCGATGGAAATTTTACAACAGTTCATGCAATTCTGTCAACAAAATCCTCCACGAAACGTCACGAGGAATGAAGAACCACTAGATAGAGCACTTGAACGATTTCTGAGGTTCCACCCACCTAAATTCTACGGAACCCCTAATGCCCATCATGCAGAAGAGTGGTTACTCAAAATTGAGAGAATTTTTAATGTTCTCAACTATTCTGATGAACAGAAGGTCAGCTTTGGTGTCTATCAATTTGAAGATGCAGCTCATCATTGGTGGAGAGTCATAGATCACCAATGGAAAAGAAATCAAACCCCGAGGACCTGGGTGAATTTTCTACGTGCATTCGAGGAGAAATATGTTACGCAGGTAATACTGAACACTCGTGAACGAGAGTTTATGGATTTGGTACAAGGAAGACATACTGTAGCTGAATACGAGGCCGAATTCCACCGACTAATTCACTATGCTCCACATTATATAGATGATGAACCAAGGAAAACTAAGAAATTCATTCAAGGCTTAAATCTTGATATCCGTTGGGCCACACTATCCACCGAATCCACTAATTATCTTTCTGCAGTCAACCAAGCGTTACGAGTTGAATCCGATATCAAATCATTGATCCAAAGAGAGCAGAGGGAAAAGAGGCTCTATAACCCAAATTTGACAGACACAAGCAATAAGAAGAGGAATCTTGGAAAGGAAATAATTGGAGAACCACCTGGGCAGAAACCACAAGGAGACTTGGGTAATGTTAATGCACCAAAATGTGGCTATTGCAAGATGCCCACTCACAAGGAAGAGAACTGCTGGAGAAAGAACGGAAAATGTCTGGTCTGTGGAAGTGAACAACATCGTATCCAAGATTGCCCAAAAAGGACCCAGAAGATACCACCGCCACAAAAACCGAGAATCCCAGCAAGGGCTTATGCCTTAATGGGAAATGAAGAAGTTGACCCGATCGTTGTGCTTGAAGGTACCGTTATTTGACTTTCAAAAGTTGACTAAATCTTGTTTGGCCCTAGAGCTACACATTCTTTTGTTATATTGGCATATCATCTAGGAATCGATTTACCGATAGAATTGAGGTAACCACCGACACCGTCAATAAAAATTACCTACTAAAATTCTACGAACTAGAATATCTAATCAAGCTACATATATGATTACGATATTATACTGAGCATGGACTGGTCGTTCAAACATCAATGCTACACCAAGGAAGTGACTTCACAGTTGCGACTACACCGGCTACCGAAGATGCCAGCAATCATAAATGATAGATGGTTGTAATATCTACATTGGAATCAAGGACAGATAGAAGAGATGAGAAACTCGAACCGAGGTAAATATAGCTACCAGTGAGGAAGTCTCAGTAAAATCATTACCTGAGGTTGGTTGAGCCTAACATTTTTCCTCCCTTTAAAGTCATTCACTCTTTTCAGCCAGAGAACCTTTTGCGGACATACACTACTCCACCCAGTTTCTTTGTCATTTCAAATCCGGTCATGGATTAATTAGGACTTGATATCAAAAGTTTGATGTTGATGTTGATATTGACATTTTCTTTGAATACCTACGCCCTGCTTTCATTCCCGGGTAGTGGAATAAAATGTTTTTTTCTCTCTCTCAACCATGTGCTTCTTCTTCTACTTCTTGATTCTTATCCAAATACTAAAGGGATCGTTATTCACAAGCTCAGAGAGTCATAGTAGACCATGCTGCTCACCAGAAATGGAAAACCACGAGTGTAGTTTTCTCGACTCGACGACAACAACAGAAGATCGGCTAGATGAAGAACCACGTTACGCAACTGAAATCATGTCAAAGGAAGCTAGGACATGGAAAGAAGATTTCAACTTAAGGCTTCAGAGTTTTGCGGTGACAATGATGGAATCTGGGGACCAGATTCCTTGAAGGAGGGGAGATTGTAATACCCCAAAAATCTCAATTACAAAATTAGACAAAATAAGTTGAAGCTATCAAAAATAGAATTCTGGGCAAAATCCGTTTGGAATTTCAAAATGGTTTCTGAACAAAGGTTGTAGATCGAACCGAGGCGATCATACTGTAAAAATCTCAGCCGCGCGTCGCGTCCGGATCACGGTCACGCGCCGGCACGGTGGCGCGTGTTACGCACGCGCCGACGAGTTTCTCAAAATTCCGGCCGGCGAACGTTTCTGGACTGATTTAAGGCATTTCTGGAAAGTTTCGTGAAGTTTCGACTTAAACTTGATTTTTAATGAATTTTCAAATGTTTTATTCAAAATTACCCGGACAAGTTTTGTACAAAAAATGATTTGCAGAAGATTCAACAACATATCTGGGTTGCTAAACACCAAAATTACTTATATTATGTTTATAGGACTTTATTTGACATCTGGGTTCAAAATCGAGCCAATCCAGTAAGACATCAAATAGTGAGGTGAGGTGTACTACCGAATTCTTGTTATATAGCCCTTTTGGCATTTGGCCTGGAATTTACAGTATCTTGTTATTCATTGTCTCACCTTTTATATATTGTCATCATATTGTACATTATCTCGTCCCATTGGTCATCTTGATCTGCATGTTTATTTATCTTGAATGTTATCGATTACTAATCGATTCCTTTGATTGAACGAATCATTTGACTGAATGACTGAATGAATGGAGCCCTGGATATTTATCCACTGGACAACGCGGCTTCGGCCCGGAAAGTGAGTCCAATGAACAACGGATGACAGTCCGGGTATATGGTTCATCTGAACAACGCGCACCGTTTTACGGTCCGGAGAATGGTTCACTTGGCTCGTAAATGACTGAATGTACAGATCCTATCTGAATATGTGGGGAAAAGTGCTACACCGAACTGTCTGGTGGGAGCCACCTCTTTAGCCCACGATATTCACTCTGAAATCCTAAATCATCACTGTTCATTATTGACAATTACTTGACTGCAAGATCTTTGTTACATGACATATCATATTGAGAAATTGCATTATTTGATAATTACAGATATAAAGCCATTGTTATTCCCTCACTAAGTCCTCAAAGACTTAACCTCTGTTTTCCTTGTAATTTATTGTGAGTTCCAGATACAGGAGTACCGGAGCCAGAACCAGAGGAAAATTAGGAAAATGGAAATGTTGGCTTACCGGGACTGTTATAGTATTTTCTCTTTTATTAAGTGTCGGACTATTATAAGGAGTTTGTACTGGGATGTTTTTTGTTACTAATTAGAATGTATAAACGCTTCCGCTACTAAAAATGAATGTTTGACTAAACGCTTCCGCTATTTCCGAAAAGGTTTTGAAACCCACGTGCGTAATGTTCTTAGAGAATGTGGTACCGGATAAGGGTTAAAGCAATATGTGCCCGAGTCGGGTCCCACAGTTTCAGCAGTGAATTACAAATGCAACCTATGACAATTTATCAAATATAAAAGGGTTTGAAATATTCAATAATTTTGTTTAAAGAATATTAATTTCAATATATTAATCCACCCATCAAACAAAATTTGTTAGTACATCTTTAATTACTGTCCCATTAATAGTTTTTGAATTACTTACACTTACCGAACAACCACCTTTTTAAGATTTATGTTTATTTAAAAATATAAATTTTACATCATCGATGGCATTCGTCGTATAAAATATGGGCAGGGGATCAGGCTGCCCCAAATATAGTCACAAGTCGCACGAGCCATGCAAGCCGAGAGCGTGCAAATTAATGAAGCGAACAACAATATTATTATTATTATTATTTTATGATGGAGAACCCGTAGTCGCTATCTTTTGGATGAGTAGTGGGTAAACCTTAGGATACGCAATAGTCTGTGAACCACATCAGTCATCTAAACCCCACTAGGTACGCCCGATACGACAAGTTCGACCAAGAAAGTGTTGATACGAGGAATCGAACTCGTGACCAAAAATTTACATACTCATCTACTCCACCAACTCGGCGACGCAACAATATTAATTGACCAAGATTCGTGGGGATGTTTAACTTTTTATTTGAAAAACTATATAATTAATAGCAATAAATATAAGCAATATTCCTCGTGAAAACCCACGTTTCACTAAACAAGACCAAAGGAGCCTTTCATCTTCACTGTCTTATCAGTCATACCAAAGGAAACTCGTGAGGAAGAGCTCTTAAATTTCACGAGCTTATTCATATTCTGTCCCCAGACACAGCCCCATTTCGGAACTCGGGCTTACAAATACCCTCGTGTTTTGTCCCCAGAAACATGTACCAGTTGTGTCTCATTTTCACAAGTTTTAATTTTCTTACAAAATGGAAGCCAGGTTTCATCACATTTTGTTGACCTTTTTGCTGTGCTTTCTTAGTTCACATGCTCAGAATTTGCAAACCTACATTGTTCAGCTCCACCCTGAGGGGTTATCGCATTCTTCGTTTACGTCTAGATTTCGTTGGCATCTTTCTTTATTGGAGAAATCAGTTTCCAGTGAAGAAGATTCATCTTCAAGGTTACTGTATTCTTACAGTTCCGCCATTGAAGGATTTGCGGCTCAACTCTCTCCGTTTGAAGTTGAGACGTTGAAGGCATCGCAAGAAGTTTTATCAGTGAAGCCGGACAGGAGGCTTGAGATTCAGACGACCTATTCCTACAAGTTCTTGGGGCTAAGTCCCTCAAGAGAAGGTGGTGCTTGGTTGAAATCTGGATACGGACGAGGGACAATTATTGGTGTTCTTGATACCGGAATTTGGCCTGAAAGCTCGAGCTTTGATGATCAGGGGATGAGTCCCATTCCACGAAAATGGAAAGGGATTTGCCAAGAAGGGGAGGACTTTAGTGCTTCAAACTGTAACAAGAAAATCATTGGCGCCCGGTACTTCAGCAAAGGTCACCGTGTAGCTTCGTTGATATCTTCGCCAAATACTGTGGTGGAGTACGTGTCAGCTCGTGATTCCCATGGCCATGGAACCCATACAGCTTCCACGGCTGGGGGAGCTCCAGTTCCAACAGCTGACGTGCTCGGAAATGGAGCTGGCGAAGCTCGAGGAATGGCTCCTGGTGCCCACATTGCTATATACAAAGTATGCTGGTACAGTGGCTGTTACAGCTCAGACATTCTTGCAGCAATGGACGCAGCAATCCGAGATGGAGTGGATGTACTCTCGCTTTCACTGGGTGGCTTTCCAGTTCCCCTATACGAGGACACCATTGCCATTGGAAGTTTTCGAGCGATGCAGCACGGAATATCAGTCATATGTGCAGCAGGAAACAATGGTCCAATTCAGAACTCGGTGGCCAACGAGGCTCCTTGGATAACCACGGTTGGTGCAAGCACGCTTGACAGAAGGTTTCCAGCAGTAGTTCGACTAGGAAATGGGAAATTCTTATATGGAGAATCCATGTACCCTGGGAATATATCTCCAGCTGCAAAAAAAGAGCTCGAGTTGGTATATTTCCAGGGTGGGAATAAAGGAACCGGATTTTGCTTGAAAGGGTCTCTCCCGGTAGCAAAAGTTAAAGGTAAAATGGTAGTTTGTGACAGAGGCATAAATGGGAGGGCGGAGAAAGGTCAGATAGTGAAGGAAGCTGGTGGAGCAGGAATGATTCTTGCCAATACAGAAATAAACTTGGAGGAAGATTCCGTGGATGTTCATGTCCTGCCAGCAACTTTGATCGGTTCGGAAGAGTCGTACCAGCTAAAAAGTTACATAAACTCGACTAGGAGACCAAAAGCTCGAATCATCTTCGGAGGAACCATAACTGGAAGATCTAGAGCACCTGCAGTAGCTCAGTTCTCATCAAGAGGACCAAGTTTCACAGATCCTTCAATTCTCAAACCAGATATGATTGCTCCGGGGGTCAACATCATTGCTGCATGGCCGCAAAATCTTGGCCCTAGTGCCCTCCCAGAAGATCCGAGAAGAGTAAACTTCACTGTCATGTCAGGGACTTCCATGGCATGTCCCCATGTCAGTGGACTTGCAGCATTGATTCACTCAGCTCATCCAAAATGGACCCCAGCCGCCATCAAATCTGCACTGATCACAACCGCAGATATAACTGATCATCAGGGGAAACCAATAATGGATGGAGACAAACCTGCAAGTCTCTTTGCAATTGGAGCAGGACATGTGAACCCCGAAAGAGCAATTGATCCAGGATTGATATACGACATTCAGCCAAACGAGCATATAACTCATTTATGCTATCTCGGATACGGCAGATCAGACATTTTTAGCATCACTCATAAGAATGTGAGTTGCCATGAAATTCTACAGAAGGCCAGGGGATTCGGCCTCAATTACCCTTCTTTTTCGGTAGTTTTCAGGCCAGGAGCAATAAGGAAAATGTTTAAAAAACGATTAACAAACGTAGGGAGTGCTAATTCCATTTATTCGGTGGAAGTGACTGCACCTGAAGGGGTCAGCGTGAAAGTCAGACCACGACGTCTGATATTTAAACACGTAAATCAAACTTTGAGTTACAAAGTGTGGTTTATATCCAAGAAAAGAATGGATATGGAGAATACAAGGTTCAGTCAAGGGTATTTGACATGGGTGAACCACAAAAGCATTTCGTACACAGTTCGGAGTCCTATTGCAGTGACATGGGACAGCCGAAAATGAGAATAATACACAGTTCAATTAACTGAATCGGCCATAATTTCTGAAGAAAGTTGACATTAGGACAGATTTTACAAGATATTTGTCTAATGTTTACATTCTAGAGTTGAAGCTTTTCTATCTTGTAAGATCTGCAAAAAGATAAATGACAGCCTAGATAGAGAATACATGGAATTCCATTCATAATGTATGATCAAATCCAATTAATCATCTCTCAAGTTAAAATACTTGTTTCACCTAATTACGTCGACGTGAATTTCATCATACAAACACATTAAATGTAGGGGGACAAAAGAATATATACTGCTTCACTTTTTGATGAAGGACAATCCATTCTGGTTGGAATAACGTTCCATAAATCTCATGAACCTGTCCCACTCTCGTGGGGTTCGCATGATGTATTTAGCCTCGATCCCTGCAGGTTTCCCATTCACAAACTTGGCATTCACATCAACTGATTGGATCACTCCTTCCTCGTCAATCATGTAGAAACCGGTTATATCACCAACGACACTAGACGAGTCAAAAACAGATGGTTCAGTGAATGTGAATATTGCCATTCCATTAGTTCCATCCCTTGACTTGGTTAACCTCACATCCGGGGTTGTCTGTTCGTCAGTCCCTTGAATGAATTGAATTGTTGGTTTCACCATCATTATCCGAAGTCTAGAGATGCTTTGCATCTGTTTCTGTTTCGCGAAACACAACTGTGGTAGGTGCAAACATAGTCCATTGAAAGATGAGCTCAAACTTGAGTGAACACTTCCACACAACGAGACTAGCAAAAAATAAGATAATTATCAGTGATTGGTTCATCTGAATAAAGAAGATTCTTCTTCATAAGCAGTTGATCACAACAATATCAATACCATTTTCTGAATACAAAAGAAACTCAAGGTGGAAGCTTCATACAACTGAATCCATGGAATGAAATTGGTATTATCCAAAGCATTGAGCTTTCTATTTGTGCACATTGTATTTAATATTCTTGCAGAAAATTTGCAATTTTGACGAATTTAACCACATCCCCTTCTCTGCATAGGGCGTCTAGAGTGACATTCAGTCTTAAAACTTCTTTTTATACCGGAATTTTAGTCCTGCGCCGAGGAATTTATAAAGTTTAATAATGCCTAGCTGAATTTTAATATACATTATTAATTTAGCTGCAGACTGGTACACCGATAACACTGAAGATTCCACAACAAGAATAATCTTTCATCAAATAGTTGCAGAAATTGTGACACAACCTGACGAACCCAGAAATTTAGTCAAATTTTCAAACAAAAGCTATGTTTTCTCAAACTTTAAACATGAATTTGTTTCACCTGATTTTTTAAATTACCTACTCTTCCCTTTACCTTAATTCAAACTCTATGTACTTGAGACAGTACATTTCATTATATTCACCAATTACCGCAACCCATTTCCAACATAGCACACTATAAAATCTTTGAACTATAGACTAAAGAACAACGTATCAAATTAAAGGGTACCTGGAATTGAGCGAGATTGGTCGCTCAAAGAACTAGAGGCAGGAAAAGAGAAAGCCACTGACTGCAGAGTCGCCATTCAAGATTCTAGAGAGAGAACAGAAAATGTCTAAGAGAGAGAAAGAATCATGTGAGAGAGATGATACTGATAACGTAGATTTTGGAGAGTGAACAGATGGTGTTGTGTAATAACGACAGCCATTCACTTGAAAACATACTTAGCTTTTCTCACATGGATTGGACGATGATTCTCTCAGGTAAATTTGAGTATCGAGTTGTTAGATATTTTTGTTCTATGTTCTAAGCAGTTTTTTTTTTTTTTTTATGTTTTTCTGATTACAAAATTTTAAAAACTTCGACGAAAAAATTTATTTATGAAGTTTATGTTAGGATTAACAAATTTGTCTATTATTATTTTTGCAATCTATTTTTTTTTTTCATTTTAGCAAGAACCACTTTATATTATATTAAACAACAATATGTATAAGGAATATCTATCCAAAAGGTAAAAAATAAGGACACAATAAATCGCAAAGTAGCGATATACACAAAAGCCAAGTATGGCCAATACAGACCCCGTAAACTTGCACTAATAGACCCAAGAGAGGATGACACAGCAACAAAAGCGCAAGATCGCAAACTGGAGAGTCCAGGTATCACCTAAGCCTGTTAGATCCCCTCAACCAAAACATGTCATAATAAGGTCGAATGAGAAAATTGTCTTCAATGAAGTCAGAAAGAACACAAGATGATACACATGAGACAATAACAGATAGCAAACACCAAACACTCAAGCTCTCGTATCCGATCTCCACAACCGATAAGAAACGACCAAAATGAAGCGCTACCTTCGGCACGAAACCTCGAGCACCAGGAGGAAAAATCCGTCCAAATTCCAGCCACGAAATCACATTAGCACCACTGTACCACCACCAAAAGGACCATATAATAGAGTCAGACAAGAAGCGCAGCCTATTGTGTACGACAGCACTACCTCCAAAAATCCAACAGGCGTCCTCTTCAACAAAACACAACCAAAATCTCGACCCAACAAAGAACCCCCTAGGGAAAGCATGAATCAAGAGTCTTTGAAAACCACAAGCTCTAGGAATATAACACCACAATATAACACAATAGAACAGATAATTATAGTAATTAAGATATAATTTATAAGCAAAAAGGGAGAAAGCACACGGAACTTGGTGTTCTCCAAAGCACCAAACAGTCCAGTGACATTATTCATCAAACCGATGCGCCTTATTTTCCCGAGCAAAATGGTATTGCTGGAAGGAAGAATAGAACGCTTAAGGATTTGATGAATGCAATGCTTATAAGTTCTGGCTTACCTTGAAACTTGTGGGGAGAAGCTCTGCTTTCCGCCAACTACGTGTTAAACAGAGTACCACATAAAAAGTTATATAAAATGCCTTATGAATTGTGGAAAAGCCGCGCACCTAGCTACAAGTTTTTAAGGATTGGGGTTGTCTAGCAAAGGTACCAATTCCTCATCCTAAACGGACTAGGATAGGACCTAAGACAGTTAATTGTGTATTTATCGGATATACGCAAGATAGTAGTGCCTATCGGTTTCTGGTACACAAGTCAGATAATGCAGAAATGCATGTAAATACTATCATTGAGGCTAGAGATGCTTCATTCTTTGAGGAAATCTTTCCCACAAAACTCAGACAGTGACTGAAATCAATGTTGAGAGAGATGTGGGGGATAAAGAATCTCAAGAGAATGTAGAATCGCCTAGACGAAGCAAAATAGCGTGAAAAGAGAAATCTTTTGGCTTGGATTTCCTAACATATCTGTTGGAAAAGGATCCGCTACTTTCAATGAAGCATTGTTCTCCTAAGGATACTCCTTAGGAGAAATCGCCTATATCGAATGTGAAGGGGTTGCTTCTATGAGATGACTAGAGGGCTAAATCTCTAGAGCATTCGATGAAACAACCAAGGCAGTCCAGGGCCAAAATGGACAACAACGAAAGAACCAACACTAGTGTGAAGCTGAAGTTGTGTTAGTATTGTTGTTTTGGTACACATAAAACGTCGAATAGTTCA
The DNA here is from genome assembly GCA_907163345.1 of Haberlea rhodopensis. NCBI lineage: Eukaryota > Viridiplantae > Streptophyta > Magnoliopsida > Lamiales > Gesneriaceae > Haberlea > Haberlea rhodopensis. Next base: position 146,017 of record CAJQUN010000021.1, on the reverse strand, counting down.
AGGCATTGCGTCCACTGGTTGACAAGTATATCCGATGATACTTCACTAAGGAAGGTTCAAGGTTAACCACCACATATCCTGATGCAGTGAATTCTCAAAGTACTCTCAAATCTTCATCTTGGTGCATTATGTAATTTTTTCTCCATATTACATTCATGTGGGGGATTGTTGAGATTATTAAATAAAAGCCCAATAATTTTGTTTAATTTTGTTAATGAGAACAAAATTTGGTAAGTTAATTATGAATAGTCAATTAGACTAAAGAATCCCACATTGAAATTTTGAGACACTTATGGTTTGTTTATATTGAGAAACAAATCAATAGAGAGTGTAGTTAAGTAGAAAAGATGAGTGCTCCTGGCGAGCCATCCGTCCATCCGCTTCCCTCGGCTTGGCTCATCTCGTCTCGTCGCGCGTGTCGCTGCCACGAAGGCAGCCCTATCGTTTTACTACTCGGATTTCTGAAATAACCTTTCATCTACATGACTTTTCACATTCTCCTGAGTATTAAGTTTGAGACTTTTCACCTACCAGCAGAATTGATTTCAGATTTAAGTGTGAGATATAGATCCGTATTAATCTGATGTTAAGTATTGAAACTTTTCATCTACCCCATTAAGCATTACACGTATTCTGAGACATATGTGAGGACTGCTCAGCTATATAAGCTGCTCCAGCTCTATTGTTTTCTTCAATCCGAAAATCTGCATTCATACATATCACACATCCTGTTTGAGAGTACTGCACACTAGTAATGTTCAAAAGAGTCTGTTCGGAATTCTGCTTCAATCTGAACAGTGGTGATTGGGCATTGTACATTGGATCTCACTTGTCCAGGAGGCCAGAAGCTTAGGCGGGCAAATTGGAGTTTACTGGCATGCGGCTTGATGTGGCCTCGTCCAGATACATTTCCACTCTCCTATTGTGTTTTCTACAGTTTTACATTGTTGCTGTAAGTTTACTGTTTTGTATTTCCAAGTATAATTTATTCACAATTGTTTAAACTGATTCTATCCTTCTATTTAAATAAACAGAACAAACAGGTATCCTCATGCCTTCCCTTTTACTCTTTGGTTTACCCGACACATCTATTTCCAACTCATACTGAATGGAACATCCACGCCAGGATGTATCACCCAGCCCAGTATTTACCCCAACCCTTATCATTCCTATGTCAGCAACCCGAACTCCCACATTGTCCAATGGGCCCTTGTTACTATGAGTCTAGTCAGGCCGAACCTGCATTAGGTCGTACATCACTCTTATGTCTAGCCCCAATTAATATTAAACGTTATCTTAGGTATATCGTGTCTCTTCTCTTTACCTAGGCCAATCCCCATTACATATAAATTGGGTTGAATTAGGTCCCTAGATGGCCCAAATCAGGTCATTCATATACGATTGGGTCAGGTCAGGTCAGGTAGGTCTAGCTTTAACAGGATTTCTACCTGGGTATTACATGGTATATTCAAATAATAACATAAAAAGAAACCAAAATATTGAGGAACATATAGTCAACTATTACGGTCATGTGAATATTTAAAAGGAGTAGATATATATTACGAGTGCAATCACTAAACTTTCGGACTACTAAAATGCCTTAGAATGGAAGTCTCCAACAAATTGTAGGAATATAGACAAATTACTAGCTCAAAGGTTATTTAATATGATACATGACTTGAAGGTCATGAAAGCTTCTCAATGCACCAAGTCCTCGTATAATAGGAGGAAAGTTTACTTTTTTCGTACTTTGTTTACTTCTTTGAAATTTTGGTATGTATAGTCAAAATCGAGTCATATGCCTATATTTTTTTCATTTCCTTGGCAATTTTTATCCTTTACTTTACAATTTCATTCATTTTTTCTAAGGAAGTGCTTATATGCGACTTGTCATGCCAGCACCACATCAGGACTTCAGCACCATACTAATTCCACGTGAAAAAAAAGGATTAAAATTTCAACAAAAAAAAAATTAAAGATATCGGGCTAAGAATAAAATTTGATTACATAAAGGACTAAGACAACAAAGACACACACACCGAGTCGCTGGAGACAACAATCGGTCGATGATGGCTGGTCGAGCCACTAACGGGATGGGGTGGGCCCGAAGCGAAGAATATGAGGGAATGGGCTGGTCCGGGTCGGGTTCTGCAAAACACAGGACCCAGCCCCGCCTACTTCAAAAATCCATTGATCGGGTTCAGAACCGTCCCAAAAACCCATTTGACTGGGTTTGAACCTGTCCAAACGGGGTGACTTTAATACGGGTCCAGGTCTAACCACATTATTTAAAACAATATAACTGTTGATATCTATGCATGTTAATTATGTAAATTATATACCAATTCAAATAATAATGAAAAAAAATGACATTACATTTTTCTGGTATCAATATAAAACTAAGCACATAACAGTATTTAAAACTGATGATAATTGTGCCTACCAATTCAAATAATAATTTCAATCACAACATCAATAAGGTCAATATTATCTATTAATTATAATTATTAAATTGTATATAATTTATAAAAGAGGAAAAGATATGAAAAGGATTTGGATAAAATACAACAATTTTCTTTAAATCTATGATGATACCAAAAAATATGTGTTGTTTAATATTGAATCACAAGAGTATGAATTTACAAGAGTTATCGGCGGGAAAAACTTATATGCATTCTGTTTATGTTCTATATATATTATACCTCAATATTAAAACACAATATATTTTAAATATAAAAATATATATAATTATTTTACCAATTATTTTAGATCAATCATATTGAATTGTCCATAATTTCACACCGATCCAATACAATCATTTTCTATTGTTAAATGACCCTCTCTTTCATACATATTGTTATCTCAAAAAATTACCATGTAGCAAAAATTAAATTAGACACACGAATTTTACGTGGAAAACCCCAAAATAAGGGGAAAAAACCACAAGATAAAGTCCAGTATAAATTCCATTATAATGTCCAAGTGTTACAATATTTGTGTACAATAAAATGGTAAATATAGTTAAGAGAAAAATTGTAAAAATGGTCTTTTGGTGTAATATTATTAATGAAGCCTCCTTTGAAACCATCGGTCATTCTCTTTATATAATTGAAGGAATTGAAAGGCAATGTAATCATTGCAATTGACATGTCTTTACCATACTTTTGTTCATCATGACACATTATTGGAACTTGAAATGTGAGGTGTCATCATGCATGCGCGTAATGTGACAATTCCATATCAAATTTCGTGCCCTGGTTCTTCTCTTCCCGGGTAGTGTATCTTCTCTTCCCGGGTGGTTCCCTTCTCTTCCCGGGTGGTTTCCTCTCTTCCCGGGTAGTGTCTCTTCTCTTCCCGGGCATTTTCTCTTCTCTTCACAGGTGGTGTCCCTTCTCTTTCCGGGTATTTTATTTATATTAGATATTTTTTAATATATATCCTAAGGTCTCACAAGTGTATTTCAGCCTAAGTGTTATGCCTTAATTCATTCAATGTATAACACTAGCATCCCCTCTAGTCGAGCTAAAGTGTAATTCGCTGTCTCGACTCCAGTATTATGCCAGAAGTATCTGTGCGCCCTTCTTGGAATTTCTGAATTTCATACTTTGAATATATCTAGGAATAACCACAATGTAACATGACTTCACACAGATTCACACTGAGATGAACTGGGCTTCAAGAACTACGCTGATCAAAGGTGTGGAGCTCATCACTGTAATATAGTGTGTAAATGGTATAATCATGGCGATGGGAGCCTCTCGTAATTATAGTTCATAAAGTATTCTGCTCGGCCTTATGATAGTATGTTGATGAAATCTCTTAAAAAGTCGGTGTCCAGCATAACCATATTGGGCCACGCTTAGCGTGATGTGGACAGAAATCCTGAAGTAATTGAGGTGATTGAGAATCTTGAACTGACCTGAATTGCTGACCGGAGAGACTGAGGCTGAGATAACAGAGTCTGAACTGAAGGCGTATTTGAATTCCCCAGTCAAGGAACATCTCGAGCTAATAAAATTTATTAGGACTCCATAATAAATATGCTAAGCACGTCAAGCTCGTCCAAACTCAAGTTATAAATATCGTGAGCTGATAGAGCTCAACCGAATTTCGGAAATAAGAAATATCCCGAGCAAATAAAGCTCGTGCGAACTCCGCTAACAAACATTCCAAGCTAATAAGATATTGAGCAAATAAAGCTCATTGTATCCGAGTCAATAAAAGATATATGAACTCTCATAACCCTCACGAAGTTGATAATGTATCTCACACTTCCCTCGCCTCATTCATATGTCAATCCTCCATCGCATCATTCTGTATGTTAAGCCTTCCCTCGCCTCATTCTGTATGTTAGCCATCCCTCGCCTCACTATGTATGTTAGCCCTCCCTCGCCTCATTCTGTTAGTCTCATGCTCTCAGATTCTTCTCATCTCACGCTTCTTCTTTTATTTATTATTTTTTTTATACCCGAGGCCAGATTAACCAAGACCAATCTGAGGAGGTCGACATGAGCCAAAGTATGAGGCCGAGTGGAGGCCTAAGTATGTGGCCGAGATGAGGCCAAAATATGTGCTCTCAGGGGTGAGCCTCTCAATGGACGAGCTCTCCCGGGGACGAGTTTCTCAAGGAGTGAGCTCTCCAGAGATGAGCTTCTCAAGGGATGAGCTCCCATTTAAAGGGAATGACACAGTAAAACATTAAATTAATGAAATTTCATAATAGCAGACACATTTCACAAATGTACAACAGTATATATATGATATAGGCTACTCATACTTCTTGGCACAACACATATTCCCTAGTCAATCACATAATAATTATAAAGTAATTAAGCATTAATCAATACTTATCTGTTGAAAGAATCCAATGGAGAGCTACACATATTATGGATGAAGTTTATTGACAAGTTTTTGTTGGAATGGAAATCAAGTTGGTCCCCTTCCAAGATCTCCACGCTTTAACTCATTCAATCATCATCCCCAAATTTCTCCCGCTTATGTTCCTCTTTTCATAGCCATGTCTTCATAATCTCACGCCTTAGCTTATGTTCCCACAGACGGTGCCAATGTTATCTCAAAAAATTACCATGTAGCAAAAATTAAATGAGACACACGATTTTTACGTGGAAAACCCCAAAATAAGGGAAAAACCACGAGACCTAGTCTAGTATAAATTTCACTATAATATACAGGTTGTAGGATCGAGCGCTTACCGCTTTACCAATAACTATAGTTAAGGGTAATGGCGCAACATCAATCTTTTCAACCATACACTGGCACAAGCGCCACGTGGTCGACCGATCACAAAGCAGAGGCAATTGTTGAACCCCAACAATCCCTCCCCCAATAATTGCATTCTCTGCAACTCATGGAAATCGAACACGCGACCTTGGCTCTGATACCAATTGTAGGATCGAGCGCTTACCGCTTTACCAATAACTATAGTTAAGGGTAATGGCGCAACATCAATCTTTTCAATCATACACTGGCACAAGCGCCACGTGGTCGACCGATCACAAAGCAGAGGCAATTGTTGAACCCCAACATAGGTGTTACAATATTTGCGTACAATAAAATGGTAAATGAAGTGAAGAGAAAAATTGTAAAAATAGTCTTTTGGTGTAGTATTATTGATAAGTCTAATTTGAAACCATCGGTCATTCTCTTTATATAACTGAAAGAATTGAAAGTCAATGTAATCATTTCATCTGATATGTCTTTAACATGCTTTGGTTCATCATGACACTTTATTGAAACTTGAAATGTGAGGTGTCATAATGCATGCGCGTACATGTGTCAATTTCATATCAAATTTCTCTTCCCGGGTCTCTTCTCGAGTGGTTTCCTTCTCTTCCCGGGTAGTGTCTCCTCTCTTCCCGGACATTTTCTCTTCTCTTCCCAGGTGGTTTCCTTCTCTTCCCGGGTGGTATCTCTTCTTTTCCCGGGCATTTTCTCTTCTTTTCCCGGGCATTTTCTCCCTTATCTTCCTGGGTATTTATTTATATATCTCGAGATCTCACAAGTGCACTTTAGTCTAATTATTATCTCTTAATTCATTCAATGTATAATATATATATTACGCGAAAGTGAGTCACCGGGTCTCATCTCACCACGAGAATCCCACAATCATATTCATATCATTTGACTGCCGGCGCGAAGAAGACCATCCCAAACTTGGTCTTTTACTATCCATTCGCTTTTTCCTAGGCTGACGCGCATTCTAGACTGGACTTTTTCCAATTAACAAATAGTTTATATAATCAAACGTGGTATATATGTGTTTGTTTATACATATAATATTACTATTCTTGACTCCCACCAACTCTTGAATCTTGATCACGCCCCCAAAATCTACCAACCCTTTTCATACTTTTAAGGGTTGAAATAAAGAAAGAGCTAATTTAATCGTATAGTTGAGTTGATCTTGAGGAGGTAAAGAAATGGGAAGCGTGAAATTGCAGGTATCAGATGAAGGGGGGATAGCGAAAAGGCTGTGGAACAAGTTCAAGAATGAGAGGGCTTTAGCTCTTTACAGCCCTTTCGCAGTTTGCTTGGCTACGGGAAATCTGAACCCCAATTCTTTTATTCATTGCATCTCTCAAGATGTCTACTTTCTTCAAGCCTTTGCTCATGCGTAAGCCACTTTCATCTATTTTTTTGTTTATTTGCTTGTGTGCATATTTTGGATACGGTCAAATTGGTGTTTATATGATTTGAATGTATTGTAATTTGGGACAGTAGGAATTAGGAACTAGTTTTGTTGGTTGAATTATAAGAGTTAAGACAGGGGAAGGTTATTGTAAACTACGCTTGAAATTAGAACATTTTTGCCCGAGGGTGGCTGCATCAAATAGGAAAGGATTATTTGAATCATATAATTATAATGAAATATATGATGAATCAATTTCGATCAAATTTGGAAAAAGTAAGAAAAATTGGTTTGGTAAGAAAAAATGTTTTGGTCCTCTTATCTTTACTTATTGAGCCGAGAGATCCATGAATCCGGATGCTGATGCACATGGATACAACTGTCCAATGGGAGCAAGAAAGAATATTTCGTTGTTCCTGAGCAGAAGAGCTCTTTTCAGATAGTATTTGATCTGGTGACCTCTGTGCGCGCTTTTCATATAATTGTTTTGACTTTGAACATCTCAACAATCTTCTTGTATTGGCTGATCGAATGAAATAATTTTTTCTGAATAGAGGGGAAAGCATTTGTTTTGCGTTGATAAAGTTTTTCCAATGCAGGTATGAATTGGCAGAAGAATATATAGATGACGAGGAGGACAAGGAAGCCATTGCCAGGTTGAGAAAACGTGTTCTGAAGAGGTTTAGGAACTTTGATTCACTTATTCGTGTGAGGGCCCAAGCTATGAAATCTTGATCATATTATACATTTGAGCCATATAAGGGATACAATGCAAAAATATCTATTTTGAGGTTCTCTTAATAATTTATGTGGCTTTTTTATTGCAGGATTGGGGCTTTGAGCCACCTAAGGAGAGGACTTGCGATGCTGCAACAGTTAAATACACAGAATTCTTGGCGGAAACAGCCTCAGGGAAAGTTGGAGAGGAAAAATTCTCCGTTAAAATTGTTACACCCTTTGAAAAGACAAAACTTGCTGCTTATACATTGAGCGTGATTTCACCATGCATGAGGCTCTACAGCTTCATCAGTAAGGAGATCCAGGCTCGTCTAGATCCTGATGATGGTGAGCACATCTACAAGAAGTGGCTCAACAGTCTTTCTTCTCGAAAATTTGAGGTTTGTTTTGTTTGGTGTTTCCTAGTGGGATGTTCTTGTCAAAAACCATCGTAATTTTGCTGTTCTAAATTTAGGCATCAGCTTCAAGAATTGAAGATTTACTAGATAAACTAAGCATTTCTTTAACCAGTGAAGAACTAGATGTTGTCGAAAGACTTTATCATAGAGCTATGAAACTAGAGTTGGACTTCATCTGGGCTCAATCAATTGTTCAGCAAACCATAGTTCCTTTTTCAAGACTCCTCAGCAACGCTGAAGACAACCTCATCATATTTTGCGACTTTGACTTGACATGTACTGCTTTTGATTCCTCCGCGCTTTTAGCTGAGCTTGCAATAATCACAACGACCAATGGTTTTGGTCCGATGCCATCTGCAGATATCCGGACTACATGGAGCGATCTTTTCAGCCAATACGTAGAAGAATATCAACAATGTGTAGAAAGCATCATTCACGTTGAAACAGGAATAGATAAATCTCTCCAAGGTTCGACACATTTGCTAGCAAGAACATCCTATGCTTCTTGATCCTCAGTAGCTAACTGTTATGCTTGATGTAATCACAGCTGAGGGACTGGACTATGAAGGACTATTTGAAGCACTGAAGAAAATCTCTTACTTTGAAAAGAGGGCTAATGCGAGACTGATTCATTCTAATGTACTGAAAGGATTAAATTTACCAGACATAAAACGAGCTGGTGAGCACCTCAATTTTCAAGAGGGCTGTAAAAAATTCTTCCAGAATGTTGTGGAAAATAAAATTTGTGCCACCAAAGTTCACGTGCTGTCATATTGCTGGTGCAGTGATCTAATTAGGTCTGCATTTTCATCAGGTATGCCTTTCCCGCCCTATTTAAATTCTAATATATTTTCGCTTACATATGAAGAGGAGATTATTGTAATTTAAATATAGAAAGATTAAGAGCTTTAGCCCTCTTGGAATTCTGTCATGGATGATCTTATTCTAATTTCTGTTCAATCAATACCAGGGAACCTAAATACGTTGAATATACATTCGAATGACTTAGTTTACAAAGAAACTATCTCCACCGGTGACATGATCATGAAGATGGAGTGTCCCATAGACAAGCTGCGAACATTTAATGAAATTACAAGCAAGAATAACTGTAAGCCCTTGAAAATCTACATTGGAGGTTCTCTTGGTGATTTGCTTTGCATGTTAGAAGCAGATATTGGCATTGTCATTGGCTTGAGTACCAGTCTGATGAGTGTTGCGAATCACTTTGGTGTTTCTTTTGTTCCATTGTTCTCTGGTTTGATAAGTAAACAGAGAGAACTCGCGGAGAGTGGCTCTATAAATCACAAGGGGACGTCTAATACTCTATATACAGTCTCTAGTTGGGATGAAATACATGCATTCATTTTGGGGCAATAGGAGTCCGGTTGGATCCATACCGGAAAAATGAGTTGTTATATGGCTTAAAAAGGTTCGATTTTGCTGCTGCTATCAAAATATAGTTTAGCAACGCCGCACATGATCCTTTAGGTTCCATGCCACCGGTCAGACCTTAACCATTATTTTTACTTGTTGAGGAATGTAACCTGCATGTGGCAGTACATTAGTGCATTAGATAATTTTGTGAACTGGAATAGAGTCTGTTGGTTAAGTGAAACATCCCCTTTTTCTGGATTTTGTATTGATCATATCAATTCATTTATCTATTTAATAAGCTTTGTCTTGGAATTCAGTCAGCTTTAGTGTATGTGTTGAAAATGATAGGGCAAAATTGTATGCATGGTTCTATATTGTGCTTACAGTATTAATCTTCTCTTTTGGTCTGCTTTTAATTGTCTTATGTTCTTTCATACAGATCATACTAAAACTAAGAAAATATATATATTTCAATTTTTTTATATGTTTAATTATATTTTCAGTTTATGAAAAACACTTGGACAAAAAGTATCAACACAAAAGTGAATATCAATTTGATAACATAGTTTTAATTCGTTGATCTTTCACTGGAGACTTTAGTTCTTTAACTTCTTTTCATCTTAATATAGGAGACTATATGCAACTTAGAAACCGTATTCCCATTATCAAATTAACGTTAAATTACCTATAGTTCCCTCTAATTTGAACAATAACGAATTTCACTCATTTAGCTTTTCCTATATCTATCACAAACTACAATGGTTAATATTGTAATACAGCTATTCTAAAGAAACTCGTCATTTATTATTCAAATTAAAGCTCAAAAGTTGTAATAATTTTTTTTTGCAATGGAGGGAGCTGAATTTTTTTCACAAATTACTAGAGATGATTCTTTTAATAAAAAAAATTATTAATTTGGCGAATATCTCATAAACACCTCAATCAAATGTTATAAGATTCTGACCAAACAATATAACCCACGGAATTTACCAGTTTGTGATGCAGCAAACCAAAACGCAACGGATACATCCATACTTGCACTGCATGAAAGAAACAAAAAAAAAAGGTATTGCCGTCCTGGACAACATATGATACGTGACAATAGTATTTAGTAAGATATTTAAGTGATCAAAAGCATCCCCGTTGTGTCAAATTCTTTCATCATAGAGTATCTATAGGCCGTGTTTCAGTCTGTCCTAGATTTTCTTGGATTATTGTCAAATGGGCGTTGTCGATTGTCTCCTGTTCCTTTCGTGAGCTCTTGGAGCTGCAACCAGAAATTGATGAATGCAAGGGTGTTCAAAATGATGAAAATTCTGCAAAATACGACCTTCGGGAGTTGACATACAAAGTCCATTAGCCTCAGATGTTTTCATGATTTTAAGTCTTCTAACTGAGCTCAGAAACATCCTGTCAATGCAAAGATATGTCGTGAAATTATTGACATTGCAGCAGTAAATATAGTTTAATCTTCAAGTATGGTTTCGACCTAACTTATGCCCCAAAAGTTTATTGAACTTGCCTCGAAACAGACAGGTTTTCTTCCGGAAACTAGTTGGTACTGACTAAATTTGTTCATATCGAATGAATAATGAAAACAATTTGCAGATATAGTCGAGCCAAGTGGTGGTTAAAAACATGACATTTTAAGAATAGTGGCAGAGTAAAGACGTTTTAATAGTACTGCGTGAGAAGAATACAGCTCATAAGAAAGACAATTTAAAAAAGCAATATGATAAGAGATATACTCCCAAGGGACATCTCCAACGAGCATCCAGTCTCCTTCTTTGTCTTCATATATGAGAACAAACTCAGATGAATCGTCCAATAATCTCATTGGGCATCTCGTATCAGCCACGACAACTTGCTCCTCCAGACTTGATCCTATAATAAACCAGAGTTGGCAATTAGGCTAGCATCAGGGCACAAACTCGACAATTATATGAGTTCCAACTTAGTTTATCCCAACTAGTATAGTTCTTGTTTGCCAATTCCTGTAGTTTCCATGAATAGCCTCCCTTCTTACCAAGAGGAAAGAATGTTCTTGTGAATTATAGCAATATGAGTACTCTGGCAACTTCCTGTTATAGGTAGAGCGCCTTTTTTTGGGGGTGAAAGTGGAAAAGTGACAGATAATTCACCCTTAGTATTTGAATGTCATTAGATTTTATGCTAGTTCTTTGAAAAAAACAAAGTAAGAGGATAGAAAATTACTTCTGGGGCCAACTGCTGCACCAGGTCTAAACATGCCATCCAATTTATGAGCCAAAGTCTCGTAGCAGCTATGAGCATTCAGATCCACCTTTCGTCCAATCGGGATCCCCTCCATATTCACCTTAACAAAGAAAGAGGTTCTGAGACGTCTTTTTTCGATCACAACGTTATTGTTCTCCTTTTTACATTTATCAGTGGTTGAGGTGAATTCTTCTACGGCTTGTGTTTTTGAATGGTTTACCAAGCTGTTCATTCTGTAAGCTCTGATAGGAGGCCACCCCACAACCTGACTGCTTCCATAAATTGCATTAGTTGGGGGGAAGTCAAAACTCCATTGGATAAATCATTTGAGTCATTATTTACGCAGCTTTATTACATATTAAAGCCAGTAGATATCTCAATACGTAAGATATTTTAATGCAAACAAAACCTGTTAAAATATGGTTAAATAACACAACTACTAACAAGATTAGTCCAAGGCCTTGTTGTCCGGCATTTCATTTCTTGGATAAGATTTCTATATAAGCCTGTAAAAGTACTCGATGTATATCCATCAAGTATCCGTATTAGACATAATTTGACAAGATATGCGGCTATTTTAGGAGTACTCATACATCATAGATTAATCGTTGTTTTAAATTTCGTCATAAATAAGCGGCCAGGGGTGAATGCATTAGTTGGGAGGGATTTTTTATTTTTATTTTTTAAATATATATATTAGAGACTTTATTAGCAAGTAATCCTAATGATGCACAATCTTGGTAAGTTGAGGCTCATCAAATGGGAATTGTTAAATTAGAACCAGGAAAAAATATTAATGCTGAAGTTACGAAAGAGCTAACCGGAAAAGAGTTTATATCGAATACGAAAAAAGATGAGATTGAATCAGAGTCGGAAAGAACAGTTGGGCAACACTTGGGCTTTTATATATATGAGTTATAATTGTAGAAAATTATTAATAATTTATATTTTTGAAACTGGGTTTTTGATAAAAACTTGAAAAATTTATCTTACATTAATTATATTTATTATATATTATTTTATTATTGTTATTGTCGGATATTTAAAATTATATACTAAAAACTTGAAAAATAATATATTTGATTGAATTAATCGATATTTTTTTAAACATATATATAAAAAAATTAAAAATAAGATAAAGAATGGGATAAATTGAAAAATTAACAAAAATTTAAATTTTTGTTAACCGATACTTTAGATACGAGACTCAACAGAACTAATCGAATCTTTTTAAAAATAAAAACTAAAATTCTAAATTAATTCGGTTCGATTAATTAATACATTAATACGATTTATTAAAAAAAAATACTTCCAAAAGCAACGAAACAAAACCCAATATACCTCAAAATCCTGGTAAAATTTTGGATTTCTCAACTATGGAAACGAAACTTAACTTCGACATTTTTCCGCAAAATTTCCAGAGAAACTTCAAGGAACTTCACGAAAATAAATACATACAACAAATATTTAAGACCATGGTATTAATTAACAACCAGTAGATTATAATTAAACATATTAGAGACGCAAATTGGGAAAAAATCGAACACACAACAGAAACACTCCCAACAAAAGACAAAGATCTGATCTTGCACAAACAAAAAAACATTGTTGTATCTCAGCAAGAACAAGGATTCACACACAAACATAAACATATGACAGAAATATGAATCTAAAAAGTGCCGAATTGATACCTAACTCCAGGACGGCCAGGAGGGGAAGAGGGTTCCGCAGTTCTCTTTGAACCGCAGCAAGCATTGTTTTTAGTTTTAATGTTGGAAGATGAAGAAGATGATGACGAAGAATCTTTATCAGAGACCACCGGACGAAAACCTTCGGCCGTCAAGATTCTAGCGTACTGATCCCAAGAGCCTCCCGCCTCCGCAACGGACGGCGGCTTATTCTTAGCCTTTCCACCACCACCACCACCGAGACTGAGGCCGAGTCCCAACTCCAACTCAGACCCATGCGGGTAAGAAGAAGATTCCTCGGATAAAGTCGACATCGACCCACATGAAATCACACCACCACTGGTTCCTCCACCGGGAATAAGCGCTTTTTGCATCAAATATTCAATTTTTTTTTTTTTTGGGGAAGATGTTAGAAATTCAACTGGTAGGCCTAGAATAGAGAAACGAAGGGGTTTTTATTTGGAATAAAGATCAATTTTCGGACAGTGGAAGAAAAAGTCGGGACGAGTGGGTGTCGAAGGGGAGAGGTGGGGCCCATATGTCTGCTTTTCCCTTAACAAAATTATAGATTTCTTCCGAACCATCTAATAACTTCACTCTCTAATATTTTCACATATTATTATTATTTTACTATAAAATAGCTATCCAGTAAAAACTGACAACAGGTGGGCATGGAATGGATTTGACCAATTTCAGGATCTACCCCGTTATATATAAAACTCGGACCTACCCCGCCTCGCCCCGCTCAAACCTGCGAACCCTGTGGGTTCTATCCGCCCCGCCCCGCCCCGGTTCCAGTTTTTTTATTTTTATTTTTTTAAAAAAAAAAATTAGCTAGAAATCAATTTTGAAACACAAAAGTTGAGTTTTGTGATTAAATTTCATGTTTCTCTAGTAAATATTTATAATAAGTATTGTAAACTATCTTTAAGCTACTAAATATTTATTAGTTTGCTCTTATTTCCTTCAAAATGACCAACTTCTTTAACATGAACACATGAAATTTGATATAAAATTAAAATAATGACACTTTATTGTTCAATCACAAAAGTAAAATGTATAAGCAATATCAAATTTTTTTTAAAAAAAATTAAAAATGTAAAGCGGGGCGAGTCCAGGGAGGGTTTGGCCAATCTCAGGACCCGCCCGACCCGCTTCCAAACCCGGTTGAAGCGGGTCCAGACCCACCCCGACGGGCGGGTTCAATGCGAGTTTGGGTCTGGACCCGTCCCATTGCATACCTAATCTCTAGCAAGTCCTTTTTTAGTTTATTTTTAAAAAGGTATTATTAATCATTTATATATTTATTAATTGGGACATAAACGAGATCTAGTTTAGCTGTGTAATAATTAATTTGGCAATAATACAAAAATAGTTGTATTAAACATAAATTTTGGTACTAGGTTTTGTTTGGTGTTATTAGGTGCATTCCATATGTTACTAATATATGTGGATTGTATATTTTCAATTAGATCTTATTTGTAGGAACAAACAACAAAAGTTAATTCGTATCGGAAGATCTCATATTTTAGTTTGTAATCAAGATGTACATAGCTAAAAAGAAGGGGTTTTTTATGTTTGATAACAAATATTCTACATGAAATATTTCATTTAGACGACTGGATTGGCTGTTAGGCAATAATATTCTATTTTATATATAATATTTAGGCAAAAATAGTTTTTTTGATGTTCTACGTGAAATATTTCATATGGATGATTGAATTGACTGTTACTCTTCAAGACATCCTAGCCCTCGAGGAGTGAAGGATTTTTTGACCTATATTTCCAATTTTTAGACTCAATAATATTTTTTTTAAGTAGGCAATAATATTCTATTTGAAACTTTAGGCAAGCACGAGAGACAACATGATAATGGATGGTGGACAATAGTTCACACTTAAACTTTTTAATTTTTTTTTTCTGATGTGCCAAATTTAACATCGAATGAGGATGTTGAATACGGTGTATTGAACCTCGTGGAGGAGACAGAGGAGCCGTTGAATGTCTCCATCGATTTATGTTAATATTTATAATAAAACAAAAACAAATTGACAAGATATTGGACCCACAAAACAAGATACCAGTCCTGCACAATTCATGTTGTTCGGGCTTACTTAAACAATTTGCTGTTTATGTTAGAATATTTGCCTTAGCAGGTAGGAATTCATAAATTTTGTTAGTTTTTTTTTAAAATACATAAGTTACAACACTCATAACTAATTAGATTTAAGTTAGAACTCTATATATTATTCACATTATATCAGATCAGACTTCTTATATGATTCACTATTATGTCTGCATCATCACCATCACCCAACATTATTAATCCACGTGTTTGATTTATATAATATCATATGTGAGGGTGCATGTTGATAATTGTCACACATTGAGAATTTACAAAGCTTGTTAGATCATTATAATATATATGTGTTACTCCACTCATATTCAATTCGTTTTGTGTTGGAAACTCATGTATTCTTAATAGAGTATTCCCCAAAAATAGAGATGAGCTTATTCACTCGGCTAAGGCTAGAAGCTCCCAAATAATGTATTGATATATCTAACATCATGAAATAAACATTTGGCACCTAAAATGTTTATGTTTAGCATATGATCGCACCTCGATTGGTACACATTGTAAGGCCATCCTTCCGGATTGGAGTTCAAATAATGGTTGTCCTTAGCCAACTCCTCTTGTTTTTTTTAGTGTTAAGACATATAATTCATATCTGATCTGTACAGTCAAAGGTGAGATACGTGGAGAAAACGAGACCCGTAGCCTGATTAGTCAATCGAGTTGAACCCTAAGGTCCGCCATCACCAAAGTACTTTATACATTTAGGACAGCTCAATAGAATGCTTGCGAGCTGTGGGGGCAAAATATAGTTTTTAATGGACAAACTACAAATTTTTAGGCTAAAATTGTAATTTTTTTAAAAAAAAAATTATAAATTTTTTTTTTAAGATAAAAAAAACTTGCGAGTATAGAGGAGCCTAATGATACAAATCCAAATAAAATCAACGAAGATTCATTTTAGATCAAGTAAAGAGTCGTATCAATTTGAAATAATTCGTTATGAGCATATTATAGCAATTAAAATATGGTGAGTAGTTGAATTATATAAGAATCGTTGTATATAAGAAAACGATCATCATATCATGTAAGAACCATGAGCAAAACAATATCGTGTTACAAATAATCCAACCTTGCCTCAACTTTACATAGCTTTTTTGTCCAAAATGTTTTTAACATTTTTTTAAGGTGGCATTATGCCACTAATTTTATTGAATTGAAAATTAAAATATTGAATTGAAAATTAAATAGTGCATATAGGGAAACTAAACCAAAACATACATCTACTGTAAGATAAGTTGTGCTAAAAAGCATTACACCTGAAGAAACATCAAATAAACCTAAAATCAAACTACAACCAAAATAAAATGTAAAATATCCTCAAGTGACTTAAGATTGCCCTATTTTTTTATGATTCCTACTCCGCAAATTATGTCTTCGTGAGGGGGAGGTGGCAGAAGGTGCTTGTGTTCAGGGGCGGAACTACAGTAAGGGTTAGGGTGGACTTCAGCCTCCCCAGCCCATCTCATAATTAATATATATTTATAATTAGGTCGAGATTTTGAAACCCACAATCACCTTTCATTAAAATTTGAGATTTACCCCCATAAAATATTTGATTTTATCATTCCAAAATATTTTTTGCTTACTTATGCACCCAAAAAATATTTGTTTTTAAAAATTACAAAAATGAAAATAATTTCATATTTAAATGTATTTTTTTAAAATATTTAAATATACATCATTTTTAATAAAAAATATTTCTTTTAAAATATTTTTTTCTTGTAAATGAAGATTGTGAATGAAGTGGCGGGTAAAACGTATGGATGTGGAGCACAATTATACAATAACTAACGAGTATGCGAATGATGTGCTTATACTAAATAATAATGAAAAATAATATATTATTTCATACAAAAGAGGTTTAAAATTTTACCATTTTAACATAAATTATATTAAATAATAGTTATTTTTTTATGCTCAGCCCCCTATTTGAAATTCCTAGTTACGCCCTGCTTTTGATATCACCTCAACCACATCCTCAGAATCTGTGCACCGATGCTCCCATGATTCTTCATGACCATGTTTCTCCAAGTATTCTTGACTGAGGCGCTGCATCAACTCAGCATCATAAGAAAACTCATCATCCTGGACATTATTAATGACCTCCCAAGCCAACCCGAAACAGGAAAGAAAACTTATCTTCATCCTCAACCAGTTTAGCCCACCCATGGTTTCGTGGATGACGAAGAAATTTAGACTCAATTTTCGAAGGTTCACCCTTAAAGAAACATATTTTTTATTATTTTAAAAACCCTATTTAATTAATGTTGTTGAGGAATTAGTTTTGGAATTCGAGTTTGTAGTCATTTTCAAATGGCCTCCAATACTATTTTCCTAACAGATATTGCAAATTCTAAAATTATATTCCTATGAAGTTTACGGTTTATTCTTGGCTATCCCATGGGGTGGTGCCCTCATGGGGTAGTCTCATCCATTAGATTGGTATATTTTCATCAACATTGGATGGGAATATACATATCCAATGGATGAATCTATCTCATGGGGCACCCATGGGGTAGCAAAGACCAATTCGAAGTTTACATATCCTTGGTGGGAAATTTTTGGTGCACCCAATGCACCAAAACCAACACACATATATATTTATCCAATACATTGTGTATATGTTTTGATCTTTGATTACATCGGATCCACCCATGAATTTTTCGGTCCTTGTATATATTAAAAGATTTTTTCAACCATAACATAGATAGAAACATTTCAGACATCATCTGTCAGATTTTTGATATGGGACAACAATGTCATGTCTGACATGTTTAAAAAGTCAACTGCAGCCTTAGGCTAATGTATTGTCTCGAATTGTAGCCGGCAAAATAGAACTTCACAAGACAGAGTTTGCCAAAATTGCCAAATGTTTGGCTACAGGATTCACTGTCACTTCCAATCTCTTATTTCAGTTTAATTACACATTGATAGGTCATTTCAAGTACAGTATCTTAATAGTTGCCATGGTTACTAGATCTTAACAATCTTTCAGTTTATGGTTTTATTTAAACATCTTACTCTAAGGAAACTTAATAAAAAAACCCCCAAATCATTTATTATTTCATTCGTGGGGACAAGCAAAACGACTCTGGTTGAGGCGACCAATTTCAGACAAATCAATATTGGGCATAAACAATGGCTAGAATATCGATTCGACCGCTATCTCGTCAATGAATACCTCATAAACTTTTCTTCGCACTTCTCTGTGTGGTTGGGTTGTATGGTGGAAGTTTGATGATTGCGGGTGATTATAGTTATTTGAATGGATATATTGTTGAATTTTTTGGAACTATGGTGAGATGGTGTGGGTTGAATTACAGCTTGCGGTGGCGGTTGTGTCGAGATACTCATGGGATCGACCGAGGATTTTGGAGACTGTGTAGTGGTGACAGAAGTTTGGCTGCTATTTTTTATTTTGTTTGATTACAAATGCTTGAAATTCTATGTCAATCAAAGTTGAATTGTAAATAATATATTTCAGTATAGGAAAATGGTTATTAAAAAGTTTCCTTTTATATTTCTCATTAGGAAGTGATTGTGTTTCAATGGTATGTATGGATTTCTGAGTTTATAATCAAGAGATGCGCTAATGACTCTTCTTTAGAAGTGTTCTTGTAATGTTTTTCAAGTTCTTAGGTTTACAATCTCAAAAAATATAATACCACAAATTAGTATGTATATAGTACCACATATTAGATTATATGGTACCACAAATTAGATTATTTAGTACTCCAAATGAGATTATATAGTCCCAAAAATCACCTTTAGTAGTATCACTAATTAATTTACATAGTACCAAAATTATGTTACATAGTACCAAAATTATGTTACATAAACCAAAAATTAGATTATTTCGTACCACAAATTAGATTATATAGTACCAAATATCACCTTAGTAGTACCACCAATTATTATATATAGTACCACCAACTAATATGTATAGTACCATAAATCTGTATATCTAGTACCGCACAGTAGCTTATATAGTACAACCAAGTATGTTATTTAGTATCAAAAATATATTTTATTTAGTACCACAAATCAGTATATTTAGTACCACATATTAGCTTATATAGTATCACATATCAGTATATTTGGTACCACAAATCAATATATTTAGTACCACAATAGCTTATACATTACAACATTGTTATTTAATACAAAAAAAATATGTTATTTAGTACCACAAATCAGTATATTTAGAACAACATATAATCTTATTTATTACCACAGATCAATATATTTGGTACCACAAATCCGCGCTCGAGCGCCCATGGTTCTGCCCACTATAATTTTTGGCAGATTGACAGAGCGTCTGTCATGCGCTTGAGCGCCTATGATTCTGCTTTGGAGGTGAAAATTTCGTCAGCTTGTATTACAATTTAGTATTTTGGTCATAACTTTCTCATACGATCTTTGAATTAAAAGAATTAGCTATCGACGCGAATATAACAAAAGGTTTTACAACTTTTATGTTGACCACTCCAAAATATAGATTAAACATGAAGGATTTCGAGAAGAAAGAAGTGACACGTGTTCTGGTACCTCAAATCAGCATATTTAGTACCACATAGTAGCTTATATAGTACTTCAAATTATGTTATTTAGTGCAAAAAATATGTTATTTAACACCACAAATCAGTATATTTAGTACTATATTTAGCTTATATAATACCACAAATCAGTATATTTAGTACAACATAGTAGCTTATATAATACTACAAATTATGTTATTTAATACGAAATATATGTTATCATACATTTAATATATGGTAAAGATATATATAACTTGATATATTTGCAAATAGATTTATATACAATATGTTATTTTTATGTTATATAACATGCAAAATATATATTTCACATCTAATCTTACTTATTACCACATTATCATTAATTTTAATAGATGATAAAGATATATATAAGTTGATATATTTGCAAATAGATTTATATATTATGTTATATAACATGCAGAATAGATAGTTCACATATAATCTTACTCAGTATCACACTATCATACATTTAAAATATGGTATATATATGTATATATATATATATAACTTGGTACTAAATAATATAATTTGTGGTACTAAATAATATAATTTATGGTATTAAATATACCGATTTACGGTACCACATATATATTGATTTGTGGTACTATATAGTTAATATGTGGTACTGAATAACATATTTTTTTTATAGTAAATAATATAATTTATAGTATTATATAAGTTACTTTGTAGTACTAAATATATTGATTTATGGTACCAAATATAATGATTTGTGGTACTATATAAGTTAATATGTGGTACTAAATACTGATTTGTTGTACTAAATAACAAATTTTAAGTACTAATGATATAATTTGTGGTACTATATAAGCTACTATGTGGTACTAAATATACCAATTTGTGGTACCAAATATACTAATTTGTTGTACTATATAGTTAATATGTGGTACTGAATAACATATTTTTTGTAGTAAATAACATAATTTACAGTATTGTATAAGTTACTTTGTAGTACTAAATATACTGAGTTGTTGTGGTACTATATAAGAATATGTGGTACTAAATATACTGATTTGTGGTAATAAATAACATATTTTGGGTACTAAATGATATAATTTTAGGTACTATATAAGCTACTATATGGTACTAAATATACCAATTTGTGATACCAAATATACTGATTTGTGGTACTATATATTTAATATGTGATACTAAATAACATATTTTTGTAGTAAATAACATAATTTCTGGTATTATATAAGTTACTTTGTAGTATTAAATATACTGATTTGTGGTACCAAATATACTGGTTTGTGGTACTATATAAGTTAATTTGTGGTACTAAATACTGATTTGTGGTAATAAATAACATATTTTGGGTATTAAATGATATAATTTATGGTACTATATAAACTAATCTGTGGTAGTAAATATACCGATTTGTGATACCAAATATACTGATTTGTTGTACTATATAGTTAATATGTGGTACTAAATAACATATTTTTGGTAGCACATAACATAATTTGTGGTATGATATAATTTATATGTGATACTACATAAACTAATTTGTGGTAATATATATACTGATTTGTGGTATTATATAAACTAATTTATGTTAATATATATACTAATTTGTGGTACTCTATAAGCTAATTTGTGGTACTACATAAGCTAATTTATGGTACTATATAAACTAATTTATGGTACTATATATCCTAATTTGTGGTGTCATATGTGGTGCCATATAAGCTAATTTATGGTACTATATAATCTAAGTTGACTTCCTTCAAACCTTATTTTCTTATCATATATACTAATTTGTGGTACTATATATACTTGATTTGTGATCCTATATATATTAATTTGTGGTACTATGTAAGCTAATTTGTTGTACTATATATACTTATTTGTGATAATGTCTATACTAATTTATAGTACTATATACTCTAATATGTGATACAAGATAATTTATGGTACTATATGTATTGATTTGTAGTACTATATAAACTAATTTATGGTAATATATATACTAATTTATGGTGCCATATAAGCTAATTTGTGGCACTGTATAATTTAAGTACTTTGAACCTTATTTCTTCATCTATATATACTAATTCGTGGTATTACTTTGTGATACTATATAATCTAATTTATGGTACTATATATACTAATTTTTGGTACTACATAATCTAATTTATGGTACTATATAATCTAATTTATCGTATTATATATACTACTAATTTGTGGTACTTATAATCTAATTTGTGGTACTATATATATTGATGTATGATATTGTTTATACTAATATTTTGGTACTATATAATCTATTTGTGGTACTAGATGACATAATGTATGGTACTAAATAAAATTACACATCTTATAAAAAATAAAATTAACTATTGTTCCTTAAATTCCTTAAATGACAAAAAAATATGAAATTAATTAAAGTACATCAACGTATTCTTCATCATAAAAAAATTATAATTAATATATGGTGGGGCGGGTCTAGAGCGAGTTATGTAAAACCCAATAACCACCCCACACCCGCTTCAAAAACCTGTTGATTAGGTCCAAACCAGGACAGGATGGGTTTAATACAAGCCCAAGTCAGACCAGGTCCATTGACATCCCTAATTATTGGGTATGATGATGTAATAGAATTTGAAATCAAATATAAATGCAAATTTGAAAGGCACCAATAGTTTAACATATATTTTTTCGTAGCCCAATTATTTTTATAATAATCAGCCACATGGAGAGCGAAGGTTACTTGTAGATTAGAATTTATATACTGTAGATTAGAATTTATATATTGTAATTGGGCCGTGGATAATTCGCGTGCGCCCAACCCTGTCCACAGTACACGAGGAAAAGGAATAAGGTTACAGGCCTGGAGAGCTACAATAGTTGTAGAACATCATGAGATGAGAACTTAAAGAGCATGGGGGAACTGTTTGACGAAGTTTCAGAAACGATCTTACCTCAAACACCAAGTTGAGGAGCCATGTAATAAAAGGAGAGGAAACACATGCAGACAGATACCATACACTCCAACATGGTTTGTTTGATGATGCCCTTAAGAGTAGTGCCCTTAGGGGCATCATCACCATTCATTTGGAATCTTTTTTAAAAAAGGAAAAAAATATTCCACGTGGATGGTGGATGATATCCCTGAGGGTAGTGCCCTTCAGGGCAGCAACACCGTTTCCCTCCAACATCCAAACTTAGCAATCAAAAGAATGTTGGGCCTTTTTATTCTACGTTTGGATTCCCAACATATGCCATATGGTGTGAATTTCCATTAAAATGTGAGGAACCCACGTCATCCATTTTTGACAGTGAGATGGGGAGAATGACTCTAAATGGATTATAGGCAAGCCCAGTTGTTCAAGGGCAAATATCAACATATTAGTTTCACTTGTGTTTATCGAGTTTGGACAATTGACATAAAT
This sequence comes from Haberlea rhodopensis, assembly GCA_907163345.1. Taxonomy (NCBI): domain Eukaryota; kingdom Viridiplantae; phylum Streptophyta; class Magnoliopsida; order Lamiales; family Gesneriaceae; genus Haberlea; species Haberlea rhodopensis. The sequence continues at coordinate 122,829 of CAJQUN010000021.1, read as the reverse complement.
TCTTGTAATAACTATGTTTTTCAAAAAACTTAATAGAAGCATGTTTTGCGTTTATAAACATGAAACAAGAACGAACCCCACAACATGATATCTTAAATGCTAGAAATTTTCAAATACACAAGAAGAAACACATCATTGCGTGAAAGCTGATAGACCAAGAAATGTAGCAAGGGTCCACCGAATGAATCATCTTTTCGATGGCACTTCACCTCCCACTTCACACTAAGCTAGAACATTTATACAAAACTATGCTTAATTTAATTTTTTCTTGCAAAAAACTATGTATAATTGATATTACTTATGTCAAGGCTTAAGAGAGCAAAGAAAATATCATGCAAGTTTAAGATTTGAATCACTTGGAGGAACACTTGCAGAATGTAACACAAGGTTATGGATATCAATCACTTCGAGGCAAAGAGTTATAACATCTGCAATTGACTTAAGAAACAAAGGGAGACATCAAAAAACTTTCTTACCTCAGAGAAAGAGTTGAATGGCACCATGTTTTCAGTTTCAATCACCGTGAGAAAAATCAGAGTCATCACAAATCCATGAGCAATTATCTAGGTAGAGCTTAACCTGGAGCGATCAAAAAACCTCCTGAGCAGTAAGCATAGACTTCTGATGACATCTTGCATCATGGATAATGACCTCCTACATAATTTGTTATTTTTCATTCAGGGATGGAGTACAAATACAACTACTGGACGAATAAACTTGACTTCTATTTTCATCGGCGTCTCTATTTGCATCAATGTGTATCCACTCTCTTGGAATGGAACAGATTTGACTATAATTTCTCAAATCTTGTCTTTTAATATCTTCCTTGTATCCAGGATACCTGGATCGTGGAGTAGCTACAGATTTTATGATCTCATTAGATTGTACACAATTTACAACAAAGTTGCTATTGCTTTGTTTTCAACTTTCTGCTCTCGTCAAAACTCAATACAGATGAATAATGAGAATAGAAGGGCTAACATCTTTCATCTCCAATCCAATTGTTCTTCTCCTTTGGCCCTGTGGGGCCTTCCTCTCCAAACAACTCCAATGGTAACTTGTTAAAGATGCTCTCCGCAGAATTTCGAACTGTCACAGGTAACATTTTGATGAATTTATCAAGCTTGGTTCTTGAATCATAGGCAACGGGTGGGCCCCACTCTCTCATATATTGTAGCCAAAATGGTTCTTTAATGACTCCATCGCCAAGATATTCAGCTGCAATAATTTCATAGTTCTGGCTTGAATCGATGTAATAATTACTGCGAGCAGTATCATTCCTCGATCCAATCCCAAGTTTTGCTGAACCCTGAATATGGTTTCCAGGATGAGGAAAGCTAGTATGGCCACCTTTTGAAGAATAAATGATGGCCTTGTTTCCCTCAATGAACTCCAGATCAGAGGCGTCCACCCATTTGCCACCACTGTGTTGCGAAAAATAGATGCTCCATAGCTCTCCGGTGAAGTTGCTTATTCGAAGAGCGAAGTGTTCCCAATCACCTACATGCTGCCCAATCTTTCCAAGAGCAACATTCATCATCCCCAACTGCAGTGTGGCTGGTCCATTGAAGGGACAAAATAGCCACATCACAATATCTGTGAATGTCCCGCCTAACGCCGGTTTTACGTGTATGTAAAGTTTTGCACTTTCTAGGTTCCCACGCTTAACATTCTCTCTCCGACTATCAGAAGGCAAATCTATCCAATACTTCCCATCATTTGTCTCTCCACATGGAAGATTGGAACCTTCAATATCAATAGCCTCACCACCAGAGTTATGGCTATTGAACAACATTGCTCCATTTCCAAAGAACCATGAAACAGAAGATGGCAGATAAACCTCATCAGGATGGAAGAAGACTGTGGGTCCATAGTGCCGGACAAGTGCGTGAATATGATCTATATTGGGCATGGCATGTAAACCCTGATCTAAGTTTTTCAAACACACGACATTTAATTCTTCGCCTTGACTCCAGTAGCTACTGCAGTAAAAAGTACCCACAGACACGCCTCTCCCATATATTCCCCGATGAAGAGGTCTCATGCTCAAAACTACAAAAGGTGCTTTTGAAAACTTAGAGTGGGTGTTGACTATCAAGCTATAAGCTTCACATGCATCCGTTAAGTCAGCACGAACACATTTGACTTCCTCCAAATCTGGTTTCTCTGATTTGTTGGTCACCACAAAGCCTAATGCTTTATAACCCTCAGGCGGTTGGGGTAACCAGAAGTATCCGCATCCATTCAAGTTATCATCTTTTCCATCATTAGAACACCATATCAATGAATAACCCACGGGATTCAAGAGCGGAGGCATGTAGTTAGAATTATGGTTGCAAATGCCATGTGATTCAATCTTAGCTGTTACACGTGCGACAAGGACAAACCCTCTTAGAGGGCTTTCATTTGATTGGCAGTGGTGACCAAGACAGAAAAATCCATCAGGCAAAAAAATTGGTTTATAGAAGCTAACACCTTGTTTTCCATCCGAATTGCAACCCCATATAAACTGAAACTTTGTTATTTGGCAAACCTCCAATTCTCCTAATTTAATCATCGCGGTGCCAAATCCAGAACCTATATATTTAAATACAAATTATCACTAAGGAATAAGAGAAGGCTATAGTAAGGCCAAATTAAAATGATCCATACTAGCGATCCAATCCAAAAAGAATATCATATCTAATAAAACAATAGATTACATAAAGATGTTAGGCTGAAAGGTAATGTGAAAAAACTAAACTGATATCGATGCAATATGTCAACCAGAAAATAAGCTCATAAATTGGTCTGGAAACAAATATCGAGTATTTTCCTTTTGTTATTATTATATGTTAAATGAAACCAAAAAGACAAAATGTGAAGAACTCAATTCTATCTCTCCCTCGTTACGAACAAAAAGGGGTGGGGTTGGGCAAGTACAATGATATTAGACTACGCTGCGCGTCCTTCATGAGAAGGAAGATCTCATAAAAAGGGCTAAGGTGGAACTGTAGCTTTACATGTCTTGGCTCGGCTCAGGATAGATTGTGTAAGAATGATTCCTCCAGTATTTGTTCACTAAACCACTAGCAAATGATACTCTATCTGAAGCCACAGAAACACGTGAAGCAGACCTTTTGTTCAAGAGAAGTACCTTTCATATTGGAACAAAAAATTTGTTCAGAGGCGAGGAAATTACGACGCGATAAGGAAGTTTTTGATTGTTTGGAAGGCAGGGGAATATAGAGAAAATTATGATATTCATTCCTGAAACAAGTGTTGAATCCATAAATAATTCAAACAAGAATGGAAAAAAAAATCATACTTCACACTGTCAAATATAACTTTTCAAGAACTAGATACATTACAGGAGGAAAAACAGGGGTAAGTTCCAACAGTGCGCTCCTAAAACTTCCACAAAAAAACCATTTTTCCATTATCTGGTGTCGAAAATCCTAGAAAAATGAATTTTTTATGGGCAAAACCTGATAAAAAATTTGTTTATTTAACCATTTCTGATCGTAGATAAAAACAAGAGACACATCGAAAGGTGCCTGTATAGCAAAAAACCATTGAACATAAAAAAACTGAACCAATTTCAACGAAGAAACCTTCACTGGTTTTAACTTAATATGATCACAGCACCCATTTAATCCGAAAACACCCAAACAACGCGAAAAGGGCAAACATATTTCTGATACATTAGCAAAAATGAGCAATTAAAATACCAATCCCAGGCCAAAAAAAACATGCATGAATCCATATCTCACACCCATATAATAAAAACAATTGAGCCCAGAAAAAAAACTATTCAAAGCCACAACTTCATGCCTTGGGACCATTTGGGAACTGGACCGGGCAGAACGAAAGTTTCTGGCTCCGGTCGCATGTAATCGGCGGCTCTGCTCCAAAATAAGTATTTGCGTCCCAACATTTTGGCACCAGCCCAATTTTTCTTCGTAAAATACCGTAATTTAAACAACAATATCGAAGCCCTGCTGATATCACACAGATTTTGATAATTGCTTGCTTCAAATTTCGCAATAGTAAGAACAGGTGCATATATTCTTCCTCCAATCGTAGATCGCCTCCTGTGCACGATGTAAAAGGAAAAAAGGTTGCGTCAATTTTGATGCGGGACCCAAGTCGGATCCGATCCATGATACGTGTAATGTGTGTGATTTATACGTGTCGGAACACAAAATATAATAAATATAGTTTGCTCAAGAGTCAAGAACACGGGTTCGCCAGGTGGTCACGACATAGTTGTTTTTTTAAAAATAGTTATTAAAAAATTCAAAAAAGTTGAATATTTAAATCAGAATAAATTTTAAAAAATTATTATTTAAACAAACTTTTCCATAATAAAATATATAAAAATATAAAAGTTATTCCGTGATAATAAATTCGTGGACTATTATTCATTTAAAAGGCATAAGTTTCATTCTCAAGTACCCATTCCCCATATTATTATTTTAATAAAAAAAATCTAGTTGAGAATTAGACACAAAAAATAATAATAAATTTGTTTAAAAACAAAAATATATTAAAATTTAAAGTAAATAAAAACTTTACACGTCTAGTCACCCAATCTCACCTTCTCCAAACTCCAAACTTCATTCCCGATTTCCTAAACCAAGAGAGATCCCACTAAATTCCATAATGTATTTTCATCATAAAGTCAATCGAAGCACAACCAACATTGTAACATCGATCAAAATTCAAAATTACGCAATATCACCACAATTTCAAGAACTGAAACACCGACAAGATCAGGAAGGTTCAAGAAAATGAACAAACCCAAAGGAAATTCAGCAAAACAACTGAAGAATCAAATGGATCCCTAATTGTTCCAAATGTCGCCAAAAATCGCACAAGTAATCGACATAACGCACAATTTTAACAAAAGCATCAACTTTTTAAAAAATTTACGTTCCATCTTCCGCACCATCGATAAATCGCCGATTTCCGATTTCATAATGCCTATCCAATGCAACCGACATTACAATCTGGAACTTCGGATCGCCCTTCAACGTTCATGTTTCGGCTGTTCCGCGGCCGAGAAAATAAACCATGATCAAGAGTCTTTTTTAAATTTATACATGTCGTGTGTGTGTGTGTGATACGAATATGATTCATGCAATGAGTCATACATAGGATGAAACACAAGTCAGAGGGAATTCAGGCGGAGGAGTTGAGAAAATAGTAGTGGTGGGCTTGGTAGTTGGTTAGTAAAATGTACAAGGAGTTAGTAGTTAAAAGTGTAGTGAATGTCAGGGAAGCAATAACCAGCATACACTTACTGTAAATGAGATATAAATAGGGGAAGATAGCCATTGTAAAGGAGGCTGGATCAATAAGAAATAAACTTCTTTTTCTAAAATTCTTCTTACTCTCCCACATTCTTACGAGACTGGGTTGTCTCGAACTAACCCTACACTTCTCGCATTTACAATACATCAATGGTGCTCTCGTTGATTTCAATTCGCATATCTTCTTGTGAATTGATCACTGTTAGTCGAATTTCAGTGAATTTTTGTTCATGTTTTGAATCAATTTGATCTGTCTACCAAAAAAATGAATCTATGTGTTTTTCTGTTCTAGGATTTCATTTTGACTCTTTCGCATTGTGCTCAATTTTTCAGCGTGATTTCTGTTCTTGATTCCTTCTTTCAATTGAGCAAAATCTTTCTTTATTTGTGCGTTGGAAATCGTCGATTGAGTTGTTAAGCCAATCTCCAAATTGTGTTTCAAGCTCCGTGAAATTGCTCGTTCAGCATTCAATTGTACTACTTACACTCGAAATGTTCATCATTCAATTGTACTACTTTCACTGGAAATTTTCTTCGGCGATCGCGTCGAGTTTTATGTTGCTTTGTCGGCGGCAATCTCTTGACAATTTATGCGATTAACATCCATTTTGCTGAGGTGATTGTTTGGTGATCGCATTTGGTTCGCTTAAGCGTCGTCCTTCTCTGTTTCATTTCTCGTGAGATTGCACCTCCGAGAATCATAATCAAAATTGAATAATTCAAAACAGGAATAGAAGATTCGGTCAAGTCTCAGTTGCGTTTGTTGGGGTAATTCCAGTAGCATAACTTTGTGAGTGCATTTCGGAAGTTGCAATTTAGTTCGTTCGCCGTATGGTTTACCATAACGGCCGTTCCAGGTCCGGAACGTCGCCTGCCGTTCCAAAGATCCGGGTAGTTAAGGAGATTGCTTTGGAACGGTGTTCCAAGGACAAAAAACGTTGATTTATCGATGGAACGGAACTGTGAAACAGACAAAAAACGGCGACTTATCGATGGAACGGTGGATTTTGAAATATAAAAGTTGTTAGACATCTCTAATTTATGTTTAATTAATTAAATAAATTGTTATGTGTATTTTAATTAATTTATAATTAAATGATTTGTGAAATAATTTAATTTTTTGTAAACAAAGTGATAAAAAATATTCTGTAATATTGATGATAAATTTTTGTTCTAATAAAATGTACATAAGATTTAGTGATTTTGCAAGTTAGTTGAAAATTTAAATAGTTATAAATTAAATGAAAATATTTCATTTAGTTTGTATATTTTATTTTTTATTAATATTATGATTTGAAAGTAAAATAGTTTTGACATGGTTGTGAAAATTTTCTTATATATTAAGGATAAATTTATGTTTTAATAAAGTGTACATGAGATTTAGAAAAAAAATTAATTTGTTATTTTCTAAAAGTAAAATATTATTTATAATTAAAGAATAAGTAAAATATTATTTATAATTAAAGAATATGAATTTATTTTGTCAAAATATTCCATTCTTTTTGAATTTTTATTATTATTTTTAAAAAATCCGTGACGTGGCTGTTCCGTGAAATGTTATTGTAACTGGAACGATGCTTTCGATTTCGGATACCGTTCCCGCGACTGCAAACCATGCGTATCAGTCTCGTTAATTTTCTGTTGCTGTTGCGATTGTTTTTGTGCACTGAATTCATGTTGACTTTTCTTCCTTGCAATTATCTGAAATTTTTTTGCTTTATCAATCCATTGGACAATTCTCAGCCTCAACTTGTTGCACTGGTGCTATGTTCGTCCTTGGCTTTCTCAATCACGAAGTGATCTTTCATTGTGTTCAATATGTCTTTGTTGACTCAGTGCTTATCTTCACACACTTTGTTCCAGAATACAAAATTTGCGATGACGTTACAACCACATTCAACTATCAATCCTACATTTCAGTCGCCGAAGCCTATGAATTCCTCAGCTACAATTCAGCAACAAAAGTATATGCGATTAGAAGTGCCGCGACAAGTGCATTTCAACGTCATTCTCGCAAATACCATAGCGGTTCAAGAAAATAATGCAATTGTCAAAGATGAGTTGAAATCGATGCGTTAATCCGTACTTGAAATTAAACAATGCACAACGATTACTTCACGGTTACAGATGACATTTTTGGCCAAGAAATGCACCTCATTACTGATGCGACCACGGTCATAGAAACGGAAATAGCAAAGATCAACGACACAAAAGAAATTGATGAAAAGTTCAAGATTTTTGAGGAGGCTGCAGTAGTAAGTGGCATGAAAGAACTTCAGGTATTGGAAGCACAAGATTACGAGGAAGAAAAACTGAATGACATCATTGCAACATTATCAGAAGGTGTTGCTGTAATCTAAGTCGGAGCACAACCTGAAACTGAACTTACAGAGATGACACGTAGCATGGAAGATGCTCTCAAGGCAACAAAGGCATCTGTGGAGGAAGGCGCTGCTATAGTTCAGTACAAAGGAGAATCGAATCAAAGACCAGGAAGAGAAGCTGGAACCTGTGATGTAGAGGGATTTGAATACGCTATTAAGTTCTCTAACCAGTCGGATCGTCACAAAGGAGTGAGCAAGGGTCAGTTCTTTCAAGGTGTTGAGCAGCAAACGTGGTTTTTCCCAGTTCAAGGAATGGGAAATGAGAATTCTCCTCCAACTATTCTTGGGCATGATCGTATTCTTTGGTACCGGGACTTGAACCACAGAGTTACTTGGGAGCTACTGGCTAACTACTGCAAGGGCGCTCCCTTTGTTTCCGGAAAGATAAAATGGCGATCTATGCATTACATTTTGTCTGATATGGTGGAACGGTTAGGGGTGTTACTTTGACAATCACGAAAAAAACTAAACACCGGTCACTCAATTATTGGTTCAGTGAGACGGGTTGCCGTTGGAAGAAACGTCTTGCAATGATTGTGCCGAAGCACCTTGTTCCATGGCCATGGACAAGTCGTACAAATAGAAAGAGATGGCTTCGGTTTTACTGTCGACTGTCGGCTACGTCTGTTGATGATTCTTTGTTTCCTTTTTCACCTCAAGGACAAGGTGAGTTTTAATGGGGTGGGTAATGATACGAATATGATTCATGCAATGAGTCATACAGAGGATGAAACACAAGTCAGAAGGAATTCAGGCGGAAGAGTTGAGAAAAGAGTAGTGGGCTTGGTAGTTGGTTAGTAAAATGTATAAGGAGTTAGTAGTTAAAAGTGTAGTGAATGTCAGGGAAGCAATAACCAGCATACACTTACTGTAAATGAGATATAAATAGGGGAAGATAGCCATTGTAAAGGAGGCTGGATCAATAAGAAATAAACTTCTTTTTTCTAAAATTCTTCTTATTCTCCCACATTCTTAGGAGACTGGGTTGGCTCGAACTAACCCTACACTTCTCGCATTTACAATGCATCAGTGTGTGAACTGTTGCTGTTTAATTATTTTATTTATTCAGCTTCTCTTCTGCATGTTAGTTGTTTTTCTTGAATTTTCCCCTTGGTAAAAGGCCTTAAAACCACTTTTTTTTTTTATAACAAAAATATATTGCCATAGTAATCGTACAAATCAAGTTAGTTATGAACATGAGGCATCAGCTTTGTTTTCTTAGGCATAGCAACAGAGGAGGAGCCATGGTTGCTACTGTGTCTTCTTCTGTCCCTTTTGTTCCCAAGTCTTTTCACTCCATTCAGCTATGTCTTGCCCTTTGCTCTGTTAGTGCATTCTTGAGTTCCTCTTTTTTCTTTTCCTTTTTCATGTTTTTGTCTTGTTTTTGTAGTTACGTCGATTTTGTAGTGTTTTGAAGTTTTTGCTTTCTTGTGTGATTTTTTTGCCATTTTTATGTTTCATTTACCTTTTTGACATATGAGTTTCGGTTAAAGCTATGGCAGAATGCTGCATAAGAGGGTGGGGGTGATGGAGGCATCTTGTGGAAAGAAGTTAGCTTGAAAGAAAAAAAAATTAGATCTTTAACACTGAAGAATACATCTTGATTCTTGAACATGAGGATTTTTTATTTTTATTTTTATTGAATAAGTCAACTAAGTTGATGTCTTCAATAAAATCAATTTTTTTATCAATTTTTTTATTGAAGACGTCAAATAAATTAACATCTTCAAGAAGATATTTTTTCTTATTGAGTTAGCGTCTTTAATTATTTTCATAAACCATCTTATTTCAGGTTATTTTATAAATATTTCTTTTTTGGTTAATAATTTAAAAATCCACTTTTTTTATTAAATACTTTTGTAGTTTTTTACCTACTGATTTCTTCTTTTGAAACTGGAACTATTTTAGATTAACAAATTATTACAACACATTCATCCAAGACCTAGTAGATTTGAGGGAACAAACTAAAAACAACACCAAAGACATGTGTCAATCATCAATAGGAACTGAGACAGGGCGTTCAATCACGGACAATATCCACTTGGCGCAAGAGCTACTTCGAAAATATAATAGAAAAAGAGCCTCTCCGAGGTGCATTCTCAAAGTTGACCTTCAGAAAGCCTTTGATACAGTCAATTGGGATTTCATATGTGCTATGCTTTGTGGTCTGGGACTCCCAATGCACTTTACTGAGTGGATCATGGAGTGCGTTGCTACCACATCTTTCTCCCTTTCCATTAATGGGGGCTTATTTGGTTCTTTTCTTTGCTCGAGCAGATGTCACATCAGTGGCCATCATTTCGAAGTGTCTTGCTGACTTCGGATCCTGTGCTGGCCTACACGACAATCCTCTAAAGTCCAGCCTCTACACTGTTGGCATCTGTGAGCAAGTTCGATCTGATCTTCTGCAAATAACAGGTTTCACTCTCGCTACATTGCCTTTTCGCTATCGTGGCATTCCTATTGCACCTGATAACCTCAGGTTTTCAGACTATGGTTCTATCTTGAACTCGATTGTTGTGAAGCTTAACTCTTGGCCGAAGCGCACATTATCATATGCGGGGAAGCTTGAGCTTATTCGATCTGTTCTTCAAGGTGTTGAATGTTTCTGGCTGTCTATCTTACCTATTTCTTTTGGGGTTATTGATCGGATTTATGATCTATGTCGTTCCTTTATTTGGAACTCCAAGCATCCCCTATCTCTTGGGTATCAATGTGTTTGGAATGAACCGAAGGAGGTGCTGGGGCTGAGGGACCTGGGTAGCTGGAATAAAGCATTACGGGCTAAGATTCTATGGGTCTATGGGATATTCAATCCAATAGGGAGTCGCTATGGCTAAAATGGATCAATCATATCTATCTGAGATCGGATGACATCTGGTCATGGGGGCGCTTGGACTCTCCATTGATTAAGCACATCCTCCTGACAAAGGATGAGCTACTTTTGGCTACGAAGACAAGATCGAGTCGTTTGCATCCATAATCTAAGTAATTGAAAATCTAATTTAGATGTTTCTGATTTGATCTAAATCTTGGAATTATATTTAAAAAACTAATCATTCTGGATTCAATTTTATTATAATTCATTTGATTCTAATTTAATTATGTACTAAACTAATAGATCAAAAAAATTATGTATTGTACTAAGTTAATATCTCAATAATGATTCAAGATTGATCATTTGATTTTAATTATAGTTGCAAAGTAGTGTGAGTATGTAAACATATACAATATTTGTAATTACGAGTCCTCATGAAATAATGTGGGTTCAAAATCAATCCCTACAAATATTGCAAAAATATTTGAGTTCAGTTAGAATTTATAATTTTGAATATAAATCTAAGGATTTTACATTTGAATTGTGTTTAAAATTTTATTTTATACATGTAATTATATTGAAGAGCACATGGATTTCGATCATTTCATGATAGTAAAGAGACGACCGAAAAAGACATTAATCGAAATTATATACAAAGATTTGGAGTCCAAATGGATTGACGATGATATTTTGTTCTAAATTTTTTTTTAGAGAAAACTGGTGTATGTTGGTGATCCAACTTGATTTCGTCTAGAATTTATGTAATCTGACATAGTTCATGGATTAAAAGTTAATAGTAGTTGTTCTACCGTCGAATCTTGGCTTCGTGAATACCTACGATTTAACGGATACTCAATCTAACGATTCTTTTAGTTTGGGCTCCAATTATACACGAACTCAATATTAAAACACAAGATATTCATGAACGGATTATGTGATAAGATGGGGCACCTGCCCCATAAAAAAATATTAAAATTTATATTTTGCCTCCAAAAAATTACATTTTCCTCCTAAACTTATATTATTGACCCCTTAAAAAAATTTGCCATCCATTTTAATGTTCCCCCTAAACCGAACTTCTAGATACGTCCTTGAACACACTTTAAATAAAAAAACATAGAAACTAACTTATTAACCATTTTAAATTAATCATATTGAGTTAATCCAAAAATATAACATAAACCAGGTCTATACAAGTATAAGAAGTGAAAAGTGGTTTTAATTAACTAATAGTTTATTATAAATTGTATATAACTAAATTATTATAATTAACTAATAGTTTATTTATTTTAGCATATAACTAAATAAATAAATATACACAAGTGCTAATAGTATAGTTTCGCATTTTAAAAAAAAATTATATTCAGTGCCTACAATTATTTACGTATTATTAGAAAATAATATTATTATATATGGATGTATTTTATCCCAATTGAATATTAGGTTACTTTTATTATCCAGTTTTAAATACTTATCGTTAATTTCGGATTAATTTGTAAATTTCTACTATTATATAAGGGAATAACTTGTCACTGTAGCAATGAACAGTGAAACAGTGTTGGGCATTTGATTTGGGCTTTCCTCAAGTTTTCGTGGGCTTTCTTAAAATTTTCTTGGGCTTACTTTGAATTTTCATGGGCCTGCGTTTGCTGGTTGTTTTGGGCATTTTTGGGTGTTTGGGCTGTGCGTTTTTTCAGGGTTGAGAAAGGGGCTAGCCCGACATTTTTTCAGGGCTGTGATAGGGCTTGCTGCGACTGAATCTTGTCAGGCGCCTCCGCCTTCTCGCTCATTGACCGGTGGACGCTTCGCTGCGCTTTCCCTTCACCCGCTTAACCAACGGGCCCTTCTCTTCACTTTGCCAACACTCTGTTCTTCGGGGTTTTTAGTGGTCAAATCGATTAAATCATTCGCCTGTGTTGGTCATGAATCATTCGCCTGTGTTGGTCAGACATGGTGCCGTCGGTTTTGGTCCTTGGCGGTTTGCTTTTCATGCTTTATATATGTCACCAATTGTTTTTCTTGTGTGTGTGTGTTGCCAGTTAGCTTAGATGTGATTCTTGCTTTCCCCCATCAACTGATCTAGGTTTGTTAGATTTTTGGATCTTGTGTTTTAACATATGTTGATGCTCTATTCTTTTTCCCGCAGACTGACTTCGATGCGGTTCATCTTTAGAAAAAAAAATTTCTCATGTCGTTGATTGCTCGCGTTAATTCAGTTTGGTCTTCAAAGGGAGGGGGAGCCAGATGCTTTCATGTTCTGCTGTTATGTGATCTCGTTTTTTTGTATGGCTTGCGTGCGTTAAATGACATTTTCGGTGTGCTCAACATGTGTTTGATTCTTCTTTTGCTCCATTTTTTTAACCCATTTGTGCTCAGTATACGTTATGTGCTGCATGTACAATTGGTTTACTTGTTCCGCATAAATCTCTATCTCTTGGGGTCGCATTACAGCTCCATGCGCAGGTTGCTCGGTGCAGATGGGTTCGCTGGGCATGTGTTTGATTGTGCTTTTGGTCCATTTTTTTAACCCCTTTTTGCTCAGTTTTTTTTACCTTGTTTTTATGCTTTCCCTCGGGTTTGTCCAGAGTAGGGATATTTGCATTTGCTGATTCCCCTGTTAAATCTGAAAGTGATGGTCTACATAGATGTTGCATTTGCACTGCATGCATTATGTGCTGCATGTACAATTGGTTTACTTGTTCCGCATGAATCTCTATCTCTTGGGGTCGCATTACAGCTCCATGCGCAGCTTGCTAGGTGCAGATGGGTTCGCTGGGTCATGCCTTAACCCAATTTTTTTTGTGGTTTTCTGTTAAATGGAATGAATTTTCTGGGTCATTTGTTGCATGTACAATTGGTTTGCTTGTTCCGCATGAATCTCTATCTCTTGGGGTCGCATTACAACTCCATGCGCAGCTTTCTGGGTGCAGATGGGTTCGCTGGACCATGCCTTAACCCAACCTTTTTTGTGCTTTTTTGTTATATGGAATGAATTTTCTGGGTCATTTCCTATTATATAATTACACTGAAAAAAAAAACACTTTTAAAATACAGCTGGTTGAAAGTATATATGATGGTAAATTGCATTCATGTGAAATGACAAAACACCATGTTTTTTAGAGTTAGGCACATGTCTGCCATTTAGGGGAGTTTTAGCCCTTATTTAAAAAAAAAAAAAACCATAATGTTTGGTCCATATTGATTTTATTTGTATGGAGGATTATATCTTTTTTTAAGCTCTTTGGGAAAGACTATATGTTCCCTGCCCAGTAAGTCATTATGCCCAGTTTTTTTCAAATGAACTTTTTTGTGCTTCCCTTGTGCCATTTCGTTACCATATCTCACGATCTGTTCTCTGTCTCGTATGTTTAGCACCACCTTTACAGCGTTACATTTGAGCAGTTTGCCATAATGTCCGACAACTTGGCGGACTCCATGCGAGACCGCCGTGCGAAACGTAAAGGTTGCTACTCTCGCGTGGATGCGGAGCTCTTGTCCCGTTCGATTTTTGGTATATCTAACTACTATGTTACATTCTATGTTTTTCCTTTTCAGGACGTACCGGCACCGATGATTTGCATTCTGGTGCGGAGCTCTTGTCCCGTTCCGCGACAGCCATTCCATGTCGCAGTTTTTTTTAGAATTTGATAATAAAAAAATTGTTTAAATAAAATTTTAAAAATATGGACGATGTTTTTACAATTTACCTGATAAGATGAGACATATTTTTATTATATTTTTTTATTAAATTGTTTGTTTTTTTATTAAAAAAAAACTAAGATGGACATGCCAACTTGAGAAGTGATTTTAAAGAATAAAAGTATGTTTGGTAATATATTTTTGAAGGAACAATTTATATTAACTTACAAAATCATGTAAAATTTTGGTTTTGTGTAAAATTGTCAATTTATATTTGACTTGATATATTTTCTGGACAATGATAAGGTGAGACATATTTTTATTATATATTTTTTTATTTTAAATTGTGTTTTATATATTTAAAAAAAACAAGTTGGACACGCCAACTTGGTTGGCGTGTTGGCGTGTCCAACTTTTATAAAAAAAAAAAAAAGACCAAAGTTGGCCACGCCAACCAAGTTGGCGTGACCCCTGAACAACCCAACCCAGTTGGTGTTTTGGATAAAAAAAATTAAGGTTTTATATTTTAGGTTATTTTGTTAATTTTTTTTAAATGTGGGTTATTTTTTTAAATAACCCGTGGAAATAATTACACATCCCTCAATCATTACACGTCCCTCAATCATCCTACATTCAATTGTTAATTGGTGACTAAGTTGGAAGAATATGAAGAACTATCAAATATAAACATGATTTTGAGGGTTTGAGCTGAATAACGAAATTTCAAAAAATTCAAACTATTTTTTTTTAATTTAAATGGGGCTACAACAAGGGGACAAATAGAACCCATGGATTTTAATCATTTCACGATAGCAAGAGAACGACTGAAAAATATATGAATCGAAATTATATACAAATATTTGGAGTTCAAATGGATCAACGATGATATTTTGACCAAAAGAAGCTCTTGGATAAGATTGACATGTGCGCGACCAGACTTGATTACTTTTTTGGTTCATATGTTTGTTGTTTGTTATGGTGTTGGAGACCACCTTAGCCTTTAGAGTGGCTCCGCCCCGGCGTGTGAGTACTAGCAAACAACAAAGGCAGAGTTCGTCAGTGTTCCTTTCCTTTCTCAATTGCAATAGCCTTCTCAAGTAAAAAACAAGCATCTACTAGGTGAAATTCCGGCATGCACAAGTGGAAATACGCAGCTCGAGATCCAGATATGTCACCGTGCTTTTCTCTAAATCGAGCAGCAAAAAGATGGATCTCCGGTTGCCTCTGTTAAGACAAAACATAATAAAGTATATGTTCATGGTCACTGCATCTGTTCAGAGCGTCATCACTGCCGATGCACTAAAAGCCATTGTGGTTGTATATAGTTGCCAAATGTACTAGCAATTGAGTCGTGACTTGTGAGAAACATCCGTTCAAACTTAAAAATTTCTTAGAGACTCACCATCATATTTTTACAATTTGAAGCACAAAGCAAGAACATAAGAGCCATGATCAACCATTTATCCCAGCTGTAAGCAGAGAAAAGCAAGCAAGTTAAAAACCTTCACAATTTTCTAATTAACGACAAAAAATACACCTATAGTTTTATTTACCAAATAATATATTTATCATCAAGGAAAAGAGGGACCCTATTTATAGAGGGGCCTCATACGACTCGGGTCCATTTGTAGCCACCAACAAGAAGCTGACGTAGCAGCTCCGCTATTTCAACTGAGAGATTGATTCGACCTTTAACTGTAAGTGCGAACGATACAAGAAATCTACAAGATATGAAACCTGCCAACCTTTCTCAAATGGAACCCTTAACTTCACGAAGACCAGAGTAGCACAAGCAAGGGAATTATCAGCAAGCTCCATACCGCCACTGGATTCCTGCACAAAACATACTGTATCCAGGATTCAGGAAAATTGGCGCATGGTATTAGACATCTTTCATATAGCTCGACAATTCGAGCACCCTGATCAACAAACTCAAATTCAGTGTCATGTGAATGAAAAGAATAAACAAGTATTATAGAGAAATGTACAAGTAATACTGAGTCATTGGAGTGGGAGGCCCTCAAATACGAAAGTTGGGACTGTCGTTGCATGACAGATAGTTGGTTAGGAACATAAAAGCACACCTGTATGCATATAATATCATATAATGCATCATGAACCCAGAATTCTGACTCAGTCTGAAGCACGAAACCTATTTTGAAGTTCCAATCAAAGCTTTCGTCTCATCTCAGGGGCCTCCCATTGAATTCGAGGCCAGGTGGTCTCGCTTGAGGGGGTGTGGCGAGTTCAGTTTCAGTGAGCTCCCGGGGCGAGATCACCTGCGGCATGCCTTTTCTTCTCCAAGTGGGGGAAAGCAAATGGAAGGTGCATGCTTTAGACCAAGTTGAATATGCTTATCCCACAAATTATCCAATATAGCACACGACACTGCAGATATTACTTCACTGTAATCCAATTTATAACAAGAGCAACCCAAGCTACATGGCAAGCTAAAAAAGTCCGAAACAGACAAACCCGGAAACCTTACTGCTAAATCCATCTCCATTTTCAACAAAATCAAAATAGCTATGCCAATTTTCAAGCTCCGCAACATTTAGAGGCCGTATATGAAAGTATGGCCTCCTAACATATGTTCCAAAACCAAGTATCTTGGAATCACACTCTTTAGCTAAGATATACGAGTCAAAAAATTTCATTGAATTTGTTAGTTGTACAATCATTTATGAATAAATTTTAAGCATCATCCAGGGTTTGATATTGATAGTGATCCTCACTGAATTCTAAGAGTCGAGAGATTAAAAAAAAAAGGAAGAAAGCGAAAATCAGAATCAAATGTTAAATTTCATATTTATCTTAATCAGATAAATTACAAATACCAGAATCACTAGTTCACAAAGATCTCTAACTGTGATTTGTTTTCCTGATCCATTACATCAAGAAACACAGGATCGACGATCACGTGACTGTCAACGTGCACCTTGAACTTGTGGTGCCACCACATCACCTTCGCGGCACCTTTAATGTCCACCGTCGAGTTCAGAACCATCTCCCGTTGACCCACATCGAAAAGGAACTTCTTTCCGTGTTGAGCCAGCTGGAGGCCGCTCAGCCGAGCTGGGAGGCGGAGCAGCTGGCAGGAACGAGGAGGCTGTGCTCCAGCCTGGATGGGAGCCGAGCCGAGGAGGGAGCCTTCGTAGAATATGGACATACTGGTGTCGGAGTACTTGATAGAGACGACGTTGGGGTTGGTGACGTGAATGGTGAGGATCGTCTCGGCGTCGAGGACTGGGAAATTGAGCTTGAAGGAAGTGAGATCGATGGAGATGAGGTGGAAAGTGGGGTCCCGAGGCTTTGCTGTCATTACCAGCGCGGCGAAGGAGGCGGCGGCTGCCCCCACCAGGGCGGAGCCCCAGCAGAACTTCTTCTCTTTGGCCATGGAATTGGTGACGCGTTGGTGAGGTGTGGATTGGGTTTTGTATCAGCTAGGACTTAGGTGAGTTGCCTGAAATAACATCTCACGTTGGAAAAAAACATCCAAATCTTGTACTAACGTCTCATTTTTAATTATTTTATAAATAATTTTGGATTTGAAAATATTAATTAAAAAATATAATTATCATATACATAAATTTATACGTTATCTATTATTTTAAAATTACCACTCGTTTTCCTTTGAAAATGATTTCAAAAATATTTTTGAAAATATATTTAAAAATTTTATATAAAAAACCAACCAGGGGACATAATTATTTTTTACAAATATTATTCATTCGAGAATCTATACCAGAGAAATAGGATTTAAACACTTTTCGCTACCTGTTAAATATTCGAGAAATTCTTGTATGAATCACATGTAAACAAACACACATCCTTTCATTTTTAAAATATTTTTGGGGTTTTCTAAGATCTTTCTTCGTCCCTTTTGTGAGATTTATATAGTTTATATATATATAATTAAACTGAAATATATCTATAAATTACACACATAAAAGGCTTTAATGGAACAATTAAATTTTGTGAGAACTGAAACAGGCACAATATTATATATGATATATTGAGATCATGTAAATTAATATTTTTATTTAGTCGATTACTGAAATAATAATACTTATGTATATTTCTAAATTATCAAATATTTTTCAACTAATTTTTTTTTTGTAAAGTGAATAAATGTTTTTTTTTTTTAAAAAAAGGAAAAAGTAAGAAACGTGCATTGGAGTAAGAAGATCACTATAATTTTGGAACATATGTAATACTATTATACAACTTTAATTAATAAATCAAACATAATTAATGCACGAGACATATCTAATTTTATTTGGCATAAAATATAAACTTATAGAGAAAATCCCACAAAACAAGCCAAAATGCTAAATCCACCGGTAAATGTCATTTGATGTCTTAAATGATTTCTTTAATTAAATCTAATATAAAAATGTACTTATCTTTGAAATGATGAAATGCAGAATTAAAACCATTGTATCTCAAAATACGATTTCAAAGAATGATAAAATGCAAAATTCAAAGCATCGTATCTCAAACTATGAGAATGAGAGAAATATTTTTGGGAAAGGAAAAAATATGATAAAAATGATTTTAAAAATTAACATTTAGAAAACAATATTTTAAAATAACTATTCTGTGTCCGCCTATATATACTAAATATATATATACATTAAATATCTTTCGAAACCTAAAATTGAGAATGCCATTCCTCGAGAATTGGCTCTGCATCTCAACATCACAAAAGGACTGTTACAGATTATTCTGAGAAGAAACTTTATATAAAAATCTTCACAGCCATTATCGAATGCTAGTCTCGGGGTAGTGCCATGAAGCTAGATCCAACTTTACGACTTTCTATACTCTAACTGGATGTTCGTCACGTACCTTATCATATGCTATGGCGTGAATATCTAAAAAGAATAAGAGATACATCGAGAACATTAAATCACATAACATAAAAACTAGTTTGAAATCACAAATATGGCTTCATCAAATCATGGATCTAACCCATTGCTCAGTGTGCAAACAAAAACTCAAGGTTCTATATCTTACAAAAGGTGTAGAGGTCGAATAAAGAACAGACTAAAACTTATAGGATTTTCGCCATTTGTTCCTCAATAGTAAGTGCCGTAATATGTGGGAGGAGCCACAGCCGTCTGTTGGGCTGCAGGCAATGTTGCAGTTGTCGCCGGCTGCGCATAAGTCTGCACAGAGGCAAATAATTTTATTAAAAAGAGTACTAGGAATACTCCGAAATTTACAACAAAAGTTAAGAAAAAAAAGTATTACACCCATCAAACTATTAAATAAGTCTGCACAGATTAAAAGATTGGAATTTGTCACTTCAAGAAAACGAAAGTGAAAATTAATAAAATTCTGCAAAAAAAAAATCACTGGAAAAATTGGTGGTGAAAGCTGTATAAAAGACCAACTGGGGGAAGGGCTTCCTCCGTAGGGATGCGATTATTTTTCCAAATATTGTTCATCAAAGAATCTATGGCAGAGAAATAGGATATAAATGATGACAGAATAATACCACATTTTTCACTACCTGTGTTGGATAAATAGGAGGATATGTTCCATACGCAACACTTTGGGAAGTCGGTATTTGAGGATGCGTGTAATTCGTTCCATAAGCCGCCTAGAAAACCAAAACACCTTATATATTAGAACACAACCCAGTAAAGTAATATATGGTTTCTACCTATAGACAAGGCTATACCTATTAATAGCGGACAAGAGAAACCAAATTCAAAATGTCTGCAGTTAAATACATGCTTGAGACCGCACAATTTCGGCATTTGCTTTATACATTATTTAGCTGCTGTTATGACTCAACCTCAACATAAACAACGAGAAGCGCTTGCGCTAAATTACAATGACGTTTAATTCATCAGTAGATTGTCTTCCATGCTTCTCAAGACTTTGATGTTGCTCAAGAAAAGAAGACGCATAAAATTAAACTATACACAAACTGCAACGATTGTCATGAAAAATGACGAGCTCTAGAAAAAAACAGTTTCTGGCGCCAAAATTTTCCATGTTTAGAAAGCACCTGTTGTGGATAGCCAGGAGTCCATTGTTGTGCCTGAGTTTGTGAGGATTGAGGCCAAGCCTAAGGCTGTAAACCATAACCTGCTGCCCACTGACTCGGCGTGCTGGTATATTCGACCACCACCGAAGGGGCAGATGGTGAAATAAGGGATTTTGTGAGTTTAGTTTTGTCCGAGAATAAATAATCCTCCGCACAGCGCTTCTTCGACTCAGCTACACTCTTGTGGGGTAAAAACAGTTTTGCATGACGATCATCAGCCTTCTTTATGGATAGTTCATCTCCAAAAAGATCCAAAAACTGCGAAAAGTAGTTCACGGAATAAGCTAAACCCTTTCTGTATCAGCATGATGAGAAAACTATTCATAGGTGCTGTATTTCTCTTTAAATTTTTAAGCACTAATATGCAAGCAATTCAAATTTAATTTCAGGAAAATTACCTAAAACCCCAATAAAAATATTTTCCTATCAAATAAAAACCCCAGTAATAAAAGTTTTCTGCTCTTAAAAAACCCACTTATATAAAAAAAAAAATCCCAATTTGTAAAATTTAACTATTTTCTCTCCAAAATATCCTTTACTTATTTGACAATAAACCATCAACTATATTTCTATCCACTATCTAAAAATTATTGCATATATATTGATTTTTAATAGATAAATCTCACGTTTTTCTTGAGAAACTTAGGTTATAGATCCAACTTTTAGTTTGCTGAAATTTGAATATAATAGTAACACGGTTATACACATAAACAAATACATATATATAGTTATTAATTTTGTATTAGAATTAAATCATTGTTTTTGTATAAATTTAGTTTCATAAAATTATACATATAGTTAACAACCATATTTGTATTATATTTTTTTGTTTATGAATCAAGTCGGGCAATTTGGGAAAAGATTCTCGAAATTTGATAAATGGAGTTGTTCATATATTATTTTTATCAGGTTTTAAAGTAATTTTCCCTATTATTTATTACCTCTAAGAAAACGCTTGACAACTCGTGTGTCCCTAACACTTGCAACACTAGGGTTGGCCGGACTCTGCATTATGAATTTAGTCAACCAAGGAATCCAAGTAATTAATTCGCTTCGGAAGTGTCTGAATTGATTCTAAGTGGATCATTGCCTGCAATATTTCAACATTGTAAGAAAAAGAGAACTCCAAACTGGAAAAGACGGAGAACAATAGAGAAACATGTTTCTTATATATTTAAGATTACATGCAGTTCTATCAATTTGGAGCGAGAAAGGCAATTAAGGGGAGGAATAATGGAGGAGAAAAAAATGAAAGAAAGCCAGAAAAACGGGAGAACCTCCAAAAGGGGATTTGACAATTGCGCACTCTCCAACCCTTGATCAAGAATATCCCTCGCCTTATCCACTTTGCCACAAACTTCCAAAAAAATTTAAATGCATATGAGGAGCCTCACAGCCAACAAGAATGGCATTTCTTCATTCATATTTACAAGACCATGAGCCAACAAAGAAATGAGTGCCTCAAACCAATAAATATGTAATATGTTGTTTACCACTTCAACAATAATCAAATTCAAAAATAACAGGCCCAACCAGAGGATACTTCAGGTTGTCATAAAAATAGCTGAGTCAAAACTCAAGACATGTTACTTAGAGAAACACCAGTTTTCCCAATTTTAGCAGCCAATAAAAGAAAGTAAACATCCAAAAATCCCAAAAACTGATTATCCAAACACAAGAACCGGCCTAACTTAAAGCAGACCCCAACCCAAGTTTTTTCTTCAAAAAACCGAGCACTAGACATCTCATAACATAAAATCCAACACCCTGCTTAGCAGAAAACAATTAGAAATAATAAAACATACCAGGAACATAAACCGTGAGTACTGAGCAAATAACAAAGGCAATGTCTGTGAGTGTTCCTTTCCTTTCTCAATTGTAATTGCCTTCTCATATAAAGAACAGGCATCTTCTAGGTTTCCCTGCGAAACTGTTACAAGTAAACAAATATAGCTTTAGACAGAAAATAAAAATCAGTCACGCAATCTTACAAGGCGGTGCTCCATGTTTGCATGCTTAATTATTGCTTCTAGAAGCCCAGGTGAAATCCCAGTGTGCACAAGTTGATACGCAGCTCAAGCTCCAGATATATCACCATGCTTTTCTCTAAATAGCGCAGCAAAAAGATGGATCTCCGGTTGCCTCTGTTAAGGCATGACATAATTTAAGCACAAAAAGAAAAGGAATCATTCTTCCAAGCAACTGGCTGCTGAAATACCAATTCACCATTAAAACATTCTTAAGATACACCATCATATCTTACAATGTGAAGCGCAAGGAATGTAGATAGTACGGAGCGGGATATAAAGGAAGAATAAAGTTCCCATTATTGCAATACTCATCAGAGGCCATGCCACTGCATAAACTTAAAATTCTAGTACCTTGTGTTTTAAGTTACTTTTTCAAAACATTTTCTTGAAATTGATGCAGTCATATCTAGTGTATTTCAAACCCCTGAACAAGTTCTATCTTGTCATCTGATAAGTGTGATTTTTACACTGATTTTGATATATGATTAGAGGCGTTTTTATAGTGATTCCTGAAAAATATTACGCGTTTTGGTATATATTTGTATATTTCAGGAATCCAGGTCCAAATGCATAAAAGTGGAGAAAATAAGCTTTAATTAATGAAAAAGGACCAAACCAAGCACAACCGGATATTATCAAACATGGATGAAATATTATATTATAATATATGATATTATAATATAGGATTTCTTTATGGAAATAAAAGATGGAAGGAGGATAAACATTGAGAAGAGAAGATAAAAGAAGGATGATATCAAATTATTAAAGGGGAAGATACGTGCAGCGTATAAAAGGAGAGGAGATTGAGATAAAAAGAAGCGGAGGAACGAGGGGGAGCAGATTATAACAGAGATCAGGGAAGAAGCGAACGTGCTCCAGAAAAGAGAGGGGAGTCGAGAGGTTCAGGAGGAGAGATCAGAAGTGAGCACTTGAACGAACAATCTGATACGGAACAGCAGCCAGGGACTTCAAGCAGGAGGAGGATTTCTGGAACGAACAGAAACATATCAGACTGTCATTCACGAGGGAGAGGAGTTCTGGGAGGAGAAATCAGATTGAGAGAGAGCAGCAACGAAGATTCTGTAGTGCAGAATTCGAAGGAGAAGGGGAGATATCAGATATTAGGGAAGAAGCGAAAGAGGAGATATCGGATTTAAAAAGAAGATACAGATTCACGTAGAAGGCATACGAGGAAAAAGAAACGGACGTGAGTTACGAAGGTGAGCAGATATCAGAGACGTGAGGGGTGGAGCAGCACCGAGAGAGAAGGGAAGAGAGTTTACTGGGATCCACGTGAGAACATTGAACGATATCAGATAGAAGGAGGAGATTGAGAGGAGGAGAACCGAGACATTCATTCTGAAGAGAAGAAACAGATTGAGGGTGAAGAATTACGTGAGCAGAAACGAGAAAGAGAGAACAGAACGTGGTGAGCAGCATATCGAGAGAAGAGCGGGAGACGAGAGAAGAGGCAGCAAGGAGTGAAGAAATTCACGTAATAATTGAGGAGCAGTTCACGTACAGCACTACAAAGGGAGAGACGGAGTTACGGGTCGACGACGCGATTCAACATCGCTTGTTTATGCGTATTTCTAAACTTAGTTTGATTCTATTTTATTTTCTTATGCTTTTGATGTTGAAAAACATGATATTGCATTTGATATTGAATATGTTGCTAGTCTAAGTTTGTTATCAAGACTTAGGGGATCCTATGTTATGAACCCATGATTTAATTTTAATGTTTTGATTGATTCTTATTATCTAAGTGCATAGATCATTGTTCTTCATGCTTTTAAGGGTTTGGCCATCCTTGAATGATATTAAATTACAATTGAGATCGAGAGATAAAATTGGAAATTCGATATAGTGATTTATGCCGTGGATTTCAGACTGAGATCGAGAGATGAAGTCAAATACACGTGTGATAGCTATAGATATTTAGTAATCGAAGGCTAGAAGTTTTCATAGATCGATTTACAATATTAATTGTTCAATAAGGGTACGAGAGTGGCTTATTGTTACGTTAGTATTAGATTTGTTATAGCCGGACCAAGGTATAGCAAGTGAATTAGGAAAACTCGTCACCGTAGATTGTTTGAATTAATTCTTAACTAATAGGCGAATTGTGGGGGATTACATAGGTGAACCGAAAGTCTTGATAATTGTCTCTATTGATTTCATTCTCATCCTCTATTGATTGTTGGGTTTATTATTGAATTAATTAGTTAAATTAGTTAATTAGTTATAACCAATTTTCGTAGGCTAAATATAGTTAAACTAGTGGAGTTTGGTAATTATTTCCTAGTCCTCGTGGGTTCGACATCCGTACTTATATTATCATTATACTAAAACTTGACACCGTGCACTTGCGGTATAGAATCGCTACAATCGAAAATACTGTTTAAAATAAAAGCGATCAAGTTTTTGGCGCCGTTGCCGGGGACTAGTTTTAATAATATCAAACGAGATTAGTTGACTGTAGTTTAGTCATTTGTTTTTTTTATTTTTTTTATTTTGGTTTTTGTTTTGTTTGTCTTGTGAGGTACTTGGAGATGCTACATCAACAAGCATCCACAAGATTTGCCCAACAACCTTCCGAGCCGTTCTATGCAGCCTGGGAGAGATTCAACGATTTGCAAGCACGTATCGGTATAATGACTTTCCAAACTACACTCGTCTGCAATATTTCTTCAGTGGTTTGCATGCGGACACACGAGGATGGATATTCAACGGAGCTTTGGCAACTGGTAGTCCTTTGGTTGATAGAGATGAAGACAGTGTTTTGCACTTGTTTAATGAGATGGCGAACTTTGACTACCAGTGGCATTGGAATCCTTCACTCCAGGGTTGGAGCCACCAATACCCACCAAAGCCGCATCACCCTCATTTTACAGTCCCACCACTTGAACATCAGGGAGAGACGAGCGATAGTTCTGCGGAAGTCAGTGCTCATTTAGAGGATACGTTACTCAGGTTTATGGCATCATGTGAGACAAAGATTGAAAGTCAGACCAACTCAATGCGTTGTCTGGAGAAGCAAATGGCGAGCCTCATGGAAACATTATCAGGAAGATGCCAAGAGGATGAGACGATACCTACTATAGAAGAGGAGACGAATCAAGTTGGGTTTCATGACGATGATCACTCAACCAACCAAGTTTGGGGGAGTGATCCTACTAATGTTGAAGATTCAAGGGAATGCGAGCCTCTTACAGAAATTGAGCTTACATTGGCGGAATTATCCGAGGAATTCCAAAAGGATGATGAGTCGAGTGTGATGTTGGGGAAGGAAGAGACTTTCGAGGATTCCGATTTGAGCCCATCGATGGAGACATGTTCTATGCCATATGTGGATCCGTATTTTCCATCGATACCAACTTCACCGCACTACATCCTCCAAGATATGAAGCCAAGTCAAGAATCATTCTCTCATGCCTACCATTTCATGAAGAAAGTTGTTGGAGCAACGAGCTTACACTGTTATAATCTTGCCAAGCTTTAGGGCATACTGAATGAAGACCCATTCGTGGTATCATACGATACTTACTATGGGCGGCAGCCGCTCTTTGATGGTTGCTTCTGATGGTCAAGCCGACGACTAGAAATCAGCGCTTCTTGGGAGGCAACCCAGGCGTATCCTTTTGCTATTTAGTTTTGTTTTATTTTTAGTTTTTGCATTTAGTTTGTTCATCTCTCGTGTCGACTATTTTATTTGCGTTCTTCTCTTGCTAGGTACTCAGTTGGAGCGATGAACCCTACAACAGTGGAGCTTTCAAAGGCCGACCTTCCTCAACCCTCATGCAAGCGTCTTGATCAGGGGAGTTTACTTTTTCCCTTTTGATTCTTTTAAACATTGAGGACAATATTTGATCTAAGTTTGGGGGAGTGGCTTGCATGTTTACTTGTTTATCCACATGTTGTGTGCTTAGTTGACACTTGAATCGTCCGATTATTATGACCTAATTTTTATTTTATTTTATGAGTTCAATTAGTAAGATAAGAATAAATCATAGTAGTGGTCTCTATTCCATGATGATACTAGTCTCACTTTGCATGTCAACTTGAGTTTTGATGATTGTAAAACTTGTTTGTGAATATCTTGTTTTAAGTAGTATGTCAAAGATGAGGAATATTTTGAGCACATTTGAGTCATAATCTTGTGAATTGCACTTGTAGTAGTGAAAATTTTTGTGAACTTGATGAATTGTTTTTGTGCATCTTAGAGTACCTTAGAAACTATTTGATGATGACACTTTGAGGCGAAATTTTATAGTTATGAACTTGATTGGAAATGATTTAGGCGATCTTTGGACCGTTTGTGCCTTTTAAGCTTACCATGTTTACATCAATCTATAGTATCCAAATTTGAGCCTAATTGAAAAGGAATGGAGTATCTTTAACATACTATTAGCCCCCATTCAACATTTTTTTTGGCAACTCATTATACCCACCTTTATGAGCTTAAATTGAAAAGAATTATCCTTACCAAAAGGGAGTATAATGATTCTCATTAGATGCACATGAATTGCTACATTTGGATGAGCTTATTATTGAAAAAAAAAAATATGAATGAGAAAAGAAAAAGATAGATAAAGCCTTGAAAAAAATATCTAATGAAGACCCAAAGTGGCCAAGGCTAAAAGAAAAAAAGAAGAGAAGCTCAATTTTGTACTGAACATTTCATGCTTATACTCTCTTCTTTGTGCTATCCTATCTTTTCTTTGAAGCCAACACCTAGGCCTAACTTTACAAGCTTAAAAAGACCTATTGATCCAAGTTGAGGAAGTGACTACATTAGTGGAGAAGTGTTTGAAAATAAGACTATGGGGTGCTCAAAGATAATCTTAACTTTCATTGACTAGCATGATTGATCTATGAAAATTGCATGAAACTTGAAAGTGACAATAGCACACACGCACGTTCTAATTTGGAGACATGTTGCTTGATCTAGGAGAAAACACAACTTGTTAAACTTTCTGATTTACTCTTGTTCGTCTGTAAGTGAGATGTCTGAGCTACATGATTGACTACGAATTGGTTTATTTGAATATTTAATATTGAACTCTACTTTTTGATTTTATTTCTTGCTCGAGACGATCAAGTTTAAGTTTGGGGGAGTTGATAAGTGTGATTTTTACACTTATTTTGATATATGATTAGAGGCGTTTTTATAGTGATTCCTGAAAAATATTACGCGTTTTGGTATATATTTGTATATTTCAGGAATCCAGGTCCAAATGCATAAAAGTGGAGAAAATAAGCTTTAATTAATGAAAAAGGACCAAACCGAGCACAACCGGATATTATCAAACATGGATGAAAATTATATTATAATATATGATATTATAATATAGGATTTCTTTATGGAAATAAAAGATGGAAGGAGGATAAACATTGAGAAGAGAAGATAAAAGAAGGATGATATCAAATTATTAAAGGGGAAGATACGTGCAGCGTATAAAAGGAGAGGAGATTGAGATAAAAAGAAGCGGAGGAACGAGGGGGAGCAGATTATAACAGAGATCAGGGAAGAAGCGAACGTGCTCCAGAAAAGAGAGGGGAGTCGAGAGGTTCAGGAGGAGAGATCAGAAGTGAGCACTTGAACGAACAATCTGATACGGAACAGCAGCCAGGGACTTCAAGCAGGAGGAGGATTTCTGGAACGAACAGAAACATATCAGACTGTCATTCACGAGGGAGAGGAGTTCTGGGAGGAGAAATCAGATTGAGAGAGAGCAGCAACGAAGATTCTGTAGTGCAGAATTCGAAGGAGAAGGGGAGATATCAGATATTAGGGAAGAAGCGAAAGAGGAGATATCGGATTTAAAAAGAAGATACAGATTCACGTAGAAGGCATACGAGGAAAAAGAAACGGACGTGAGTTACGAAGGTGAGCAGATATCAGAGACGTGAGGGGTGGAGCAGCACCGAGAGAGAAGGGAAGAGAGTTTACTGGGATCCACGTGAGAACATTGAACGATATCAGATAGAAGGAGGAGATTGAGAGGAGGAGAACCGAGACATTCATTCTGAAGAAAAGAAACAGATAGGGTGAAGAATTACGTGAGCAGAAACGAGAAAGAGAGAACAGAACGTGGTGAGCAGCATATCGAGAGAAGAGCGGGAGACGAGAGAAGAGGCAGCAAGGAGTGAAGAAATTCACGTAATAATTGAGGAGCAGTTCACGTACAGCACTACAAAGGGAGAGACGGAGTTACGGGTCGACGACGCGATTCAACATCGCTTGTTTATGCGTATTTCTAAACTTAGTTTGATTCTATTTTATTTTCTTATGCTTTTGATGTTGAAAAACATGATATTGCATTTGATATTGAATATGTTGCTAGTCTAAGTTTGTTATCAAGACTTAGGGGATCCTATGTTATGAACCCATGATTTAATTTTAATGTTTTGATTGATTCTTATTATCTAAGTGCATAGATCATTGTTCTTCATGCTTTTAAGGGTTTGGCCATCCTTGAATGATATTAAATTACAATTGAGATCGAGAGATAAAATTGGAAATTCGATATAGTGATTTATGCCGTGGATTTCAGACTGAGATCGAGAGATGAAGTCAAATACACGTGTGATAGCTATAGATATTTAGTAATCGAAGGCTAGAAGTTTTCATAGATCGATTTACAATATTAATTGTTCAATAAGGGTACGAGAGTGGCTTATTGTTACGTTAGTATTAGATTTGTTATAGCCGGACCAAGGTATAGCAAGTGAATTAGGAAAACTCGTCACCGTAGATTGTTTGAATTAATTCTTAACTAATAGGCGAATTGTGGGGGATTACATAGGTGAACCGAAAGTCTTGATAATTGTCTCTATTGATTTCATTCTCATCCTCTATTGATTGTTGGGTTTATTATTGAATTAATTAGTTAAATTAGTTAATTAGTTATAACCAATTTTCGTAGGCTAAATATAGTTAAACTAGTGGAGTTTGGTAATTATTTCCTAGTCCTCGTGGGTTCGACATCCGTACTTATATTATCATTATACTAAAACTTGACACCGTGCACTTGCGGTATAGAATCGCTACAATCGAAAATACTGTTTAAAATAATAGCGATCATCATCTCTTTTACAAATTTAATAAAAGGATATCAACCTGCAAAGTGCAAACTAAAAAGAGCAGATAACCAGAAAGTTTCAATTGAAGTCCAAATTCCAATAATAAGCTTCAGACACAAATTCAGATTGTTCTGGAACACAGTCAGATATTTGTTCTGGAATGCGCAATCCTTTACACTCATATGATTGAGGGGAATACCGTTGCAGATGCTTTAGATAATCTGGTTCGAGAACCGGTGGTACTAGCTATTGCAGAAGACCTGCTTCATGCTCAAATGAGAGGTCTTTCTAAATGAAATAGGATATTCTTGCTTAAGAAATTCGACCATTTCACATAATAGCTTTTGCCTAGCCCCTTCTCATCTATTATTTGTTTTATTTTTAATAATCAGGTAGAGATCCGTCAAAACAACCCCCATAGACACAAAAAACACTGCAGTTTTGTTTAAAACTCATCTATATAATAGAATTTAGCTTGTCGTAGGAGCTCTGGACAAAGAAATAATTCTAGCATGATCAACCATTTATCACAGCTGCTAGCAGAGAAAAGCAAGAAAGTTATGTATTCCTGCTGTATTACACATATAAACAACAGGACGACGTTATTTTTATTCAATTTATGACAACAATTAATTGTTTCTACCATTTGCCCAACAAGATGTAACTATGAAGCCAACACCCTTGAGCGTAGTGGCATAAACCTCTCCCAACAAGAGAGAGGTGTGAGTTTGAACCCACGTTAAAACAAATCCACCCACCACCATTGTAATAATAATAAAAAAGATGCAATGATGAAACACAAATCATATCATACAAAAGAGCCCATAAAAAAAAACCGACACCTCCTAAAGTCAAAAAGCGGATGCACGGTCGGATGCGGATGCGGATGCGCATTAATGCTCCTTCAAAAAATTATATATATATATATATATATATATATATATAATACAAATAATTTTTGACAAATTTATATCATCATTATATCATTTAAAAATTTACAATATGATATTCTTAACAAATTGGTATTTGCAGCTTTATCATTCTTAAAACGCATTAAAATTAAATCTATTGTGTAAGCTCCAACATCTACAGCTTTGCAAAATGTTATAACCAATGATAACAATGCAATTCAAATCTTTTATTCAACCAATCTCCTAATAGAGACAATTATTGCTTTCCTAAAAATTATTTTAGAGAACGAAAAATGAAAATGTAGTATATAAGATAATAAATTCAAAAAAATGAAACCAAGCATTACCTCTGTATTTCAGCATCTTCGGTAAAAATATGAATTTATTAACAATGACTGGTATTATTTTCGGGTGATTATATTATTACCTTATGGAATGACTAACATAAACAATTAATTAACTCATTAAAAATAAAAGTTCTATCTACAAAATTCATTCTATTAATTTGCATACCAGAGTACTCCTGATATCAAAATTATTATTATTTTCTCCCTAAAAATATTTAAAAATCATAGATTTTGCCTTATTTTCTTTTATCAAATATTTTAATTTGTCATATTAATATATATTTTTTATGAAGTCATTACAAAGAGTGTATTATGTATCTAGTTACCGTCTAATAGAATTTTTATATCAACCCGAAGCGACGGAGAACCATGAAAATTCATATGAGTCCAAAAAAGTCAGAGAATTAAGAAGATTAGTAATAATGAGCGACTTAGTGAAAATTAGTGCGTGCGACTTAGTGAAAATTAGTGCGTGCGACTTAGTGAAAAATTAGTGCGCGCAACTTAGTGAAAATTAGTGCGCGCGACTTAGTGAAAATTAGTGCGCGCGACTTAGTGAAAATTAGTGCGCACGACTTAGTGAAAATTAGTGCACCTTAAAGCGCCGCACGCGTACCCAATGGGCCAGATCGCGACTGGAGCGCCGGTGCGCTTATGGGGGTTGAAGGAGACTTAGCTCCTACCTATTTCAACCGAGAGAGTTTGATTTGATCTTTTACTGTGAATGCAACCTACAAACCTTTCTCAAATGGAGTTTCAAATATATAATTTAAGTATGAATATGCTGTAATTGAACCACGTACCTTCACAAAGACCTGGGTAGCACGAGCAAGGACATTATCAGCAAGCTCCATACTGCCACTAGCTTCCATGCACAAAACATACCCTATCCAGTATTCAGGATAATTGGCACATGCTATAAGACATCTTTCATATATCTTGGCAATCTGAACACACGGATAAAATGGAAATCAACCTAATCAAATTCAACGTCATGTAAACGAAAAGAATAAACAAATATTACAGAGAAATGCACAAGTAATATCGAGTTGTTGGAGCGGGAGGCCCGCAAATACGAAAGGAGGAACCAGGGGCGAATCCAGGAATTTTATTGAGGGGGGGCAAAAATTAATTACATAAAAATCAAACCAAAAGTTACGACCAACATCCGACGTTTAATACTGTAGGTAAAAATCATAAGGTACGTAACTATTGATATTTTATATTTGTCAATTCTACTAATAGAATGATTAGAACAATAAAGAGGAACGTAACAAAATAAAAGGAGAACGATTAATAAAAAGAAATTTGCTTCCACAAATATTTGAACCTGGGTCACTGTATTCATATTGAAAAATGCTCACCATTAGGCTACTGGCTGCGTTTGGTGAGGCTGCTGCTAAAAATATATATACGTAACAAATTTATTAGGGGGTTTGTAAATAAAAGGAAAAAGTTTGCCATCAAGAGTTGAACCCGGGACACCAGATTCATAGTGAGAAAACATGACCAGTAGGACAGTAGAACGTGTTTGCCAGAGTTGTACTAAAATATATATAATAACAAATATTTTTGAGGGGGGGCAACATGAACGTACATTCGCCCCTGGGAGGAAAAACCCTCTTTGCCTGACAGATAGATGGTTAGGAAATAAAAACACACCTGCATGCATAGCATAGGAATTTTACACATGTTTTTTCATACAATGCATCATGAATCCAGATTTTCGATTCACAGTTTTAAGCACTAAGCCTGACAGATAGCAAAGAAAGGCTCATGCTTTAGATCAAGTTCAACATCCCATTTATGAGATGCGTCTCCAACAAATTATCCAATAAAGCACGACACAGCAGATATTACTTCACTGTAGGTCAATTTATAACAAGGACAACTCGGGCTACATGCCAAGCAAAAAAAAATCTGAAAAAAACATACTTCGATACCTTATTGAATTCATCTCCACCTTCAACAAAATCAAGATAGTTGTGCCAATTTTCAAGCTCTGCAACATCCAGGGGCCGTACATGAAAGTAGGGCCTCCTAATAGCTGTTTCGAAACCAATAATCTTAGAATCAAACTCTTTAGTTCTCTTATATATTTCTTCCCTAATGGCAATGTACTTCTCCAACTCCTCGGCATCTTTTAAGCTTGCATTAAGAGGCTTAAAAGACTGTTCCGAAGCACCAATGGGAACCTCTCCCTCGTTTTCCTGACCACGGGCTTCTGAATTTGTAAAAGCTGTGGCAGCAGCTTCCTCGGCTGTTCTCAACTCTGACAGAGGTCTATTAGCAACCAACTCCTTAAAACTGTCACAGCACAAACTAAAATAAGCAGTGGTATGAAGAAAGTGTTAGCATGATTGTAACAAAGCAAACATTCTTTCGGAAAAATTTGTTAATCACCAGTAAAAATTTGACAAATAAACAACCTGTTTTCAGATAAAACACAAAAGACGGTCAAAATTAGTGGAATTGCCATTCACACTCCCCCCAGGCCCTCTTCTCCTAGCCAGGACGAGGAAGAGGAAAAATTGAAACGAACTGGCTGAAGTGGAACAATGGTATGAATATTTTCAAACAACCACCACTTTGAGGCCTTTCTTCTCAGTCTGGGTAGAATGCATAAAGAAAGGGGCACTAATAGAGCTGGGTAGAAAAGGTGTTGATGTTTACAGGGGCCAGAACGACCATTGACCACAGAACAAAAGAATGAACCAACCTAGCAAACTTACACCTCACCTCATAAACTAAACTACACATTTACCCTCTTCCGCAATACCCTGCCATACTCCAATCCACCAAAGTATTATTGCATATAACAAATACTGTAAAAACCCGGATTTTAGTTAACTAAAATCTGATTTAGAAGAGTTTAAATACTTCTAAACTCTAGCATAGAGTTTCAATGCATCAAGGAGTCCTTAACCATCACAAACTCTTCCATTAATCCATCAAGTTCAGCAGATTGGATCAATCAAAAATCAGAGCTGGATCATCACTTATCTGCTCAGATTTGGCCCCAAGATTTCGAGATATCCCATCCCTTCCAAACTCCACCAATATTCAGCAATCTTATTCGAAGTTATCCACTAGGATCATGCATAATTATGCTAGGTTCTCCTCAATAAATTCGAAGAGTCCAAGCCATTCAACCCCACGAAAATTCCAACTCTCCTCCAGCCTTCTTTATCGAGCAAATCTGCTCTTTATCCTTCTTGATTCTGCACAGAATCCACATGCATCTGCACAGGTTTCATCCCTATAATTTCGAGTTAGAATCCTACTCCAACACCTCAACTTAAGCCTCTACTTTCATCTATAAATAGGGCCAGCCAGGAGCACTTCATTCACATCAAACCATCCCCCTTTCAGCAGTAACCTTTTCCTTCGAAAAAGCTGCACCATAAAGCCAAAGCTTTCTGCTCAATAGTCGACGAGAATTCAAGCTGCAATCTTCGAGAATTCTGGCAGCAACCCTTCGAACTTTTCCATCGATCATAAACTAAAGTTACAGCAACTTATATTCGAATCCTCAAGCCTCAGAAACCATCAAGGTTCAGCCATTAAATTCACTCCCAAGCCGTGACTTACGCGTCTGTTGCCACAGAATCTGTTCGAGTTTTTCCAGCCCAATCGCCGTCTGTTTTTCAGATTTGTTCATCGATTTTCCAGCCGCCATCAAGCCATAGCTTTTGCTCAAAATCCTTGATATTTTTCCAGCCTTTATTTGCAAAGATAAATCACTCTCCTAGTCGAAGTTACACCACACAGTACAGATTATTTTCCACCCGAACACCTGATCAATCTGGTTCGATATTTCCTTCTAAAATCCAGTAACCATCAGCCGAGAAGTTGAGCTTCGTGTTGGTTAACTTTCGAAAGACCAAGCCTTGTCCTGCATCAAGTTGTCGATACTTGAACCATCGATTTTTCCAACACTTGTTCGAATCAAATCCTATCAGAATCCGGCTCGAGGAAGGCTAAGAATTCTGTCCGTGTTGTTCTATTGATCTTCGAAAGCCAAGAGTGGAAAGAATCCCATCGTTTCGTACCTTTGATCAATCAAGCAAGTACAAAGCACGGTAAGTGGGCTTTTGTTATATATATTCGTTTCGTTTTCTAAAATCATATAGTATGTTTTGAAATCCCGATCGATATGTATTATGTTGAAATTATGAAAGTATTATTTTGTAAGCACGTTAAACTCGAAATCTAATTGGATTTGGATCCCCATGACCCTGATGCGGTGGGATGTAACCGCTAAAAGAACCTTATACGGTGGTAATCCGTTGTTTCTGGATTATCCAGACCCTTTATTCGTGGGTTAGCCGATGTTATGACCTCATCTCTAGGAGGGTTAAGTCTAGAGACTGATATCAGTACCAAGAAGAGAGTAGAATGCTTTACTGTGCTTAAGTATATGAAAATTATGAAACGATATGTTATGTCATGGCTCGTAAGGGCAACCAAGTATGTTAAAGATACATTCATATCGGTTTATGCAAGTTTTATGATACAAGTTTATGAAAATTATGTATATGTATGATATCGATTGTCCCCCACTTGCTGAGTGTTTTCCAAAGCACTCAACCCCTTACTCTACATCCCCAGATAAAGCCGAAGAAGAATTAGAGCAAGAAGAAGAGCACCAATTTTGGGGTTGGTGAATCAAGTCCGCTGCGTAGTTCAAGATTTTATGTTTTAAAGTTTTCCAAGTTTTAAGACAATTTTATTTATTCAGTTGTTAAGTTTTAGTTTCACGTTTTTAATTCAGTTGTACAGACAATGATTTCTTTATTTATGGAATATAGACTGGTTTTCAGTTGTTATGATATTACGAGGCTTATTGGTTTCCTAGTTGTAATGGAAATCAATGCCGGTGTTATTGACCCCGGTCTCGGGGCGTGACATTTTAACCGGGCGTGACATTTTAGTGGTATCAGAGCCAGGTTCCATAATCCCGCTGGGAAAAGAATTCTAGTTGATAAAAATACTAGAAGAGAAATCCCGGTTGAAATAGACCAACTGGTGAAATAAATACAGTTGGGGAATAATATCGATTCACGATAATTACGATAATCAGAAGTCCAATCTGATTGATCACGTGAATACGAATTCTTCGACTTTTAAAAAATTTTAGTTTCTGATTTTTTTTTTAAAAAAATAAATATATTTCGAAAAATTTTAAATTCTAATTTCGGAAATTCAAAAATCAGAAAATTCGAAACCCTAGCTCCTCGCCGCCGCCGCCGCCGATTGCCGCCGCGATAACCTTCGATCAGTGTATCATTGGAACCGCCTCTTCCAGTCG
Organism: Haberlea rhodopensis; assembly: GCA_907163345.1. Taxonomy (NCBI): domain Eukaryota; kingdom Viridiplantae; phylum Streptophyta; class Magnoliopsida; order Lamiales; family Gesneriaceae; genus Haberlea; species Haberlea rhodopensis. The sequence continues at coordinate 86,948 of CAJQUN010000021.1, read as the reverse complement.
ATCATTCTGTCCAAGTTTCATGTCGATCGGAGTTGATTTGCCCGATCAATTTCTCGTTCGAATCCAAGAACCCTAACCCCCAAATTCTGTTCGTTTCTCGATTTTCAGATCATCGCTCGATCGTTTTGAAATTAAAAATTTCTGTATGCTCTTCCAAGCAAGTCGATCATTAACCCTCTGCCAATTTCAGATTTCAAGCTCCGATTAGGGATTAATTTCGAAACCCTAATTTTCGATTATAAACCCTAATTTTCGATTTAAAAAAAAAAAATTCCAGAATTCGATTTCTTGCTTTTGATACTTGATTTTATGATTTGTCAAGTATTTAATTCCGTGTTTGGGTTTAGGTGATGACAACCCGAGCGCAATCTGTCCAGATTCTCAGTATGGAGCAAGAAATTGAGAAGCTCAAGGAAGCTCAAGCTGAACTGATAGAAGTTGCGGAACATCTGAGAGGCAATGTCCATAGAATTAGCTACTATCATCATCAAGCTAATGAGCAGCTTGAGGAATCTAAGGAAGAAGTAGCTAGAAAAGACGAACTCCATAGGACTGCAGAGGAAAAATGTGTAGTCCAAAGACAGCAGTTGGATCAAATGGCTGATCATATTCTCACACTTCAAAATACGAACCATCGCCTGTCTGTAAGAAGCAATGGTTACTGGGGTATAGTCACTCACCTCCTGAATGTCAACAGTGATCTAAGGGAAGCTAATGATCACATGAGAAATCTTCTGGATGTTGTCGATTCAGATGAAGATTCAGACGAAGACCCTGAGGAAGAACCCATGCAGGAAGATGTCGTAGAAGAATTAGGAAGTGGAGAAGTGATAGATCCATAGTTCTTAGAAGCTTTGTTTAGGAGTTTGGTTTTCATTTTATTTCAATGTTCAGCATTTTCCTTTCCAGTAGTTGTGATAAACATTTTTTCCAGTGATTAATAAAAGTATCATTTTTGTTTATCATTTCTTCTTTATCTTTCCGCTATCGTTTTATTTCCGCGCAAAGATTTTAGATCCGTGTTATTGTAGGAAATGGCCGGACGTCCAACCCGCAACAACCGTAATCCAAACTATGCTGTTCCTCCCAACTCTAATGAGGAGAGAACTAATGGAAATCAGAATCCTCCACCTGCACCGCCACAACCTCCGAGGGTGGGACTAAGTCGTGAAGACTTGGCAGCAATAGCCACCATTGTGGCCACAACACTTCAAGGTTTGAATAACCCTGCTGTTAATCAACCTCAAGCACAGCCAGCACGTCCGCAAGGTGTAAAGTACCACTATGAATCGTTGCGGAAGAACAGAGTTCCAACCTTTGATGGTAACTCAGACTCGGAGATGGCCCAGAACTGGCTGAAGCAAATAGAGAACCACCATAGACTGTTGGAAGTACCGGATGATATCAAGGTGGAAGTTACCACGTCTTTTCTCATCGACCAAGCTGGGAAGTGGTGGGAAAACGTGTCACCACTTATGCTAGAAGCGGGACCAGTTACATGGCAAAGGTTCCGAAGTACCTTTCTAAAGCAGTACTTTCCAACTGCGGTCCAGAACCAGAAATTGCGAGAGTTTGAAAACCTGACACAGACTACTGATATGACAGTTGTGGATTATACTGCAAGGTTTAACTCGTTGGGAACGTATGCGCCGAGTATCATGGCAGACGAGTCCCTTAAGCTACATCGCTTCAGGATTGGACTGAACAGTCGAATCCAATCCGCCCTGGCAATTTTTGAGACAACCAGTTTCGGAGATTTAATGGGAGCAGTCATCAGGGCTGAAGCAGATATCAAACGTCGCGAGGAAGAGTTTAAGCGCAAGCGACCCCCACCAGTCAGCAAACTGCTAGCAGTCAAAACTTCAAGAGGCCTAGTCCGTCCAGTAACCAGCAAAGGGGACCCACAATAGGCCCAAGTCAACAGAGGTACCCCAAGTGTTCGAACTGTGGGTATCATCATCCCGGAGAATGTCTCAGAGGAAAAGGTGCATGTTTCCGATGTGGGAAGACAGGCCACCGAATTGCTGAGTGTCCCGAACCTGATATGAGGGGGACAACTGTAAGGAATAACGGCCCTCCTAGTAAACCAAATGGGACTAAGCCGAACGCCAGAGTGTTTGCTATAACGCGAGATGAGGCCGAGGACGCAAACGACGTGGTGGCAGGTACCATTTATTTAAACGAATTACCTGCATATACATTGTTTGATTGTGGTGCCACGCACTCGTTTATATCTAAGAGGTTTGCTAAGAAACTAGTCCTTAAGCCTGAACTGCTTAGTGAACCATATAACGTAGCAACACCAGCCAATAAGACCCTTATAGCACATAGTATACACCGAGATTGTAATCTCAGTATTAATGAAATAAGGTTTAATGCTGAGCTAATTCAACTCAACATGGTGGATTTCGATGTTATACTGGGAATGGATTGGCTATCCAAACATCATGGAGTAGTAGACTGCCGTAACAAGAATATTAAACTACGGACGCCAGACGAGAAGGAGATCGTATACCATGGCAAAGCTAAGGAAAGAAAATTCCTACTGACGGCAGCCCAAACCTGGAAAGCTGTAAAGAACGGTGAAGAAGTTTACCTAGCTACAATAAGCGAGGTCAAAGAGGAAGATGAACCCAGGATAGAAGACATACCCGTTGTACAAGAATTTCCGGATGTCTTTCCTGAAGAGCTGCCCGGTACAGTTCCAAACCGAGAATTGGAATTTGATATTAGTTTGGTGCCAGGCGCTACACCAATTTCTAAGGCACCATACCGAATGGCTCCAGCCGAACTGAAGGAACTTAAGGAGCAACTGCAGGAGTTATTGGACAAGAAACAAATCAGACCAAGTGTATCCCCATGGGGAGCTCCAGTGTTGTTTGTGAAAAAGAAAGACGGAAGCATGAGATTGTGCATCGACTACAGAGAGCTGAACAAGATCACAATCAAGAACAAGTACCCTCTCCCAAGGATAGATGACCTGTTCGATCAACTCAAAGGCGCTAAAGTGTTTTCCAAGCTCGATTTAAGGTCAGGCTATCACCAACTAAAGATTAAAGCAGAAGACGTGCCGAAAACCGCATTTAGAACACGGTATGGGCATTACGAGTTCACGGTGATGCCATTTGGCTTAACAAACGCGCCAGCAGTATTCATGGATTTAATGAATCGTGTATTCAAGCCATTCTTGGATGACTTTGTAGTAGTGTTCATCGACGACATACTCATTTACTCGTCGAGCAATGAGGATCACGAACAACATCTTCGCCTCACTCTACAGACCTTGAGAGAGAAGGAACTCTACGCCAAGTTTAACAAATGTGAATTTTGGCTAGAAAGTGTATCTTTCTTAGGACACATCATATCAAAAGAAGGCGTATCAGTGGACCCTAAAAAGGTAGAGGCAGTTTTAGATTGGCCTAGGCCAACGACAGTGACAGAAATCCGAAGCTTCTTGGGATTAGCTGGTTACTACCGGAAGTTTGTCGAAGGATTTTCATCAATAGCAGTACCTCTTACCAGGCTCACACAAAAGAACGCAAAGTTCATATGGAGTGAAGAATGTGAGAAGAGCTTCGAAACATTAAAGGAAAAGCTCTCATCTGCACCTGTACTGGTATTACCAACTGAAGACATGAGTTTCACTATTTATAGTGATGCATCTAAAGAAGGACTAGGATGTGTACTCATGCAGGAAGGAAGAGTGATTGCTTATGCATCAAGACAGCTCAAGCCCCATGAGCAAAACTACCCTACGCATGACCTCGAGTTAGCCGCAGTAGTGTTCGCCTTGAAGATTTGGAGACACTATCTGTATGGCGCCAAGTGCGAAGTGTTCACGGACCATCAAAGCCTCAAGTACTTGTTCACTCAAAAGGAACTCAACATGAGGCAGAGACGATGGATCGAACTTCTAAAAGACTACGATCTCACTATTAGCTACCATCCCGGCAAGGCAAACAAAGTAGCAGATGCTTTGAGCCGGAAAGGCAAAGGGAAAATAATCTTAGCTACGGTCTCAGCTCAACCTTGTCTTCGAGAGACCATCAAGCTAAGCCAAGGTCAAGATCCGAGCCTAACCAAGCTAAAAGAACAAGTCAAGGAGAAGGAAATTACTGACTTTGAGATCGATAACAAGGGAATTCTGTGGATGAAAGGACGATTGTGCGTGCCAAATGTGAATAACATAAGACAAGAAATAATGTCTGAAGCGCACAAGTCAAAGTTTTCAGTCCACCCTGGGAGTACAAAGATGTACAAGGATCTGAAGGAAAGTTTTTGGTGGAACGCAATGAAAAAGGACGTAGCTGAATTTGTTACCCGATGCTTAGTATGTCAGCAAGTGAAAGCTGAGCATCAGAGACCCGGAGGACTTCTTCAACCTCTGGAAATCCCCGAATGGAAATGGGATCACATCTCCATGGATTTTGTCGTGGGACTACCAAAGTCAAAGCAGAGCCATGACGGAATATGGGTAATTGTTGACAGACTAACCAAGTCAGCACACTTCCTACCAGTCCGCATGAACTACAACTTGGAGAAGTTGGCAACACTATATATGGACAATATAGTGAGATTGCATGGAGTCCCAGTAAGCATCCTATCCGACAGAGATCCTAGATTCGTGTCGCGTTTCTGGAAAAGCTTTCAGCAAGCTATGGGAAGTAAGGTAACTCTTAGCACGGCTTATCACCCACAAACTGATGGCCAGACAGAGAGGACTATCCAAACCCTCGAAGACATGCTAAGAGCTTGTGTATTGGATTTTACTGCAAATTGGAGCGAACTATTACCTCTAGTCGAGTTTGCTTACAATAACAGCTACCACAGTAGTATTGGGATGGCGCCGTATGAAGCACTCTATGGACGCAAATGTCGATCTCCATTATACTGGGATGAAGTAGGAGAGAGGGCTATCACAGGACCGGAGTTAGTACAAGCTACTACTGACAAGATAGCCATCATCAGAGATAGACTTAAGACAGCCCAGGACCGACAGAAAAGTTGGGCTGATCTGAAAAGGAGACCCGTGGATATAGAGATTGGTGAGAAGGTCTATGTAAAGATTTCACCAATGAAAGGGGTAATTAGATTCGACAAAAGGGGAAAGTTGAATCCAAGATACGTGGGACCATTTGAAGTTCTAGAAAAGGTGGGAACGCTAGCATATAAAATAGCACTACCGCCAAATCTGTCGAGAATTCACAATGTCTTCCACGTATCACAACTAAGGAAGTACATTGCCGACCCAAGTCATGTACTTGAAACAGAACCCCTAGTAACTCAAGGGAATTTGGATGAATCATTGAAATACGAAGAAATCCCAATCCGTATTCTGGATACCAAGGACCAAGTTCTGAGAAGAAGGACCATTCCTTACGTCAAGGTCCAATGGTCAAACCATACGGAAAGAGAAGCTACTTGGGAAATGGAAGAATCAATGCGGGAGAAATATCCCTATCTTTTCCTAAATCAAGTTGACTCGAGTTTCGAGGACGAAACTTCCAATAAGGAGGGAGGGATGTAAAAACCCGGATTTTAGTTAACTAAAATCTGATTTAGAAGAGTTTAAATACTTCTAAACTCTAGCATAGAGTTTCAATGCATCAAGGAGTCCTTAACCATCACAAACTCTTCCATTAATCCATCAAGTTCAGCAGATTGGATCAATCAAAAATCAGAGCTGGATCATCACTTATCTGCTCAGATTTGGCCCCAAGATTTCGAGATATCCCATCCCTTCCAAACTCCACCAATATTCAGCAATCTTATTCGAAGTTATCCACTAGGATCATGCATAATTATGCTAGGTTCTCCTCAATAAATTCGAAGAGTCCAAGCCATTCAACCCCACGAAAATTCCAACTCTCCTCCAGCCTTCTTTATCGAGCAAATCTGCTCTTTATCCTTCTTGATTCTGCACAGAATCCACATGCATCTGCACAGGTTTCATCCCTATAATTTCGAGTTAGAATCCTACTCCAACACCTCAACTTAAGCCTCTACTTTCATCTATAAATAGGGCCAGCCAGGAGCACTTCATTCACATCAAACCATCCCCCTTTCAGCAGTAACCTTTTCCTTCGAAAAAGCTGCACCATAAAGCCAAAGCTTTCTGCTCAATAGTCGACGAGAATTCAAGCTGCAATCTTCGAGAATTCTGGCAGCAACCCTTCGAACTTTTCCATCGATCATAAACTAAAGTTACAGCAACTTATATTCGAATCCTCAAGCCTCAGAAACCATCAAGGTTCAGCCATTAAATTCACTCCCAAGCCGTGACTTACGCGTCTGTTGCCACAGAATCTGTTCGAGTTTTTCCAGCCCAATCGCCGTCTGTTTTTCAGATTTGTTCATCGATTTTCCAGCCGCCATCAAGCCATAGCTTTTGCTCAAAATCCTTGATATTTTTCCAGCCTTTATTTGCAAAGATAAATCACTCTCCTAGTCGAAGTTACACCACACAGTACAGATTATTTTCCACCCGAACACCTGATCAATCTGGTTCGATATTTCCTTCTAAAATCCAGTAACCATCAGCCGAGAAGTTGAGCTTCGTGTTGGTTAACTTTCGAAAGACCAAGCCTTGTCCTGCATCAAGTTGTCGATACTTGAACCATCGATTTTTCCAACACTTGTTCGAATCAAATCCTATCAGAATCCGGCTCGAGGAAGGCTAAGAATTCTGTCCGTGTTGTTCTATTGATCTTCGAAAGCCAAGAGTGGAAAGAATCCCATCGTTTCGTACCTTTGATCAATCAAGCAAGTACAAAGCACGGTAAGTGGGCTTTTGTTATATATATTCGTTTCGTTTTCTAAAATCATATAGTATGTTTTGAAATCCCGATCGATATGTATTATGTTGAAATTATGAAAGTATTATTTTGTAAGCACGTTAAACTCAAAATCTAATTGGATTTGGATCCCCATGACCCTGATGCGGTGGGATGTAACCGCTAAAAGAACCTTATACGGTGGTAATCCGTTGTTTCTGGATTATCCAGACCCTTTATTCGTGGGTTAGCCGATGTTATGACCTCATCTCTAGGAGGGTTAAGTCTAGAGACTGATATCAGTACCAAGAAGAGAGTAGAATGCTTTACTGTGCTTAAGTATATGAAAATTATGAAACGATATGTTATGTCATGGCTCGTAAGGGCAACCAAGTATGTTAAAGATACATTCATATCGGTTTATGCAAGTTTTATGATACAAGTTTATGAAAATTATGTATATGTATGATATCGATTGTCCCCCACTTGCTGAGTGTTTTCCAAAGCACTCAACCCCTTACTCTACATCCCCAGATAAAGCCGAAGAAGAATTAGAGCAAGAAGAAGAGCACCAATTTTGGGGTTGGTGAATCAAGTCCGCTGCGTAGTTCAAGATTTTATGTTTTAAAGTTTTCCAAGTTTTAAGACAATTTTATTTATTCAGTTGTTAAGTTTTAGTTTCACGTTTTTAATTCAGTTGTACAGACAATGATTTCTTTATTTATGGAATATAGACTGGTTTTCAGTTGTTATGATATTACGAGGCTTATTGGTTTCCTAGTTGTAATGGAAATCAATGCCGGTGTTATTGACCCCGGTCTCGGGGCGTGACAAATACTGCTTCAAATCTCACTTCTCAACCATAGACATGGTATCAGGGCAAACAAACAAACAACAGAAAAAACTAGATGTTACATGATCAAAACTAAAAAGTAAAATAAACAAGTGATGTTATATAGTCAATGCTGGGGATATTTAAGAAATATGAGTTTAGAGAAGAAAGCAAGGCCTAAGTTTAAATTATTACCCTTCAAAATAGCGATCCAGCTGCTGATTTGGAATTTCCAACACCCGTGTGTGTATAATGTCGCAACATGAGGCCAATCTTGTTGAGAAATTTCAAACTCAATGAATTTGTCCCAAGATGCAGGTTAATCCATGATTAACCATGTAAGTATCTAAGAGGAATTTGGTGTTGCGGGGGTGATAATTCACACAAAGAGAACTTGACAATTCTGAACTAAGGATAAATGACACTGCATTTACCTTCCTCAAAAGAATCTTACACAGCTCGTCAAGACTCAAGGGAGTAGTCATGAAGGCCATCTTAGCCTTAATGGGGACCATCTTCCTGGCAGCATTTGTATATTGATGCACCTCATGTGCCACGGACAAAAACAGCAAAATTTCACGGAGAAAAAAATTACTGTGGTAGAGCCCTAATGAGAAGTATAACTGAAGGGGTGATGAGGTCATGTTGCAAGTAAAAGAAAAAAAATTGGATAGCACTGAAAAGTAGCGACCAAGTCAAGGGGTTAACACAAGTAGTTGTTTATCTGAAGTGCATTCTCAACAAACCTTTAAACATTATACTTCAATAATGGTTGTTGCGTACAGCTGAAACCACGTTAGAAAGCAATAAAGGTCACTTCAACAACAAAACATCAAGGAATCATGGATAACCACACTGGCTAAACGTGAGTAAACTAATTCCTGGAAATTACCTTCTGATAGCATCAGGATCTCCACAAGTGCCAATTGCAAATACACAATAATGCAACCACATGTCAACAGAGTAGGTTACGCTTTGAACAGCTCGTTCATAAACCTCCGCTACTTTGTCCATTGAGCTTACACGCACCTCATGATCTGCATACTTCTTCCAGTAACCATAGCAGAGAGGAAATTCCGCTAAAAAAGGCATCATAAACTTTTTGAATCTTGGAAATCTCACCCTAGAAATAAAAATTAAGACATGAGCTAGTTCAATGTGCTTGAAATAGCTGCCGAAGTAGAAAAAAGCATAAAATTGGAGCCCTCGAATATTATTACAAGGCAGTCATATAAAAGACGAATATCATATTTATAGAGAAATTTTTGCTCTCCGATTCTTGTTCAAATCAACAGTAAAGGTAAGGAAAAGAAAAGAGCATCAGCACAACATAAACTCTAGCCCATCAGCTATACCTCTGATATTCTCTCTGTCTCTTCTATCAGGGAAGTCCAAGCATTGAAGTCCAAGGAATTAGCTGTCACTATGCTCCACAGTCTTTCTTCTTCTGCGCTTAGACCTGGCATAGGTTTTTTAACACCATAAGCAACAAGTTCAATTGAGAGGAAAGAAAACAAAGAAATAGTTTAAATACTACGGTATTCTTGGCCCTGACACTGTGCATTATAAGGAAATAGTTTGAAATTCACGAAGTAGATTATCATAAGTAAACATTATTATTAACATGCATTAATTGAAAAAAACCCACTAAAGTTCCAAAATCATATGAAATTTGTCAAAAGAAACAATCAGCAGCAGTTTTGGTTATCATAAGGTTTATGTTAAGTAAGTGCATATAACTTTTTCAATCACGAAGTCATCTTCAAACTATACTATGAAGTGACCAGAAAAATATCACACTCATAATAGGTGAAGGAAATTCAGTAAAGACAACGAGTACATAATACATCACAATATTAATTTTCTCTTTTAGGATGCTACTATAGTATAAGTTCAATAACTGATGCAGTTCAATCATGTCATTCTAGTATAATTTGCAAATGAAAGTGATATTTCCAATTTTCGATGCTTATCATTAATGGCATTGGTATCTACGTAGAAATCACATTTACCAACTTTCAATGTTGTGTCAAAGGACATGCAATGTGCGAACTGACAAGTATATGGTGTATTTCGAAGCTGTGATTAAATTTCAGAAAAGGTGACAAATGGTGAGGGAAACCACTAATTCCTTAGTGTTGTTTACAACAAGCAGCCAAACCCACATGCAAGTTAACTGATCAAAATAAAAAGACATAATCAACAAGTGTCTAAAACATCAGAATAGATACCAGAACCACCTAGAGGTTGATGAAACATAGCAGACCCAATACCAGCAGTTGAGGTAATCCCATTTTCCATGATATTAACTTTTGCCACATCCTCTGCTCCATTAACACCATTAATAGAAGAACCATAGCCAGCAGCTTGAGTTGAGTCCAGAAAATAATTTGCAAGACCAGAAAAATGTTAATTAGCATCAAAGGCCATTAAATAAACGACTCCATGCTCAAAACTATTAGAAGCTGAAGCTTTTGCATTACCAACATCCAAATTGGATCCATGAGCCATTAAATTAGATTCTTGTGGAGGGATGGACAAATCAAGTTTGCCATCCATATTAGGCAGAGTGTCTGGAACATTCATGTTTTCAGTAGTTTGAACAGTGGAACCATCAGTATCAGGTGCAGAAGTGGTTTCACTCATATCATGGTTATCTATAGAAGAATAACCATTAACAGCAGATGTATGTGCCACCACAAACTCGCTGTCTCCCATAATAAAAACAAATAGCCTACCAAGAAGTAGGTAAATACAAAGGAATTACATATCCAGGAAAAAAAAGTGCTCAGAAAATATTGTAAACATGAATTAGCACCAACACAATCCTGAAATTATTCTGTTAAAAATAGCAGAAATTTGCACACAAGGCGAAAGTAAATAGCTAGTAACAAGTTCGCAACACCATGCTCTAAGGTTGTTTCCTTCGTCCACATCAATCCTAAATACCGCAAAATATTCATGCCTAAGTACTGAATACTGATATTTGCATGGAAGCATAAATTGCTATCAACAAGCAGAATCCAATGAAACATGGTGTTTCCAATACACGTGTAATATTCGAACGTCAAATGTATAGTATGGAACGTCAAATGTATAAACAGAATCTTATTAACATTCTACTAAGTTAATGTAGCATCCTGATAAACTGCGTACATCTTCAAGTCGGCTCTAAAAACAAAAAAATTGACAGCCCTAAAAAATATTGCTCACTGGATCTCTTCCTTTTCGCATAGCAACTGGGAAATGCGGTAACGAAACTTCAAACCATGCAATTGGCAACTACAGGAAGTAAATAAATTGGAAATTTGCACTCGTACTGATAAAATCTCGACTGAGGGCACAAATACTGACCTCTGAATTAATTTGCAGGACACAACACCAGACTGACACATAACGAGTAACTTTAAACATAGAGGAGGATTAGGGAATACCAATATAAAACCACATACCATGTAATTGCAAAAAAATGATTAAAAAAAAAAACAATGCACTCAGCTGCCAAAAAAGGCCTAATCGAAGAACGCTTACAGTAACTAAATAATAATGCGGAAACAAAAACAACAAAGATGCATAAAGAACTACAACAAAAAAACACGCATAGAACGCTTAGTGATTTCATAAAGCACACTAAAACAACCTGAAATTGCGAGTGAAGCCGCCCAAGAATCGCCCAACTTTCCTGAGGCAAATCCTTCTGCTTTCTTCTCTCTGGCGAACAGGTGTTTTCTATGTTTGAAGCTTACTCGTAGTGATAAACGATGGGCCAATGAGGGACAAAAAGTAAAATTAGGGCACGAATTTTACTTTCCATTTACTATTATTTTAATTTTAATTAGAGGAAATTGTGAGAACGAAATCACTTAATATTAGGGAAAATTAGCATGAACTCCACCCTTAAATTTTTCGATTATAAAAATATAAAACCTATATGTGTTATCGTAAAAATGCAAGACAAATAGGAAAAAAACTCGTTTTTTCTTAAACTCGACAATAATTCCTATTATGCTATAAAAAAAGTAAAAAAACACCTCTAATTTTTTGAAGTCTTGCATGAACCTCCATTTTAAAACAAACTAGGTATGCAAGTTTTATGAAAACAAGCTCATAAACGTTTATATATGTATGTGTGTGTAAATAAATATATATATATATATATATTATTTTTTGCTTTTATTTATTTTTATTATTGTGAAAACATATTTTATGATTTTTTTGAAAATGTACATATTTTTTATATGCGCAATTGTTGCTTACTCAATATATCCAAAACTTGAAAGATGAATAATTTGAATTGGTCAATAAGCATGCATACCTTAAAATAAAAAAATCAAAATATTATTCATAATCTATTTTAAAATAACACCTTAAAATTTATTCACTTTAAAAATCTAGATATTGTTCGTTTTAAAACTAAAAAGAAAAAATCATTACAAAAAAAGAAGAAAATAATGTAGATTCAGGGCATATTGGAGAATAAAGAGGGTTATGTACATGATTTAAGAAAATAAAGTGGATTTTATGCCTATTTTGTTTAGCACGAGTGGTTTCGTGCAATGTTTCAAAAAAGAGAAGGTATTTTTTGTTTTTTTATGACACATGAGGGTTTTACGTCGAATTTAAGAAAACATAAGGTTTTTTTTATTTTGTTAAGACAGGGGGGTTTCGTACATATTTACTATAACACAGTTGAGTTTTATGCAATTTATATTTTATCATTCCTCGAGTACCTCTATGGCTCTCTCTATGCTCAATGCCAGGAGATCTTTTCCAGAAAAAGAATAATTTCAATTTTGCGTTTTCTAGGTGACATTATAGAGCTGGGTGAAGCCCTGTAAAAGAATTTAGATTTTACATAGGTTGTAATGCCTAGGTTTAGCTGTGGAACCAGGCCGATCCACTTCCAAATTGACACACGAGCCCTCAATTCCGAAACCTCGTCGATTATGTTGTTGGAGTGTCATGTGCAGTTTATTTTTTGTAAATGTAATAGACTTTTGTGTTTTCGCGTTGTTTCGCTGGTTTGATGGGATTTCTATGTTTCAGTTAGCATTAAACACAAGTGTTGAACGTGGTTTTTCGAGTTGTCTTTTTTGCATCTGTGTTTTCGAAATTAATATATGCATCTGTGTTTGATGGGATTATCAGTGTCATGTGCTTCTGTGTTTTCAATTATTGTGTACATTATCTGTTTGTCAAAAGGTTTATATGAAACTGTATGTGCGCAGTAGACTCAAAGACGTGTAATTGTTAGAATTGAATGCATCAATTGCTTAAAATCACCACCTTGTTTCAAATCACGTGCATCACACTTGTTGAGTCTATCGACGTTTTGGTTGCATGCACCGGTAGACTCAAAGAGGTGCAGTTGCTAGAATTAAGTGCATCAATTTTCTTAAAACCACCACCTTATTTTAAAATACGTGCACCAACTTGTTTAGTCTACGACGCATGTTTTGTTGCGTGCACCGATAGACACAATAGGTAAAACTGTTAGAATTAAATGCACCAACTTGTTTAAAATCATAACTTATTTCCAACCACGTGCATCAGCTTGTTTAGTCTACTGGTGCACGTTTGGTTGCATGCATTGATAGTCTCAAATATGTACAATTTGTTAGAATTAGTGCACAAACTTATTAAATATCGCGACCTTAGTTCAAATACGTGCATCAGCTTGTTGAGTCTACAGATGCATGCAACCACGCATGCACAAGTAGACTCAAAGATGTGTAATTGTTATTATTAAGAGCACCAACTTGTTTAAAACAAGGTGATGCACTTAATTTTAACAAATCACAATGATTTTAATAAGGTGGTGCACTTAATTATAACAAATTGGTGATTTAAACTAGATGGTGCACGTTTCGGCACACATCATACCCCTGTGCACTGATACGTGCACCGGCATGCACCAGTAGGACTCGAGCTATGTGCTTATCAAAACACACATTTTATATATATTAAAATGGCGATGCAATTAATTTTTAACAAGAAGGTGCACAACAAATTGGTGATTCTAACAAGGTTGTGCACATAGTATCTACGTGCACCAGTAGAAAATGAATCTCATACTTATCGGTGCAAATATGTGTATGGACGTTTCTTTTCTTATGGTACATTCGATATCTACGTGCATCGATAGAAAGGAAATGTTCATACCATATCAGTGAACGTATGTGTATATGCATTTCCTTTCTATCGGTGAATGTAATACATATATGCACCGATAGAAAGAAAATACTCATATCATACCGGTGTACGTATGAGGTGTTGGTGCACATGAACCATCAGATGATATGCGACTGTTTATATGCATCGATGTAAGAAGTGCACGTGCACCAGCGGAAGCGGTGCACATGCTCCGATTGAGTCTAGCGACGCACGTATCCCACGTGCACTGATATACTCAATCGGTGCACACACACCACCATTCTATCTGTGGGACCCGACTCGGGCACATATTACTTTAACCCTTATCTGGCACCACATTCCCTACTATATAAAAATATAGATATATTTGTAGGGTATTACTTAAAACAATCCATACATAATAATTAATCATATTACGTTAGCGGAAGTGTTCATAACAATTAAATATATTTCGTTAGCGGAAGTGTTCATAACAATTAAATATATTTCGTTAGCGGAAGTGTTCATAACAATTAAATATATTTCGTTAGCGGAAGCGTTCATAATAACTATTAACAAAATACAATCCCGACAAACTCATTCTAATGATCTGATACTTAACCAAAGAAGAATTACTATCAGTACTTGATAAGCCAACATTTTCATTATTCCTTATTATCCTCTGATCTTGGATCCCGTTCTCCTGTATCTGGAACTCATGATAAATAACAAAAAGAAAACAGAGGTTAAGTCTTTAAGGACTTAGTGAGGGAATAACAATAGCTTTTCATGTATATAATAACAAATAATGCAATCTGTCGATATGATATGTCATGTAACAAGAGATAACACTGCGATCAAATAATATTTCAATGAAACGATGACGTTTACGACTTGAGAAGGAATATCGTGAGCTAAAGAGGTGGCTCCCACCCGACATTAAGGTGTAGCACTTTTCCCCACGTATCCGGATCAGGAAATATGATTAACGAAACAAAGACGAATTAGGACAATAGAATGAATATCGTGGGCTAAAGAGGTGGCTCCCATCCGACATTTAGATGTAGCACTTTTCCCCACATATTCGAATACGATCCAATACAAACATTCATTTACGAGCCGAGGTGAACCATTCTCCGGACCGATACAGTGCGCGTTGTTCAGATGAACCATATACCCGGATTCTCATCCGTTGTTCATTGGACTGACTTTCCGGGCCGAGGCCACGTTGTCCAGTGGACTCACGTCCAGGGCTCCATTCATTCATTCATTCAAGGGAATAGATTAGTGATAAACACAGTACTTTCATATGCAGGCAATATGATCAATGAAACATTATAGTGAACAACATGATAACATAAATGGAAGGTACGATATTGAATAACATTTACAGTAAGTTCCAGGCCAAATGCCAAAGAGGCTATATAGAAAGAAAACCGTAATAGACCTCACTATGTGCAGACAATATGAGCAATGAAACATTATAATGAACAACATGATAACATAAATGGAAGGTACGACATTGAATAAACATTTACAGTAAGTTCCAGGCCAAATGCCAAAGATGTTATATAGAAAGAAATCGGTAGTACACCTCACCTCATTACGCTATCTTGACTTGATTGGCTCGATTTTGAACTCAAATGCCAATAACAATCCTATGAACATAATATAAGATAATTTATAATGATTATCAACCTAAAGGTATGGTTTAACATTTTAAGAATCAATTTTGTACGAAACTTATCCGGAACATTTTAAGCAAACATTTGAAAATTCATTAAAAATCAAGTTTAAGTCGAAACTTCACGAAACTTTCCAGAAATGTCTTAAATCAGTTCAGAAACGTTCGGAGCTCGGAATTTCAATAAAATTGCCGGCGCGTGAGATACACGCGCCACCGTGCCGGCGCGTGGGAATTCTCCGGCAACCACGCGCGGCTGAAATTTTTACAGGATGTCCGCCTTGTTCCGATCTACGACCTCTATTTAGAAACCATTTTGAAATTCCCAGCCGATTGTGCCCAGATTTTGGTTTTATAAAATGACTTACTAGTGTATTTCAGTCGCCGGAAAAAATAGTGATTCCGATGATCTGTAGGACAAACGGCCGGCACCGGTGTAAATTAAAACATATTTGGAACACTTTTGTTTATAAAACATTTTCGAAATACATATTAAAACGCGTGAATTCGAAGCTTGAATCTGCTACCTCAAAATAACTTTCTGGACAGATTTTTCAGTAGGTGTTCTTCAAGATTTTGATTTTCTGGGCGAAACTGGTGGTGATGTTTGACACACCTCCTGCACGAAATGTTTTCTGGGTGGAAGTATCATTTACTGGAATTTTCTTAGAATTTTTGAAAGAGGATTTGGGTTTATTCTGGATTTATTTAGAGTTTTGGATCATCACTTGGCACTCATCTCTCACTATCCTCTAAGCTTTTCAGATGTTGGGCACGAAAATTGTCCTAAGAATGAGGATGAGGGGTCTTATTTATAGGCAAAATGTGCAAGGGGGTGGTGTCTTGTGGTTGGCCAAGTGTGAGGTTAATGTGTACTAGTAACCATGGTGAAAGTTATCATCATTTGTCATGATTTCTTATTTTCTTCTTTTTATTATTATTATTATTATTATTATTATTATTATTAATTATTATTATTTGATATATTTTGTTATATTAATAATATTCAAGTTGTTTTACAATAAATTTATTTATCTATGTTCTACTTGTAAATATATTAGAGTAGAAAATAAAAATTATAAATCACTTTATTAATAATTTCTTGATTATTCTTTTGGTACTTATAATTGTTTAAGTTATTTATTATGCTTCTATCTATTTTATTGGTATGCATATTTAGATATAAAGTCTATTAGTACAAGTTATAGCCATACACTTATTTATTTATTTATTTGTAAAGTTTTTAATGAATAATATTTTGGTCCAAAAATCAAATATTCACACTCAAGAATATAAAGATATTTTCATATAATTCTTTATGTAAATTTAATATTACAAGTAATATACGGATTCACTTTGTGAATGATTTTAGTTATTGGTATGTTTCACAAATATATAATTTTCAATAAATAGTTATATTGTTTATTCTTTCTTTTATTATTTATTTTGATGTATGAATATTTAATATATTAAGACGATTATTTTATTAACATTTCAAATAGCTTCAATTTATTTTTGTCAAATTTTTGTAATTGAGATTTTAGGGGTGTTACACTATCTGCCAGGTTTTTCAAAATATGTATGAGCCTGATGTATGAGACCGACGTAAGGGGGCTGCAAACAATTATTTATCCATGGAGAACCGAACACCATTTGCTTTCTTTTGGAAAGAAATTATGTTCGAGCTCAAAAAATCCGATTCGTGCAGATTCTTCCCCCAACTAACGAAGAGATCTTGGCAGACTCACATACGTGGTTTGTGAATATATGTAAAATATCCCCTCCGTGAATGCCATGTTTTGCAAAAACACAATAGGGTAATATGTTATTTTCAAAATCACATGGGGATAAAATGTATATTTTCAAACCACATGAGGTAATCTGTCTATTTACAAAACCACAGAGGGTAATTCACCATTAAACCTGATTCATGTGAAACCATCTCTAGTTGACTCTTGGCTAGTGCTAGTTAATTGTTGTGCTTTGATAAATTGAAATTAGAAATAAAGCTGAATACAAACATAAAAGGAATTGAATCTGAGCCTTTATTTTTCTAGGCCATTTCAATCAACGTCAAAAGTAATTTAGGGTTTGTGTTGGATTGTTTATCCAAAACACTTCTATGTTGCTTTTGCTTAAAGTTGAAAAAAATTACTTAAAAGGAATTGCTTCAAGGCAAAAATATTAATTGTTTGTAATTAAAAAAAACAGTTTAACGAACTTCAATTTATTATAAAATTATCATTATATAAGTTAGTTAAAGCAACCAAAAACATCAAATGACTTACTTATACGCTTCTGTTTTTACCTATATTTTATTTTAGAAAAACAATAAAAAAATAAGAAACTAAACACCCAAAATCTATTATCTATTATTTTA
Organism: Haberlea rhodopensis; assembly: GCA_907163345.1. Classification (NCBI taxonomy): domain Eukaryota; kingdom Viridiplantae; phylum Streptophyta; class Magnoliopsida; order Lamiales; family Gesneriaceae; genus Haberlea; species Haberlea rhodopensis. The sequence continues at coordinate 69,147 of CAJQUN010000021.1, read as the reverse complement.
TTTAAAAATTAGGAAGCACTTTATAGAGCAATCCAAAAACACTCCCTCGTTATCACCGTTGCTTGGTTTCAAACATGAGAGAAGCCGAATTTGATAACCATGAATTTGGGCCTATTGTTGCTAAGCCCATTTAATTGTCAACCCACGAGTCTGCAACTCCACCGATAACCTCGACAGTATAATACTCTTCAATTTAAAACCCTAGCAGCGCCATTCGATTTCGTTTGGCTTTTGTTTCCTTTTTCCTCCGCAAAGAGGATCTATTCAGACAAAATGTCGAAGCGAGGTACGATCCCACTGATCTAGACCCGTAATGAATCCTTTTTTTGTTCTATATAATATTCGATTTTATCGTGGAATATAATGTCCAGTTTTTTGTGTGCCGCAGGACGCGGAGGGTCGGCGGGTAACAAGTTCAGGATGTCACTTGGTCTGCCCGTGGCGGCGACAGTTAACTGCGCTGACAACACTGGGGCTAAGAACCTATACATCATTTCCGTGAAGGGGATTAAGGGCCGCCTCAACAGACTCCCCTCTGCTTGCGTCGGTGATATGGTTATGGCTACGGTCAAGAAGGGGAAGCCGGATCTTCGGAAGAAGGTGATGCCTGCCGTTATTGTCCGCCAACGCAAGCCGTGGCGCCGAAAGGATGGCGTCTTCATGTACTTTGAAGGTTCGAGTTACCTTTGATTCGTAATTCGTTTATTATGCAGCTTTATCATTCATTAACTTATGGGTTATTGGTTATTCTTAGAGGAAGGTTGTGTGGATAGCTTGTATGGATACAATATAGGTATACACTTTGGTTCTTGAAATAGCATCTGTTGATGTTCATGTGAGTGAAAATATGTGAACCAATTTCTATATCTCTTATTTTCTATGGTCGTGATTTCTAATTCTATCTTCTAGATGTTTATCCTATCTGTTTTATCACAAGTTAAAGCCACTGTTGTGATGTAGATAATGTTACTTGTTCATTCCAGTGGAAGATGGAGCTGGGGGTAATCTCTCTCTTAAATTTACATTCCTAACCTTTAATATTTTAGTTTAACCATGAAGGTCCCTGCTCAGGCCTATTCCGTTTTTTCCCTAGAATTCTTTCAATTTTAGACTCTTTGGTTTCGCATAGATGTTTATTGATAAAGAAGCTTTCGATTTATTGGTTCTCTGAAAAATGTAAAGTAATGGGTGGATTATAAGTTAGTCTTTTGTGTCAAGACACTTGATTTCCATTTATTGGCAGATGTTTGTAATGACCCTTTGTATTGTGGTGATAATAATCTGCATATATTTTATGACCCATAGATGTTTATTTTTAGTTGTAGCTTGTGTCGTAGCTTGTATGGATACACTATGGGTGTAAGACATTGGTTCTTGAAATAATATCTGTTGATGTTCATGTGATTGAAAATACGTGAACCAATTTTATTATCATTTTCAATGGACGTGATTTTTTAGTGCCATTTTCTTGTTGTTTTATCCTATCTTTTTTCTTGGAAGTGAAAGCCATTGAGTTGTAGCGTAGATAATGTGGCTCTTCCCTAACCCTACATTTTAGTTTCACCATGAAGTTCCCTGCCTAGGCCTATGTCTTTTCTTTTTTCCTGTTATACTTTCTGAGGCTCGTTGGTTTCCCATGGATGTTCATTGATTAAAGAAGCTCTCGATCAATTGGTTGTCTGGAAAATGGAAAGTAGTGGCCAGGTTATAAGTTAGTTTTTTGTTTCAAGAGACTTCAGTTTTGAACATTTATTGGTGGCTCTTTCTAATTGTAGCGATAATAGCTAACATATATTTTGTGCCTTCCTTCTTTGGAAGTTCAACGATCATGTTGCTGTAATGTTTTTGTCATCAATTTGCAAAAGCTCATTATTCTCAGGTAGCTTGGTGCTTCAGATTGTTATCCCTGCAGATGTATTGTGCTATCCTTATTGTCTCTACTTTGAATCTATTTTATTGATTTGTGTGAGAGAACATATAGATTTTGCAATGGTCCATAATGCTTCTTATGTGTTGGCTGATATTACTTTTTCTAAATATGCAGATAATGCAGGGGTCATTGTTAATCCCAAAGGTGAAATGAAAGGTGATAGTCCTTAATGTCGTACATGCCACAAGAGGATTGTTGATCTTTTGCTGAATGCATAAATTCTGTGTTTGTGATTATATACATACAAGTTGAGGTCGAGTAGCCCCCTTTTAGCACAAGCTCGACTTGAGAAATTTTTAGGCAACTCGACCTCACAATTTATCTAAACGTCCTTTAATTTCTGTGAATCAACCACTAAACTTATAAGGGTAAAATAGTAACTTTGATAAGCTTTTGAGAGTTAAAAAATGAAAAAAATTGTCACTTGTGAGAGTACTTGAGTCCGAGACATTAAACACAAACTCAACTTGGAGTACATTAACTTACCATGCCGTATGGCTTGCTTGCACTACTAGTTTATCTGCTTTGCTGAATAACAGGTAAAGCTTTCTTCTATAACCTTTATCTCCTTTTTGAAGGGTCTGCCATCACTGGTCCAATTGGAAAGGAGTGTGCGGACCTGTGGCCTCGAATTGCCAGTGCCGCCAATGCCATTGTTTAAAAGTAGAAGTTTGGGGTGGGGGGTAGAGTTTTAAAATTCTTGTGCTTTGAAATTTTAGACTAGCGTTAGTGATCTTGGGGTGGTTCAAAATTATGTGTGTTTTTTTAATTTATGTTTTGAGCTGATGGTTTTTGTGGGACAAAATCTTGGTTATTTTCTCTTAACATTTTAAAATCCATGTGGCTGATATGTTTGAAATAATCTATTTACATCAACTGGAAAGTCTTGATTTTGTGCCATTTTGTGGCTGGTAGCCTTTTTCTCAGTCAAATCTACTTCTGGAGTTGACAGTTTATGAGAGTGGTATTTTCATATAGTGGTATGCAGATACTGTATTATCGTTGCTACTCTGCGGACAATGATCAGTGACATGCGGTAGTTACCATCCTTGGATGAGAATCTCATCCAATTGTTGATCTAAGGTTGCATCGACAAATTTGCTTTACTGCCTTAAAAAATTTGGAAAATGGTCTCGGCCAACTGATATAGGACAGAAAATAAAATAAAATTTTATCCATGAATGCATTTCATCCCAAATTCTGAGAAGGACCACTTCTGAACAAATGGGTCAGATAATTCGTCCACTCCCACATCCAGTTGTCCTCCAAGGCAACGCAAATATTTGTTTTGTGTACAATAGTTGCTCTACTTTGAATTATATATCATATACATTATGGAGTGAAAACAATATTTTTGTAAATTCTACTCCATAAGCGTTTATATAGAAAGAAGCTTAATTAAATCAGTTGATTCATAGTACGGTATTGCCAAGTTTGTCAATGAAACTATTCTCTCTTCTTATTAAAGAAATTGTAAACAGTTCATTTATATTAAATCTTCAGACAAAAAAAGCTTTTAAGTAAAAATATAATATAATTAATTTGCAAAGATTTATATATATATATATATATATATATATATATATAATTTGCCAATGAAATCTCTTCTAATCTTTTATTTAACTAAATTATATCGAGATATAATTTAGTCTTAATATGGATACAAGATCATATTCAAAAATAAATATGTACAGAAATTTAATAATTCAATGTTTTACGATTGATTTTATTTTTAAAAAATCATATATTGAAATATTTTTTTTAAAATAAGGTTTTTGAATCCGCCAATATAGTTCAATTAAAAGTACCATCACATATGACATTATGTTTTCATAAATTCTAGACTCAATAAGCGTATGCATGATGAATATTTTTTAATCAAGTGACTTCTACCATATAAAATTTTATGCCATATTAACCAACTAGAACTCGAATTGCAAGGACACGAGTTTTTTTATTTTCTTTTAAATCCTACCTTTTACACATATGAGAGTTTGTGTCTATTTTGGTTTACTTCCTAAAGTTTTCAATGACCCGATTCAGTGTGTACAGTTTTAAAAAAAAATTCTCAACTCAGTCGCTGACGTTAAATTTGTAGTAAGAAACAAATGTAGAGTGGCTGAATCATGAATATTTTTAAAATTTAAGAACTACATTAGAAACTAATAAATCCCGATTTATTTCCTTAAGTCTTAAAAATATTTTCGAATTAGTCTTCTCCATATGCTTCTCACGACTGACTTAACGTTGGGGACCGAATCTGTAATTTTTTTGAAACTTTAGGGACTAAACCGTATCATTGAAGGGACTAAATCAGGAATAAACCCAAACTGTATAAATCTTTTATTTTATTATCTCTACATTTGATTTTGATGTTTTGAATACAAAATATAAGCTTTGAAATGAACTCTTGATTTTTTGGAATTTAGCCCTCCAAATTCACCTCACATGATCAGCATTTTTTATGGGAATAAGGAGAAATAATGACACAAATTTAACGTGGAAAACTCCCAAATCATAAGAAAAACCACAAGGACCCAAGAAGAAAATATACTATGTGAAAAATTATTATAATCACACTATTTCTCTCCTTACCCTAAACACAACAACAAAGCTTTCTTACTATCCAAACTTTATAACTTGTACATGTCCCTTTTACAAGAAAGACATTAGTAAAATCTTTTTTGATGTGGAAGCTCAATCAAAACTGCAACTATAGAGCGTACTAGAGATTTTACAAGATTATAAAACAGTAGAGGAATTTTCGTAAAGTCAAAAGTTACTAGACAAGCTATTGACTGGTGCATTTAAAACATAACGCTTGAGCTTTCTTTTATAGCAAAAGAGTTGCCCTATTTTCCCTTCCAAGTCGATGTGGGATATATACAACCCATCAATCTCCACCTTGTGACTTTGTCGTCCCAAAACAGTCCACACTGATGAAGATCGACATAGCTTATGCTACTGATATTACAAGATGATCATAATTCTCAATGTACAGAATTATCATGCTCCACCATAAAATAAAAAAAACATACTTCCACTCAAAATAAAACAATTCCAAGCATTTCACTTCAGGTCATGTCGAAAATAACCTTGCTGAAAAGTTATGGTGCAACTCCCACGTTTTGTCTATATTGAAAGTTACTTAGCCATCAACATAAATTTTCACCACACCCTACATCAATGCCAAACTAATGACCGTGTGCAAAACTGTGGACCTGCTAACAGTATACATCCTCTATCATGACAACTTGGGGACAACGTTATATCATAAGGATGTACATGTCTTTTTTCAGAGGACATCATGAAAGAAGAAAATGTTAGCTTCATTATCAGTATCTTTCCATTTACTGACATGAAGTGAAACCACTTCAGCTTTTGTACTGCCCTTTAATGCCTTGTGTAAACTAGATTGAATCAACGCATTCCTGACTTGCACTTGCCACAAGCCAGATTTTATTTTTCCATCAAATTTCTCCACATAAAATCTGACTGCATTTGAAACCTTGTTTCCCGACATTGTCTTGTGATACTTTGATTAATTAAACTGTAGACATAAATAGCACACACTAAGTAAGATCACAGGAAATAGAGAATCTCGATCTTTCCTAGACAGAACTTCATGATTCACAGGAAAATTGGTGGGGTCACACTAGTCTCACTTAAATACTAACTTCCTCGACAGAATATTCTTAACCAGCATGCATTCGCCTACCACACCAAAGCTCCACCACAACAAAAGGACCCAGACTCAGATGCCACTTGTTGAGAATTTGGCCCTCCAAATTCACCAACATGATCTGCACCTTTATGAGAAAAGAAAGCAAAATGAGAAATAATAAAGACACAAAGATTTAACGTGAACAACTACCAAATCAGGAGCCTAAAAGGAAAACACGCTATATGAAAAATTATTACAACCACATAATTTATTTTAATTATCCAACATAATCACAAAGCTTTCTCACTAGCCAAACTTTATGACTTACAACTCTCCCTTTTAGAAGAAGAGCACTTGAAAAAATATTTGCTGATGTGAAAGCTCAGTCAAAGCTACAAACACAGAACATACCAAGAATTTTACAAGAGTTTTAAATAATAGATGAATTTTTATGAAGATAAAAATTATTAAACAAACTATTAATTAATGTACTTAAAATAAAAAACCTCCATTTTTATAGTTGTAGGGTCCAATTTTCCTTCCCTAGGCGACGTGAAATTAATGCACAACCCATCATTGACAAGATTTCAATCATCATCTGTCGAATTATACATAAAACGTAATCAGGTTATGCATTATTGTCCTAACAAAATATGAAAGATTGAATAATATATAATCAGATTATGCATTATTGTCCCAACAAAATATGAAAGATTGAAGAGAACAGAAATGACACGCGCCACTAGACGTGCGTCACTTAACGACCATAAAGTTTTGAATAAGATAAACCCGAATGGAACAGAGCAGTTGAAGAGGCGGAGTAGCCACTCGCCGTCCGGCGATTCCTTTCATACAATCCGGACGTGCACGAGCAACTGAGTATACTATATCATAGGATTGTGGCGTATACTGATTCTTTTGTTATCTGAGGTAAGAATTATAAGCTTCTTTCTGATTTATATCCTAATTTGGAACTGTCTTGTTAAGAAGAATATGTTTGCTGGAATTGGAGTTTCAAGAATGACCCAAGTCGATTTTGCTTTCATTTGCGATTGGATTTTTTAAATCTTCGAATTTGGAAATTCAATGGAATTCTCTTAGGCATGACCTGAAGACAGGATTTTTATTTTGGGTGCAGGTTTTTCTTTTTCAGCAGCTCTAAGAATATATGGTTTCTTGATTGCCTTTTTTTAGTTTTCGTTATCGTTATTCAGCTATTTTTCACTGGTTTTAGTTGTTTAGAATCATCAATTATTTCTTGCGCATGGCCGTGTTATGGTATTGTTGTCTTCTTGCAGAGCATAAGATGAATCGTAGTGTTTGATTTTTTGAAGTCATTGATGAACAAGATTTAGGATAAATAGTTTTTTTTTCACCAAGTTAAGTGTCTGAAGTTGCAATAAAAAATTTATCGAAATCACTTGCAAAACTTAGATGTGTAAAAATATTAATTTTTTAAATTTCAAATTTGTCCATATTTTCCTCTATCATTTTCTTTGAACATATTTGCCTCTATCATATTCTCTGCCTATCTCATTCAGTTTGTGTTTTTTTCCAAATGGAGATATCTGAGTTGGTTTTCCAACAAATTGCAGTTCACTGCTAGGAGAGGCAAAATTCATGAAGTTGAGTTCTTGAGAATCACTTAGTCCTTTCGGTTATGAAAATGTCCCATAAAGACTTAGCAGAACCGAGAGACCATGAAGCCGTAATTAGATAGAAACTATCTATGCAGGATCCGGTTAAAAGGGTTTCTTGGTCTGGGTAACATTTATGATCATGTTGCTACTGTATTACAGTTTTACAAATAAACAATTTTTTGCCCTTGTCATCCATGATTTTGACTACCATAGTAAGTGTGTTTCTTCTGAAGTATGGGAAACTAAGTTATAGGTTTAATTTTTCTTAGAAATCTATTAAAAGGTATATCAATAGCTAGAAGATGAAAGTGTGAACCATTATCAGCTAATTGTTTCCAATATGAATGTACCATGCCATGGTATGTGAAGAGACTCTTTAAACTATTTACACTTGTGTGCCTCAGGTCACGATACATGGAACCTCTGAGACAAGGGTTTGAGGAAGCTTCCTTTGTGCAAGTTAAATAGGTGACTGAAGATACGGAGCTTGTTTCGTAATTCACTTGGAGGTTGCTGTTATTTATGCACAAGTTGATGATGGAAGCAAAACCAGCTTTATCCATTCAGAGATCAGGCGGAAAACAACTAAGTAACTTGGGGTTTTCAGGAGCTGTAATTTCTTCATTTCCTAATATTTCAACCCATCGAGAAGAATCATATCCCAAAATTTCTGACTCCCAGAATGTATCCCTCGAGAGGGAACCGATGCAACGTCCTCCTACTATTGTTTCACCATTTTCTTCTAACAATGGTACCATTGGGCATATCTATTCTTCCTCTTCTGGAGTTTCTACAGATCTTCAGTTTTCATCTGACCAACGACAAGAAAATCATTCGAGACATTCTCCATTCATTTCTCAATCAAAAAGTGGTGGGAAATCAGTTGTATTTCCACATCCTGGTGATTCTGGAGTTCTGCAATCCACCGCATCAAGTCATTTCAATCATCAAAATGACTCCTGGTGTCCCAATTATCTTGATTATCCAATGAGTGCCACAATGCAAAGTAGTAGACTAGATGATAATAATGGAGACCCAATTGTCTTCCAATCCGAGGATCTCGGAAAAATAAATGAATGGAAAGATTGGGCTGATCAGATTATCATTGATAATAATGAATTGGCTTCTGATTGGAATGAGTTTCTTGGCGATACAAGTGTTGCAGATCCAGAGACAAAGGTTGAAGTCAGTTCTCTGTGCATTATTTTTTATGGCACTCTTTTAACTTTAGTGTGTACAACAAGTCCACAAGTTACTCAATTCTGCAGACCTGTAAATCTGAACAGCTCCCAGCTACACCGAAAGAAACTTTTGCCACCCCTGGTCAATGTTCCTCGGGAAATGCTGGTCCCACAAAACAGAGAATGCGTTGGACTCCAGAACTTCACGAGATCTTTGTTGAAGCTGTTAACAAACTTGGAGGCGGTGAAAGTAGTTATTCTCTTCTTACTTAACTTCTTAAATTGGTACAAAATATTTGCCCTTCTAGAGTTCCACTCATTCAGCCATTCTATTTTTTGTTCACAGGAGCTACTCCAAAGGGCGTCCTAAAGCTAATGAAAGTTGAAAGCTTGACCATTTATCATGTAAAAAGCCACCTACAGGTAAGCATTTATTGTAGTGAGATATATTTTCAAATCGGCATTGGTAGGATTTCGCGCTCAGTTAATATGGAATGTTTCTTGAACTATAGAAATACCGAACAGCCAGATATAGACCAGAGACAGCAGAAGGTGTGACACAACTTCTACCATCTTTGTTTGTGCTATAAAACAGTATTTTTTGTCAACATCTAATGAGAGCCCCAATTTTTTCCTTTTGCAGAATCTTTGGAGAAGAAACCTACTTCCATTGAAGAGCTGTCATCCATGGACTTGAAAACGTGAGTATTATCATATATGTTACTGCAATAGGAAATATTTTTCTTAGGGTATATTTTCTTGTGCTCCCACCTGTTGTGTTCATCACGAAATTGTTCCCAATGTTACAATTTTTCGTTCGGGACATGCCGGTGCTCATCAGAACCATGCAAATCTTGCAAATTGAGTGATTATGTTCATAAGTTCTGTATAAAGCCAATTTCTACACCCCATGTTTATTTGCTGATTGTTATGCATCTGTACTCTTGAAAAAGGGGTATTGGTATTGCTGAAGCATTGCGGTTGCAAATGGAGGTCCAAAAACGACTTCATGAACAACTTGAGGTATGAATTATTGTGCTTCACAAAAATTATGCTAATAGGGTTGCCTCTGAGTTGGTAGCAAAACATATATGACATGTTATGGAACTTTAAATCAATTAACATGAGCCACTGATGATGAAGCCAACGATTGATACACCTACGATGTTGATAGCTAGATCCTGCATATTCCAATAACATGGGGGTAAACTGAGTAACGTCTATTCCATATGTTTATCCATCAATATCATCTCTGGGTTAACATACTTAACTACTTAAGCAGCTGATACGATAACTTAAACCGTTGTCTTGACATTCTTTGCTTTGTAACCTGAAACTTGATGTTTGTTTAGAAGTAACTTTTGCAATTTCAGGTAAACATGGGGTGAAGCACTTGTCGTCCCTTTGTAGACTAATGGTATTTAGTCTTTCTACAGATCCAGAGAAATTTACAGCTTCAAATAGAAGAACAAGGGCGATACCTGAAGATGATGTTTGAGAAGCAGTGCAAGTCCGGTTTAGACTTGCTAAAGGGTGGTTTGTCCACCAGTGAGAGCCCCTTTAAAGAGCTAACAGATGTTGTCCAAAATTCTCCTACTCAAGAAAATTTAGTCATAGACACCGATAGCAGCAAACCAGGAGGTGACTCGATTATCTTGTCCACAGAAGACCAAGAAACTTCTCAACCAGTAATAGAGCAACAAATTCCCAAGGCCGAAGTCGCGAGAAGATCCGACTCTCCAAAATCAGAAAGCGCAGAAGTTCATGATAGTCACTCATGATCTATATACTGATCCCCAATTTCCAAGTAAGATTCAAGTGGTTTTCTTGTTCCTTCTACCAGATAGAAACTCTTAAAAGCATTGGCTTCGTTTATAGTCCATTCATAGACAAGCTCTGAACGCTGAGAGTTAGCATTGTAAGAATTCGTTTAACCAATGATGATTGCATTCTATTGGCCTGGCCCGTGAATATGTTTTAAGATTCGTCTCTGTTAGCTTGGCCAGAAGCGGAGATTATGCAAAAGAACCGGTTTTCTGAAATCTTAGAAAATTTTGAGAGTGTGGGTCTATTTTTATCTTCTTATAAAAAAGCATTTGTTATTACATATTGTAGAAATAATAAATTATGTAGAGGAGAAACTCTCTATTCTAAATAATAAAAAAGATACAAAGAGTTTATTATATAGACTCCTTAACACCAAAGACTCCTAGAAATATAAAATCCGATAAGATTTGAAATACAAATCTCTACTTATCTTATCAGCTAAACTTTAACTCTATCTATTGTTCAACACTCCCTCTCAACTTGGGTAATATGTGTCAATTATGCCCAGCTTGGAACTTAAGTCTTGAAATTGAGGATGATGTAGAGCTTTGATCAAGATATCTACAAGTTGCATGTGTGTAGAGATGTAACTGAGATTAATGATTCTTCTCTCTATCTTCTCACTTATGAAATGTCGATCTATCTCAATGTGATTCGCTCTGTCATGATGGACTTGATTCTTGGCTATACTTATGACAGCTTGATCATCACACATCATCTCTACTGGTTGACTGTTGTCGAACTTCAATTCATTCATCAACATTTTTAACCACATTCCTTCACATATCCCATGGGCTAATGCTCTATACTCTGCTTCTGCACTGCTACGTGCTACCACATTTTGCTTTTTACTCTTCCAAGTTACTAAGTTTCCATATACAAAAGTACAGTAGCTTGAGGTGGATCTTCTATCGATGTGAGAACCTGCCCAATCTGCATCACTGTATACATTGACATTTCTGGTAGAGGTTTTTCTGAAGAGTAAACCCTTGCCTGGATGTCGTTTGAGGTATCGCAATATTCGATACGTAGCTTCCATGTGATCTTTATTTGGTTGTTCATGAACTGACTTACCATATGACTGCAAAACCAATATCTGGACGAGTATGAGAGATATATATTAGTTTCCCAACTAATCTTTGATACCGTCCTTTCTCCACTAACTGACAATCATCTCTGAATTCCAGTTTTATTTTGGCATCCATTGGGGCATCGATAGGTTTGCACCCCAGCATGCCAATTTCGTTTTGAAGATCCAATACATATTTCCTTTGAGAAATATAGATTCCATTGGATGATCTTGCCACTTCCATTCCCAGTTCAGATGTCCGAGATCTTTCATTTCAAATTCTTTTGAGAGTAGAGCTTTCACCTTAGTCATTTCCTCAATGTTGTTTCCAATGAGAACACTGTCATCAATTGTGATTTTCCCTCCATCTGAGTGTTTAACAAATAACGTGTGATCAGATTGACACTGCGAGTATCCATTCCCTTTTAGAACATTTAAGAACTGGTAGAACCATACCCTGGGTGATTGTTTCAAACCGTAAAGTGATTTCTTCAACCGGCACACTTTATTGGCAGTGGATGGAGTTTCAAATCCAGTGGGTATATATCCATACAGATTTCCTAATCAAGATCACCATTTAGGAAGGCGTTTTTGACATCCAGTTGATATAAATGCCATTCCAGATTTGCAGCAACAGATAAGAGTACTCGGATGGTGTTCAATCTTGCTACTGGTGCAAAAGTCTCTTGGTAATCAATACCGTAAGATTGGGTGTACCCTTTAGCAACTAATCTGGCTTTTTATCGTTCTATGCTTCCATCAGCTTTATGTTTTACTGCGAAAATCCATCGGCAACCAACAGTTCTTTTTCCCGATGGAAGGTCAGTAATGATCCAAGTATTATTCTTCTCAAGAGCCTTAATTTCATCAAGTGCAGCGGATTTCCAATCTGGATCTTGTAGAGCGATTTCTATAGACGTAGGAATCTGAATTTGATCTATTCTGGACACAAAACTTGATATACAGGTGATAAATGTTCAAGAGAAACAAAATTACATATAGGGTGTTGTGTGCAAGTTTAACACCCTTCCGTAATGCAATGGGACTATCATAATAAGAATCTGTGTTACCTTGTGGTGTTTCAGCGGAGCTTGGCTCCAAGGAAGAGTCAAAGCGTTGATGAATCTGTACAGGTTGCTGATTCCTCCTAGAATATACTTGTAAAGGAGGATTATGTGTTGTTATTCTGTTGGAGGTGGAGCATTATGTGGGATATCGTCACAAGGTTCTAGATTGGGAAATGCTGGTCTAAGTTGATCCCTATTCTGAGATTCATCATGAACACCCTCTGAAATGAGGAATTGGGAGTGTGTATCTTCGAAAATATAACATCCATGGAGTTAAAGAATTTTTTCAGAGCAGGGGAATAACATTTGTAACCTTTTTGATTTGACGAGTAACCAAGAAAAATACACTTCAGGGCTCGTGGGTCAAGTTTCTCCCGACCGTGTTGATGTATATGGACAAAGACTGTGCAACCAAACACTTTGGGTGAGATGGAGTGAATATGATGAAACGTGGGATAGGAACGAAGAAGAGTATTGATGGGGGTATCATATTTAAGGATGCGAGAAGGCAGCCTATTGATAAGATACGTGGCAGTGAGGATTGCATCACCCCAAAAATACTGAGGAACATTGTGGGATATGAGTAGCGATCGAGCTACATCAAGTAAGTGTCGATTTTTCGCTCAGAAACTCCATTTTGTTGAGGTGTATCGACACATGAACTTTGATGGACTATCCCTTGGTTATGAAGGTATGCACCTAGAGTGGAGTTGAAATAGTCCCGAGCCCTATCACTCTTTAACACCTGAATTTTTGAGGAAAATTGAGTTTGAACCATGGTGTTAAATTGGTGAAACAAATGAGAGGTTTCCGATTTTTCTTTCATTAAGAATACCCATGATAATCAAGTGTGATCGTTGACAAATAGGAGAAACCATCGAGAACCCGCGACGTTTGTAACCCTGGAGGGGCCCCATATATCAATATGAATGAGTGAAAATGGAGTAGACGACTTATAAGTATGTGGTGTGTAGCTGTGTCGTGTGTTGTAGATAGTTGGCAAACATCACAGTTAAAAGTTTTGGAACTTTTATTACGAAACAAAGTGGGGAATAATTTATCGAGGTAAATAAAATTCGGATGTCCTAATCGATAATGCCACAATAAAATATCACTGTCTTTAATGGAAGAAAAACTAGAACTAGAAACCAAAGAATTGAACGAGCTAGCAACTGGAGATGAATCAACATACATCAATTTTAGGAGGTACATGCCTGCAAAGTACTCAGCATTGCCAATCGTCCGGCCCGAAGCCAAGTCCTGAAAAACACAAGAAACAAGTAAAAAATTAGTGATACAATTGAGATATTTATTGAGACGACTAACTGATAACAGATTGCAATCAAGATCCGGAAAAAAATAGACAGAATGCAAGGTAATCTGGCTGGAAATAATGACAGTGCCCGACCCCATAATACTAATTGACGAGCCATCGACGTTCGAACAGTGGCTGGAGATGTGCATGGGTGATATGAGTTTAATAAGTTCAGATTTCCCGTCATGTGTTCCGATGCACCAAAGTCAACAATCCAAACTTTGAATAAAACCTGCTGTGAAAGCAAAGCAATATGAGTTGTACATGTATGCACAACGCCTCCAGTAGCAATAGGTGCAGAGTTAGATGGTGGAAGTGTCTTACTCAACAATTGGTGAAGAGCCTCAAGTTGCTCTTTGCTAAATGGTTGCTGGTCAGCGACAGAATCCTCTGGTTGAGCTAGACTCGCACGCCTCTGGCTGGAGGACTTCCAGTTGGCTGGCTTCCCATGAATACACCAACAGGTTTCCAAAGTATGATTTGGTTTATTGCATTTTTCGCACCAGGGTCGCCCATTGCGCATATTGTTTGCGTTCCAGACTGTTGCTCAACAGAATAAGAGGATTGAAGATGCACAGTGGATGGCGCATTGAAGTGAGGCATGGCAAGGGCAGAACCGTCGATCATGGGGATGCTGAGTAAAGGTCACATAATCAATTTCCTCCCACTTTCTTCATGCCGAACAGTGGAGAAGGTCTCACGCAGAGTGGGTAGAGGTTTAATTGCCAATATGCGACCCCTAACATCATCCAATTGTGCGTTGATGCCAATAGGAATTGGAAGATGCGTCGTTTCTCAACAATAGCCTTGTAACACCTTTCATCATCCGGGCACTTCCACTCGTGAATCTCGAAGAGAGCAATTTGTTGCCAAAAACGAGTAAGAGCTGTGAAGTATTGTGTTACATTAGAATCGCATTGCTTCAGGCCGTGGAGATTGCTTTCAATCTCAAAGAGCTCTGCGATATTTTCCTTAGTGGAATAGGTATCCCGGGCTACCTCCCAAACGTCTTTTGTCGTGGAATAGAGAATGAAATTCTCACCAATATTGGGTATCATGGAATTAATTAACCAGGACATCACCATATTGTCTTCTGCATTCCAGGATTTGTACGATGCATCAGCTTTTTTTGGGCAACGTCTTGCACCCGAGAGTAAATCCTCTCGGCCCTTTCCATAGATGAACATCCGCACGGTTTGAGATCAATGGAGATAATTTTGGCCATTCGGTTTATGATTTGTGACAGGTGATTATCAAAAAAACGGATGTTAAAGGTTTAGATGAAGGAGGGGCAGAGGCCGAAGACGAAGAAGAAGAGCCTGAGGTTGAGGCGGCAGCAGAGGCTATATCACCATATTTTGTCATGAAAGAGATGTTCCTGGCTCTGATACCATGTAGAAATAATAAATTATGTAGAGGAGAAACTCTCTACTTCTGAATAATAAAAAAGATACAAATGATTTATTATATAGACTCTTAACACCAAAAGACTCCTAGAAATATAAAATTCTATAAGATTTGAATATCTTTTATCTACTTATCTTACCAGATAAACTCTATCTATTATTCATCACATATCATACATATTTCTATATGAGCATAATGTAATGATCTCTTATTGTGTCACTTAATATACCATTTGAAAGACAACCGAAGGCTAGCATATGGTTTAGCATCCGACTATTCTCATGTTGACGAGGATGAAGTCTCCCTCCCCCAAAAATTGTAGTTGTAATAGTGAGTAAAAAAAAATATACCATTTGAAAAGCGCTCCATCTAATATAAACAATGTCAAGAATTAATGTTAAGAATACATGAGATTTCAATTTAAAACCAATTGATAATGAGTCGAATAGCCTATGTATCTTATAAAAAACTAACATAACTTGTAAACTCTCAATGCGGGATAATTCTCAATACGTCCCACACGTGTGACATTATATAAATCAAATACATGGACTAATAACTTGGGTGATGGTGAGCATGCGGACGGAATAGCCAAACACATGAAAAACCTGCTCTATTACCATGTCGAGAATACATGAGGTTCCAACTCAAAACCAATTGGCAATGAGTTGAGTAACACATGTATCTTATAAAGAGTTAGCATAACTTGTAGACTCTCGATGTGGGACAATTCTCAACAATTAGCTTAATTATATATATATATATATATATATAGTGTCGATTAATTATCTAGTGTCGATTAATTATCTAATAAAAACCAGGAGATAACGTAAATTTATATTTTATTTTATGATTAATTGGTTAAATTTGTTTTATGAACTAATTACAATCTTATGATAATACATTAATTAAAAAAAATAAATTGTTTTATACAATCAGATTGATTCTATAACGCTATTAGATTATTTTATAAAAATATATTATTTTTTAAAAAAATACAATATATTATGTGCATATATCTAATGTGTTATAGTCACTAGTATATATTATCAAAAGAGTACCTAAAGCTATCAATTTAGATACTTGGTTTTTTGTCAGTAATTATTTTTGAAGTTTAATTGATTTATATATAAAAGTATGGATAACTATATTGAAAATATTGACGATTATTTGTTAGAGTTTATAAGTATTGTTCGGATAATGTGTGATTTTTTAAAGAAGAATAATGATGTAATTATATTAAATTTATTTATAATTTACTTTTATAATGTGGGAAAGTGGATTAGTTATGGTAAGTTATAAATTTATTAGAATGGCTTTTGTAGTAGTTTTTACTAAATGGACAAGTTATTTTTTAAGTTGATATGGGCATTTTTATAGAATTTAATAGGTATCACAAATTCTCAAAAATAAAATATTTAATTTAATTTTTTAATTTAAAAAACTTTCAAAAAATCGATATTTTACTTGTTAAATTAGTCACCCAATTTACTCATTAAGCTAAATATAAGGAGTACATTTAAAAAATCCCTTGATTTGTGAAATAATGTTCTAAAATTTAGAACCTTTTTTATAAAATATTGTAATAAATAAGACAATAAATTCATAGAATGAGCACAACTAAATAAAAATAGAATATAACTATTAAGAGCTCATATTTATTTTGGACAGATTGAAGTTTGAGAACGAAATATACATATGTTTAATTATATTTAGTATAATTTCATTTATGAAATACAATTATTTATTTTTTTCCATGTAAATTTACAGTTGCTAGCAAAGATTTCGAAGGTGAAGAACAGACGCTGAATAATGAGGCGTGGAAGAAACGAATGGAGAAGTTTTCGGACAAGGAAAGAGTCGCCATTGTTATCAAAACCAGATGACCACTTCTTGTAAGCAATTTTTCTGTTCAGTTCATAGTTTTAATCGAGTATCGTACGATTCATACCTGAATCGGAATAGTTTTACTTGGTTTTCTCTGTAATTCTTCCGTTGTGTTCCCTTGGTGGTTAACTTCCATGAGATCGTGTTTTACGCGTGTGGCTGAAGGAGGAGTACAAATCCCTCTCCGCGAAATCAAGAGAGCCTCTTTAAGAAACATGGAATATCTATATTTACTTAATGTTTGGTAACGATGACCTTGAAATTCATTTACATATCTGTACACTCAAGCATAGATTATGTTCTAAGATATCTGAACCATTTGCAATTCCATTCAGGTCTATCCTACTTTGAGAAATCTGTCAGTTTCCCTATTTTTATCGCTCCAAGGGGCTCGGGAAGGTAACAGTGTGTTTGGAGAATTTAAAAAAAATGGGATTTCATGGAATTTGGATTTGCAAAACCATTTTATGTGTTTGGTGGAGTGAGATTTTCAAATATGGTGGGACTTGGATTTCGAAAAGGGATAGTGGTATTTGAAAATTTGTTACTTCGCTGGTATTTTAAAAAAATGTAATATAGAACTTTTTTTAATATCAAATAATATTATTTTTAAAGGAAAATTTTGGGCCGGTACCATTAGTGAAAAGATTTTTCAGCCCAATCACCCAAAAAAAGATTCTTTCAACTAAGTCCATATTTGAATACAATGACCAAACTAACCCCACTTATGAAAACACTCTACACCGCATAAATAATTTTTACATGCACATCATGAGTGATTTTACATGCACCGCATGACTCATTTTCACATGCACTGCATGAGTAATTTTACATGCACCGCATGAGTCAATTTTTACATGCACCGCTCAATTTTACATGCATCGTATGAGTAATTTTACATGCACTGCATGAGTAATTTTTACATGCACCGCTCAATTTTACATGCATTGTACGAGTAATTTTACATGCACCGCATGAGTAATTTTTGCATGCACCGCATGAGTCAATTTTAACATGCACCGCTCAATTTTACATGCACCACATGAGTAATTTTACATGCACCACATGAGTAATTTTACATGCACCGCATTAGTAATTTTACATGCATCTCATTACGCAATTTTACATGCATCGCATGAGTAATTTTATATGCACCGCATGAGTAATTTTTACATACACCGCTCAATTTTACATGCACCGTATGAGCAATTCTACATGCATCGCATGAGTAATTTTTACATGCACCGTATTAGTAATTTTTACATGCACCGCAAAAGTCAATTTTTACACGCACCGCTCAATTATACATGCACCGCATGGGTCAATTTTTACATGCACCGCATGAGTCAATTTTTACATGCACCTCTCAATTTTACATGCACCACATGAGTAATTTTACATGCACCACATGAGTAATTTTTACATGAACCGCTCAATTTTACATGCACCGTATGAGTAATTCTACATTCACCGCATGAGTAATTTTACATGAAAACAGAAAGGAAAACAAAAAATCTTCAATGATAAATGATTTTTCTTTGTACATTTTGAATGTGAAACTCAACAGTATATTTGAGATGTTCCATGAAACTCAAAAATTCTTATGCTTTATATTTTTGGTTAAATACAGTATGAGTCTATCGATGCATGTAATTTACATACACCGATAGACTCAGCGATGCATATAATTTTTACATGCACCGCATGACTCAATTTTACATGCACTGGATGAGTAATTTTTACATGCACCACATGAATAATTTTTACATGCACCGTATGATTAATTTTTTACATGCACCGAGATTCCTTGCTTTTGTTTACTAAAGTGAAACGTGGATGCTTGAATATGGTTGTTGCCATTTGATATATTAGAAAATTGGGGTTTAAGATCATTGTGGGAGAAAATAGTTGTCTTGAATGAAGATATACAGATATACATGATTTTTTAAGATTCACTTCATGATAATAAACATTAAATCGGTGCATATAATTTTTACATGCACTGCATGAATACTTTATATGTATCCGTAGACTTAGACGGTGCATGTCTATTACATGCACCGACTGATTAAGTTGATACCATTGGTGCAGAATCCGTTATAATCAAGAAACGATGAATGTCGACCTATCAACTTCATCTTTTTTCCCATAGAACGTGTTTCCTTTTAATTGTCCCCATTAATAAAAAATATAGTCTATCAGCGCATATAAATTAATGGACTAATTAGATTAAGGTTTGATAAAATAGACTTATTTGAAATAAGTTTTCTAAAAGATGTATTTAGTTGAAAGTGATTTTTTGGGAGATTTAGTTGAAAGATGTTTTGAAAAGTGATATGTTTATGTAATTTCCTCTATTTTTAACCATCAAATCCAGTTCTTAAATAACATTTGCCAAACACCAAAATGGAATTTTAAATCCATGGATTTAAATCCAATTCCAAATCCTATTTTTAATTTAACCCTAGGCTGAGTACGAGCTGCTAATTCTTGCGCAACTAAACGCATGTTTGGCCGTTTCTCTGGAGTATCTCGTGTACATGCTAATGCATTGGTGATTACAAACAGCACTTCCTCTGCTGTTTGGCCAGTGGGGGGTGAAAGCCGTTGATCGAGCAAATCCTTCAAAAACATATCAGAGTTGCTGTGCAATGCTGAATTTGCTTGTGTGGATATGAGCTCTCCTGGATGCTTTCCCATCATAACTTCCAATGCCACCACTCCGAAGCTATATACATCAGATTTCTCCGTGACTTTCATGGTAAATGCCAGCTCTAACATGTTCATGGGAAATAACTTGTCAATACAATAATGCATATTTTATTTAAATGAAGTTGCATAAACGAAGATGGCATGTAGAAGTTGAAAATACAGATTAGCTTAGTTACCTGGTGCCATGTAGCCGTAGGAACCGGCAACTGTGGTCCAGTTGGATGAATCAGGACTTAGCAGTTTTGCTATACCAAAATCTGAGAGCTTTGGTTCAAATTCCAACTCCAATAGAATATTGTTTATGGACACATCACGGTGCACGATAGGTGGGGAGCAGTCGTGATGCAGATAAGCAAGTGCATGCGCTGTTCCTTGGATTATTTTCACTCTTGTAGCCCAGTCTAATTTCAGTGCCTCCCTATCATCATACAGAAGCTTTTGCAAGCTACCTTTTTCTACGTACTCGTAGACGAGATATATTGACTCTCTTTGAGAACAATATCCGTGAAGCTTAATAATGTTCCTATGCCTTACTTCTGTCAATGTTCGAATTTCATTCTCAAAACTACGGAGATTTGTTGGTGGTATATCAGTAGAGTCAGATATATTAAGCTTTTTAACTGCAACAATCTGTCCATCTGGCAAATCAGCTCTGTAAACGCTTCCAAATCCTCCTCTTCCAATGCAATACTTCTCTCTGAAATCTTCAGTTGCCTTGACAATATCTCCTAACGTTAGTCTCCCCTCCTTTTCCCAAATGAGTGATTCAGTAACTCCGAAGGCTTTAGTTTTACTTTCTTCATCATTTTTTTCAATTTTCTTCCTAAAGATAAGACATCTGACTATAATGGTTGCCAAAAATATGATGCTGACAACCGAAACAATTGCACCTATAAGAATCTTTATCCTCTTATTTTTGTGTGAAGAAATGACATCACAAGGTGATAATCCTTCAACAGGTCCACACAGGCCAGAGTTACCGATATAAGCTGCGGCATGTGGTTTTGTGAAAATCCCACCCGAGGGGATCAGACCAGACAGCCTATTGTAGGAGAAATCGACATTCGTCAGACTAGACATTTTAGTTAATGATGAAGGAATTATACCTGAAAGGTTATTATGTGACAGGTTGAGAGTCTGCAAAGAGGTTAGCTTTCCCAAACTTGATGGAATAATCCCCGACAATGAATTGTTGCTAAGGTCCAAAAATAACTGTAACGTCCATAAGTTTCCAAGTTCAGATGGGATATTTCCTGATAATATGTTATTGCTTAAATTCAAGCTTAGCAAGTTTTTACAATTCCCAAGGTTCGCTGTAATGTTTCCTGATAATGTATTTACTGACAAATCGAGAAACTGGAGCTGCGCCAGGTTGCCAATAGTTCGAGGAATTGGTCCGTTCAATTTATTGTTACTCAGATTGAGCTCTGACAGTTGGTCCAAACTTCCCAATTCAGCAGGAATTTCACCCGACAATTCATTTGAATCCAAGAAAAGAACACCCAACTGTGTCAATTTCCCTAGCTCAGCTGGAATAACTCCCGAGATTTTATTGTGATCCATCTGGATAGTGGAAAGCTGTTCATATTGTCCCCATTTCGGTGCAAGTTGGCCGGTAAATTGGTTTCTGCCGAGAGAGATGAATTTAAGATCAGGATGAATTCCAAAAGCCTCTGAGATGTCTCCAGAAAATTGGTTGTCTTCAAGCCTTACTCTTTGAAGCCTTGAACAATTTTTCAAACATTTTGGCAACGGACCTGAAAAATTGTTGCTATCCACTGTAAATTGAGTTAAAGCAAAGCCAATGCATAGACCAGGTGGAAGTTCTCCAGAGAAGGAGTTATTTGAAAAGCTAACATACGCCAATTCATGACTTTCTTGTCCCAGCTCCTCTGGAATGATTCCTGAAAACTGGTTATCGGACACAGAGAGATTATTCAAACTACCGAGGTTAGAGATAGATTCTGGCAACTGCCCACTCAATTTGTTTGCATCGAGTTCAAGAATTTGAAGTAATGTTAGATCTCCAATCGCAGGTGGAATGGTTCCGACAAATTTGTTGGAGAAAAGTTTTAGGACTGAAAGATTCACGAGCTTTGTGATTGTTATGGGAATTGGGCCCCAAAAATTGTTTTCTGAAAGGTCGAGCATCGTTAAATTTTGCAGGTTTCCAATCTCTTGTGGAATGGAACCTGAAAATGTATTTTTATATAGAAAAAGAATATTGAGATTTGTCAGTAAGCCTATCTCAGGTGGAACTTCTCCGGTGAAATGATTGTGTTGAAGCTGCAATGACATTAATTCAGTCCAATGACCGATGAAATGGGAGATATCACCAGAGAGATTATTATCGGATAATCCCAACTCGAATAATTTGGTCAGATTTGAAAAGGATGAAGGCAAAGATCCAGTAAGTGAATTATCGGCTAAAGCCAAGTAAGTAAGGTTAGTACATTGGCCAAGCTCAAACGGAATTGTGGAATTCAGGCCGCTCGTTCGTAGATCTAGTCGCTTAAGATCCCTCAGTCTTCCTAAAGAAGATGGAATACTTCCTTTAAATGAATTGTAATTGAGATTCAGATATTCAAGCTTGATCAGGTTCTTGAATACTGATTCAGGGATTTGGCCAGTCAAATTATTTACTGACAAATCAAGAAAAGTGAGGTTGGGACAACTGGATATAAAACCTGGAAATTCCAAGGTGAGTGAGTTGTAATAAAAGCTCAGGTGAGTCAAGAAAGGGAATCCCAGGATTCTAGACCAGTCAGTAGACTCCAAGTAATTTGAACCAAAATCCATGTATCTCACCCTTTGAAGATTGTCAATTTGATAAGGAACCGTCCCATTGAGAGTGTTGTTATACAAACTTATGTATTGAATCTCTTTCAAATTCCCAATCTCCGGTGGAATAATGCCATCAAATAAGTTGTTGCTGAGGTCCAAGAAAGTGATGTTTGATAGATTCCCAATACTAGATGGTATCGAACGGCTGAAATTATTTCCATTGAGATTGAAACTGGTGAGACTTGGAAATGAACTAAAATCAATCCCATCAATCCTGCCTGAGATATGTAAATCTGATAAATTTATGCCAGATACTGAACCACCGGTATTGCAGCTAATCCCTGTCCACTTGCAGTGGTTCCTTACATTGCTTAATAACCATGAGCTGAGAGGAGAAGATGGTGACAAGCTTCTCTTCCATTTCACTAATTCTTCTGCTTCTGTTTTTGCAGAAGACTCGGACTTTAATGTAAACAAGGTAAAGAGATGGATATGAAGAAAGAAAATGAAAGCTTTCTGGGATGTTTTCATCTCTATTTTCTTGAAGGTAATAGAATGACTTTTGTTTGCCAACAGAAACAAGAATTTGTATAAGAGATGAAGGTGCATAGGTCCAAGAAGGTAATAAATTCTTGAATCTTTTTGTCAAGAGTGGTGTTCTACGTGTAATAAATAAGTGGACACCTACATAACATGAAAAGTCGTTGTTACTCATCCGCTCCTTTGACCAAGACCAAAAGAAATTGGAAATCGGCACCACGTTTTTAAGATGGATGGTTTAAGCCAGTATTTGTGCAATTTAGTGGTTGGCGCGCTTATAGTTGCATAAGTATGATAAATGTTATTGGTAGAACTGTGAGATGCTGATTAGGAATTCCAATTATTAAGTCTTTTTCCAATTATTATTTCCAACTTTATAATTTAAAATTTCTATTTCAATCAAGATTCAATCATAATTTAGAAAAATATATTTTAATAAAAACTAATAATATTACTCATGAGACAAAATGTACTTTCACTTCATTTTAAATTATATTCTATTTTCAATTTTTTAAAATGAAATTTTTAATGGGAATGGGATTAAATGAAAAAAATCACTTTATATTTGTATTATTGAAATTTTTAGTTATCGATTCCTAAAATAATAACTAAATTAAATAAGATCGTATATACAAATAATTAGTATTATAAAATAAACTTTAATAACAAACAAATTGATTCGAGGAAAACAGAAGCTTAAGATTTGAGTTTTGCTAGAATTAATGGAATATAATAAATACTATTAACAAAAAAATCAAAATAGAAATTAATTAGTGTCACACATCAATATTTTTTAACTACAATTTTTATCAACAAATTGACAGAATGATTACTCAAAATAGAGAAAAACTAAATATATATAAATTAATTTTAATATTTTGTACATATCTAGGAGTAAATAAATAACAAGTAAACTTAAAAACGTCGAATGATCACTAACTAGGATACAATCTGGAGCGTATTGAACATTCACCGAGAAGAAATGTTAAAAAATGAATGTATTAGGTTTACCTTATATTTGATCGCGTTCTTTATTAAAAATGTATTAGCATTTATGTGGGACCACTTGTATGCCGATATGTAGAGGTGGTTAACAGATTGATCCAGTCCGGAACCGATCGGTTCCAGATCCGATAATCTTGGAACCGATCAGATCCGTTAAGGAACCAACCGGTCCGATCGAACCGGGCCGGATTGACCCGGCCCGTTAAGCACCCTTACCGATAGGTCAAGCTTGTTATATTGTAGACAATACATATATGTCACTTGTGCACAGAAAAATTCCTTGGTACACCAATCACAAGTTCAGCAATGTTGAAATTTTGTTTTAACAAGGTGCCTTTTTTTCTTTTTCTTTTCAAATCATCAAGTTCCAAGATATCATCTATGAGCTGCGCATTTAACAAAATATGTTATCAATACAATTACAAGTTTTGTTAACATCAAAGTTAAGATTATACGGGTTCCCAAAATCCAACAACAACTTTGTCTCAAGTGTAGTGTAAGAGGAACCTCTCTCTCATCAAAGTCTGGTCATATGTCCAGCTCAATTATTGATTTGAACACAAAGCTAGATCAACAATCGATGAAGGCTATTATCCTTCTTGGCTTAATTATTGATTTGGACACAAAAGGTAGATCAAAAAATCGATTGATGTATTTAATATCATTTAATGAAAATGATAGTTATTACAATTCAAATTATGCATTATATATTTCATTCGAATTACTATGTCATAACGCGTATTCCTTTTTGACCGCCATTAGACGTAGAGGACACTTCATATCCCCCTGTATGAATTTTCCTATCAATTACTGAATATGGCAGCATGGAATCAACTATATAATTGTGTTATTGTTGATAAAAAATTCAAAACAAATCTTCATCAATCTACTATTTATTTATTCTACTTAGGGAAAGCCAAGAGATGGGAACTCCGGCAAGATTCTGCCGGTGGCACGACCTTGTTTCCGCAGCAGTGTTTTGCTTGATCGCTAGCGGTATAGTCGCAGATGAAGTTCATAATAAGTCTATATTCAAATTCAAAATAATACCCAAGGAGAAGCTCAATCCCGCTCGCCCTCAACTACGTCACCAACTCAGAGAATCATTCAGTCCGCCCCCACCGTCAGCCAATCCTCGTAAGAAGAGGGAGCCACCTCCAGAAGCTCCTCAACCAGCTGAACCTCCCCCACCACCACCATATATTAACGAATCTCCTCCACCACCTCCACAAACTCCTCTACCACCACCACCATATATTATCACATCTCCTCTACCACCTCCACCTCCCAACAACTAAAAGTTCCGTCCTTCACCATCGATCAATCTCACCACCGTCACTCCCACTCCTAATCACATTTACATATAAAAGTTATCCCTTGTTCTAAGAATGGATGTTCGTGAGTAATTCTTTGAGATTGAGTATACGTAATTATTATGCATGTCTAATTATTCTATTGTATTTGTGATAAATAAAGATCGTTTATTAAGTACCCATAAAGTGTTACACTTTGGTTGAATAAGTTGTTATCGCATATAAATAATTGTTAAAATTAGAATTGTCAGTCTATCAATTAGACGTAAAATCAGCATTTCTAAATGGAGAATTAGAATAAGGGTATGTCGAGCAACCAAAAGACTATGTGGTAGAAGGCAAAAAAGATAAAGTCAACCATGCCGATTTTAATATTCTAGAATCACAAATTAATTTTAACACCCCCACTTAATTTGTAATCCCAACTTCATTTAACTTCATTTCTGAGCTGCTCAAATTTCTCCGTACTTACCGCTTTTGTGAATCCATTTGCTATATGTTCTTTTGTGCTCAAGAATTCCAATTGAATTTCTTGATTATTCACCAGATTCTTGATATAATGATGACGGAGTTCAATGTGTTACGATTTCGCATGAAAAACTAGATTCGTTGTCATTGTGATAGTTGACATATTAGGCAAAAAGTTGTTCTATGAGTTTTTGTTTATGTTGCAATTCTGCTAAAATTCTTCTTAGCCAAACTACTTCACATGTTGCATCGATTACTGCAATATATTCAGCTTCAACAGATGAGATGAGAGTGATTTAGTCTTCTGCTTCTTGGATGCCATGCTAATTTTTTTTGGACAATACAAAATACATATCCAAATGTACTTGTTCTATCATCGACTGATGTATCCAATCAGTTTATTTTCTTTTTCTCTTGACATACTTATACCAATTTGTCTTGTTACCCTGAAGGTATCGTAGAATTATTTTCGCTACTATATAATGTAACTTACTCGGTTCTTGCATAAATCTTGATATCAAGCAGGTAGATCAAAGATCCAACTAAACTTCAATACAACTTTTGTCAACTTTTGCTACGCCTTCATTTTGTTGCAACTTTTCATTAACTACAACCGAAGTTGAGATTGGCTTGCAATTGTTGATTTGGAATTTTATCATTTTGTTGCAACTTTTCCGGCAAGAATTACTTGTTTTTTTCAGCTACTGTTTTTTTACGCCAGGTATAAAGTATTTTTTAGTGCAGCAATTTGATATTACAACGATTTTCCAAGATATGCTAAAGCAATTGCAATATTTTCACACAAAAGCTATTGCTATAGCTATAATTTTTTTTTTTTTTTTTGCTTAAGATATTCTGTTCTTTCTCTCGTGCAGTAGTAGTTCAAATAGCTGGGATGTCTTCCTATTTATAACATTGAAATCTTCATGTTGAAGCATTAATCCATTCATATGATTGGACCAATTCGTGGAGATTATAGCATTGGCTCAACGTGGCCATTTAATTTCTACAAGTTGGACCGACTTCATTTATAGTGATGTGATGATTGTATAGCAGGGTTTTTTAATTTTTGTGGAACATAATTAGTCCAACACTAACCGACTCAAACATGCTGATCTTAACATAGTTTTTTTCATCGAACCTCCTTTTTTTCTTTTAAATTCTGCTTCAATTTTTTTTTATCGCAATTTTTGTTCCAACAAGATGTACCAACCTTTGTTAGACAAGATTGCGAAGTATGGAGCGTCCTGATGGGACGTTGTTTGTGTCCCATGAACTTTGGGAGAGGAGTGGACACTATCTACCTAGAGATGAGTGGATACTGACTACCCAAAGTAGAGCAGATGCAGACTAATCGAGAGGAGCTGACGCAATCTACATAGAGAGGAACTTACCCAGACTATCCAGAAAAGGAGCTGACCCAGATTACCCAAAAAAGGAACTGATCCAAACTACCCAAGATGGACAAGGCTCCCATAAGAGGAGCAAGATCACAGAAAGAGGAGGAAAAGCCTAAAACGAATTTTTAAAGTCAAGTTGGGCATATATATGGCCTGTAAGTTGTACATGGGCGGACACAGGAATTATGGGAATGAGGAGCAAAATTATTTTTTAAAAAAAAAATTTATGAGGGTGCCAACTGTAAATTTTTGGGGGTAAAATGTAATTTTTAGGGAGTAAAATTTTTTTTATTGCGAAAGGGGGGGCAGATACCCCCAACTTGCTTATAGGTAGCTCTGCCCCTACATGTATTGTTCAGATGAGATACTACAACATGGCAAGAGCCGATAGAAAACATATAGACACTGTTTGATACACTAATAAGGGTGAAATATACCATAATTGTTTTTGATCAGTAAAGAGAAAATATTATTAAGCATGCACAAGAGGTGCACCAACCCTTAACATTAACACCATGAAATAACTCTTTTACATACTACTTAAGTAAATCCAAAACACTGACAGCATTACCTCCTAAGTTTAGCAAAAACTGCTAACAAGAAATTACACCTGACAAGACTAGCTAAAACAATCTACAACAATTCAAAGGCTTCATAACTCAGTCATTGAGAGAGCACATGCCAATATTCCTCACCTTAGTTGAAATCCAGATCCAAGAGAGCACTTGAATTTGTTCAAAAATTTTATCTGTGATGGAAGGTACTGTGCCCGTGCCCTTGAAGATTACATTGTTGCGATGCTTCCAAATAATCAATACCACATATAACCAAAGTGATCTCGAAAGATCTTTGGGTCTGCTTAGCTTGATCAAACCTATATGATGTACTATATTCTCTGCTGGAATCTGATGAATAACCATGGCTAAATTAAACCAATGGTAGAATTGGGTAAAATTAATTAAATAATATAAAAATAAAAAAGTCAAAGAAAATGTTTACGGATTAAAGTGAAACGCGAGTTGGAATAGCGTTTTTTCAACATACTTTTTAATTTTTTTAAAAAAATTAAACACAAGAAACGTGTATTGAATTCACGCTTCTTGTGTCTAATTTTTATTTAGATAACTCTAAATGTTTACTCCGGTCCCACAACAGCGTCTATGTATTTGTTTTTGTGATCTTCCATATGGCTTAGCTTCCCAAACATTATTTGTTTGTGTCTGATCAGGTCTAATCATGACACTGGACTCACAAATATCACGAGATTGGGGAGTCAAATCGGAGAATGCAACAGGCGAGACATCAAAATATGGACGTAATTGTGAAGAATCGGATACTCCAAGCATAAGATCAATGTATGAGAATCCACCATATGGTTGGCAACAACATCTCCTCACATGTCAATATTATTGGCTGGTGGATATATAATATGACGGGTAATTTGACCATACCACGTCATGTAATCTTCAATAACGCATATGAGCTGGTGGCTTGAGGGGCATTCACATTATAATATCGTCTGCCCATCCACAGATCTAAGTAGTCACTATGTTTCCATTGC
The DNA here is from genome assembly GCA_907163345.1 of Haberlea rhodopensis. Taxonomy (NCBI): domain Eukaryota; kingdom Viridiplantae; phylum Streptophyta; class Magnoliopsida; order Lamiales; family Gesneriaceae; genus Haberlea; species Haberlea rhodopensis. The sequence continues at coordinate 40,377 of CAJQUN010000021.1, read as the reverse complement.
CCAACTTGTGCCATAACGACCTCGGCGAGCGACCTTATGCAAGTCCATCTGGCTGTCAGCTATTGATGGTGGGACTGTTTGAAACATACCAAACTGTCGCAAAACCCTTTCTGGACGATGCATTTCCACAATGGAATAATTTATCATTGGACATTGTACTCGGCAATCATCGTCCAACTCCACGTCATATGGTGTCCAAATAACTGTAAGACAAAAAAATCATAATATAATTACCTAAGAAATGAGCATAAACACGTAGTTTTTAATTTCTCACTAACATAATTAAATAGTTGCAACCTTTAAATTACCTGGTCCCAAAACACCTATCTAGCATGTCACGAAATACGCACAAAACATGCCGGGTAGTGTGTCCGAAGCTAAAATATTGAGACCACCTATATAATTTCGATATGATAATGCTAGTATATTAGATTAAAAAAATAAACAAAGGTGCAGTAGCTAAAACGAGCGATGAAATGGAAAAGAGCATGAACAAGGTGCAGTGGGAAAAATCGATGAAATCCTTCAAATAACGATTGCCCAAGCTTAAACATAACTAGATACTAAGCTAGAAGCCATTTTCGAGCAATAATCCAAAACCCAACCTCATCGTTTTTCCATAAAATAAAACACATCAGAAATTGCAAAAAAGCGTGTACAAATCGAAATGGCAATACGCAAAACTGACTAAGACAATAAGAAGCATCACACCGACACAAACCTTGGAGGAATCGCTCAAAAATCTAATGGAATCGCTAAGTTTCTTTCTGTCATGGTTATCGTGAGAGGTGAGGTGGAATGGAAGGGAAATGAGGGGAACCGAATGGTGAGGAAATGAGGGGAGAGAGAGTGTCTAATTTAATCTCATCGACAATTATATTATCTCATTCCAATTTTTTTTTTTTTTTATCTTAAGAATAAATTTCAATATTTGCACAAACCCCCTTCTTATTTAATTTGCATAACAATTCATCTCATACTCATTTTCTTTCAATTCCACAATTATTATTAAATAGATATAATTTTTCCGGACATCACAACTACATCTTCGTCGCTATCATCATGAGCATTAAGCCCTACCTCGTCTGATTCGGAATCGACATGGTTTTCATGACCAAAATAATCAGGCATTGGCATACTCATTTATGCCATTGTCACTTGAATCGCCATATACCCCTTCAGTTATATGCATGTTATGTCCCACATTACCCGAACTGCTAGCATAATTATTTTCAACTTTCATACTTGCAAGATCATGTATGACTGCCAGTATCTCCAGGTTTTGATCAGTAAACATTGACATATATGTGCCAAACTCTTGAGTATATTGGATGACATGCACATTATGGTGGTGTATTTCTTATGCCTCACTATACAAATTCACACCAGCATTCCCAATTTCGGGGTCAAAGAAAAACCAAATATCATTGTCCTTTGTGATTTCTAGTAAATGCTCGACCGGCCCCAAAGTATTATTGAAAATATGCTTGGTCCAAACTTTAATTGAATATTTTTGGTTATCGATATATATCTATTCATACAGTATCATCAACAACTCAGATATTATAATATTTTGAGGCATTCTCATGTCTTATTGGAGGTCGATCGTAACTAACTGCTATCCAATCATGTGATATGTGACCACCATAGTATAACAAAACATCAATTTGACTTCGAACCGACATATTATCTACGAAAATATAATTTCAAGTCATTAATGATAAATTTGATAATGACATAAATAATAATTCTATAATTATACTTAAAAAGAAGTAGTAATTTTTTCTTTAAAATAATTTTTTTAAAGAAAAAATAAGTAAATTTTTTAAAGAAAATTTTCGAAATAAAATTTCCAAATTTTTGAAAAGTTTTGGCAGGTTTGTTGAAGAAATGCGAACCCACAATCCTTGTTCGTGTTTCTTAAATAATATTTTGAAGAAAGTGCAAACCAGCTCCGCAATTCTTCATGACAATTTTTTATAAATAATTTTACAATTGATAAAAACATATCAAATATAATAGTCTTTATTAATAATTAACCATAATGATTAACAAACACTATCAAATAAACATATAAAATATAACATATCTAAAATTTATCATCACAAAATGTTATGAAAGCATACCTTGAAATCAAGAATTTTTTTTAAAACTCTTTTAAAATGCTCAAACCTACAAAAATTACAAAATATGTTGTTAGCATATGAATATACAACAAATAATTGAAAAAAGTACAAATAAATACCTTTTTTTTTTTCCACCGGAGCAACAAAAAACTTGCTGAAAATGAGCAAGTTTAGTTGTATGTGTAATGGCCTTTTAAAGGCATCTGTGAATTCAACTTTTTTTAATTATTTTAAGTTTTATTTTTTTTTATAAATTCGCAATCCATGTATGCGAATTATCATATAAAGTTAAAAATTTCATTTCATGGTATTTCATAAAAAAAATTTATTTTTATAATATTTAATTAAATTTGGCACAAAAAGAAACATTACACACTCGATTATACCAACGGTATCAGTTTAACAAGACCTTGCTGAAAATTCAAGAAAGCCCATCTGTATGCATGCAAATGGCAGATGATGAAGAGTTACCATTTGAACCGGGAAAGATTTTGATACGCGACTTAGCGCCAAACACCACTCAAGATTATCTAAATCGCTACTTTATGCAATTCGGCGACGTCACCGAAGCCATTATACCGCACAACAGTGTCACCGGAAGTCCCCACAGTTTCGGCTTCGTCGTCTTCGCGCACCCCTTTCGAGTTCCTTTCATTCTGCAACTACCACATTGCATCCATGATCGTAGCGTGAGTAAGCTGACAATATATTTCTTTCTTTTATTACGAATTTAATTTGTTTCTTGATTCTCTTGGTCATAATTACAATGTGCTAGCTGCATGTTTCTGGATAGCGCATTGTAGAAGATCGAGTGCTTAATAAAATCAAAGTGAAATTTCAATTTTGTCTCCAAATTTTCTTGGTTTTGACCCAAGAAATGCTTATGATGCATTATTTTTACCAACTCAGGTTGAAGTTTCAAGAGCATTAAAAAGAGAAGATCTGCAAACTTTGGAATCTCAAAGAATGAGTACTACAACTGGTGATAATTTTGAAAGGCTTGGAGTTTTTGACAAAAGAAGTATATTCGTACAAGGATCGCCATGTTCTGGCATTACCGGTGATGAATTCCTGAAATATTTTCAAGGTTTTGGCAATTTGATCGACTGTTATTTCTTGGATGACATAGGTTCTGGCCATATCACCTTTAGGATAAAACGTGGCGCCGATCGAGTTCTGTACCGACGGTCCTACATTCTCAACGGTAAGCGTTTGAAGGTAAACCAGTTGAAGCGCATCCCTGGAGATCATCATAATAATGTCCACAATCCTAATGTTAGCAGCACAATATATATGCAACAAGAGGCTGCAGCTAGTTCTGGTCCTGATCATGTTAATGGTAGTAGAGACATGCAACCTCAGGCAGACACAAGTGTTAGCGACACCGAAAGAATGAAAATTATTCCGGCTGCAGGGAGTTCTGGTCCTGATCATGTTAATGGTAGTAGAGACACGCAACCACAGGCTGACACAAGTGTTGGCGACATCGGAAAAATGAAAGTTATTCCGGCTGCAGCGAGTTCTGGACCTGATCATGTTAATGGTACTACAGACATGCAACCACAGGCTCCTAGAAGTGTTAATGGTAAGCAAATTGTTGCTGTGACAGCAAGTTCTCGTACAGGCCATCCACCGAATAATTCTGCCTGCAAACGTAGGTGGCAAATTCGTAGCCGCCCCATAAATATGCAACAAGAGGAGGCAGCTAGTTCTGGTACTGATCATGTTAATGGTATTAGAGACATGCAACCACAGGCTGCAGCAAGTGTAAGCAACACCAGAAACATGCAAATTGTGCCGGCTGCAGCAAGTTCTGGTACTGATCATGTTAACAGTACCACAGACGTGCAACCACAGGCTGCCGAAAGTGTTGGCAACACCATAGACATTCACACTATTCTGGCTTCAGCAAGTTCTAGTACAGGTCATATCTCTGCACCAGGCCGCACTAATTTCCTTCCTAGCGATCAAAGAATACCGCCTTATCGTCCTCAGATGAATTACATGGCACCAGCTTCTCCGGAGTCCCGTTTTCCTGGTCATCGTCCCGCATTATATCAAGATTACCATGGAATAGGAATATATCCCAATGCTGCCAATAATTTCCCTCCAAGCGACCAAAGAATACTGCCTTATCGTCCTCAGATGAATTATATTGTACCAGCTGCTCCGGAGTTCCGTTTTCCTGGTCATCGTCCAGCCTTATATCAAGCTTACCATGGAATAGGAATATATCCCAATGCTGCCAATAATTTCCCTCCAAGCGGCCAAAGAATACTGGATGATCGTCCTCAGATGAATTATATGGTACCAGCTGTTCCGGAGTTCCGTTTTCCTGGTCATCGTCCCGCCTTATATCAAGCTTACCATGGAATAGGAATCGATCCCAATGCTGCCAATAATTTCCCTGGCGCAGGAGTTGCTAACTTCCTGGGAAACTTCCCAATGGCGCCTACAGATTGTTCAAATCAAGACTACATATACTATGACAATACTCATGAATATTACTAGTATAGAATGTTGGTTTAGCTGCAAGACAATGGGCAATGCTGGCTCCAGATTCTTGGAATAGGATTGATACTTCTTCCCATATTCTGAACTTGGTGTTCTTTACATCAACAAATTCATCATTTGATTAAACTTGATTCGAATGCACCACCACATAACTAAAGAAGGGGGGTCTACACGCCACGTGTCATTTCTGTTCTTTTAATATTTCATAATTTGTAAGGGCGATGATACATAATCTGATTCTTATATAATTACTAACAATAGACAAATATCTAATGTCTCAATGGTTTCTTATTTCAATATTTATATGAAAAATGTATAGAGGTACCTTGTAAATTTGATTATTCTCCATCGCCAGGACATTTAGCATATATTTTCTAGAAACAACTTACAATTTAGAAGGCGGAGGAGTTATGGATGACTGTTTAAGCGAGGGTGACGGCGACACCGTTTGTGGCGGTGCCGCCTTGGGAGGGATAGCCGGCGGCATCAAGCCGCCGGGGATAGAGGGCTAGGGACGGCCAAGGAATTGGGTTGAATATAGGAGAGAGAAGAGAGCATTTTGCAATAAGGAAACTCAAAAGGACATGTTTCGATTGGGGCTCTCAAACAGGGGTTTCCTTCTTACACAACTTGAGAATAAGGACGATTACAGTCACCTATGGTCTAACATAATATGGAAGATAACCGGTCAACCCATGAAGGTGTTTAAATAGACCAACCCCTTCCTTCAACTACGATGAAGAACCTTCAATTGTGCCAGTGTGGATCAATTTCCATGACCTGCCTATCCACCTGTTCGAACATAACGTCCTTCTTTCACTTGGTGAATTGGTGGGTAAACCTATTTGTATTGACAATGCAAAGCTGCGCAAATCTCATCCTACAGTTGCCAGGCTATGTGTGGAAATTGATATGGCCATGTCGAGATCCTCGGAGGTTCAAATACAGCTAGGGGATGGGTTATACACTCAGGATGTGGAGTATGAAAGTACTGCTGCAAGTGCCGTTCTTTTGGCCATGATCTAAATGTATGCAAGCTAAACAGCACGCCCATCAGAAAAGTTAATGAGGAGCTGAAGCAGTTGTTGAGAGGTGACATAGATCCGGTGATGGTGAAAGGTATGGGATCTATTGGCGGTGGACTGGATGATGATAATCATGGGTGGCGTCGATTCTAGGCTCAATTCGATGGGTGAAGGCGGCCCAAGGGTAGATCCATTGAGCCCTACGGTTTCTGGTTATTTGGACAAAGAAATGCCATTTCTGTATCCTCAAGATAAGGGAGATCATAACTTGGTCAAATCTGTAGAGGATCCTTTTATGGATATTCAGAGCGTCGGGGCATCAAAACTGGTACATGGTCAGCAAGACAATTCTTTGCAGGTGCGTTTCGAAGAGTTGTCGGAGTCCTTAGCAACGGATAAGTCTTTTCATGTGGAAGAGCAGGAGGCTGCACACATGATCGAGTCTGCCCCACTCGTGGCTCATGAGACTACCGAGGTTGAACAAGATATGACTTGTGAGCAAACAGAGTCCATAGCAGAAGATTTGGCCCCTTTTGTTGAATTGGAGGGAGTTGCTGACACACATCACAAAGTAATATTATCAAGCAACTCGGTTCAGACGTCGGAAAGTATGATTCCGGACGTTGCATTGGTGACCAAGGATTCTTTCGTACAAGACATGGAGGTCCTACAAAGTTCTGAAAAATTAAATTCAACTTTATTGGTTGATGGCATTAAGTATTCTGATAAAGGGTTTAATGAGGAGCACAATTTCAGAGATAAATCAGTGTCTCCACACGGTGATGTTGGGATGAATGTACTGTTATTTGAAAAACTTGCTGACGAGGAAGCTTCTCATGATTGTACGGACATAGAGGGAGAATTGGTGGTGGATCTTAGTCATTACCATTTAAAAGACACCACTCATATTTTCCAAAATTCTGACTTTGAAATACCTGCAATTAATTATCCCACTTCCACGGTCAAGGAATTCATAATTACTTCCTCTTTTGTTGAGGATGAGGAGCCACTTCCGATTTTGAAAAGATCTAATTCATTTCCCATAATTTCAAAATATAAGGATAATAATCCTAGAACTCTTATTTTCAAGTCCAAAAGTTTGGGGAGCAAGCCTTTCCTCTCGGGCAGCAGTGTAGCGTCTTTCGAATCAGATGACAATCTGCTAGGTTGCTTGGGTAATGTGCTGGAAACCCGGGCAGCCCTTCAGGTTGTCCGGGCAGCCACTTTGGTCCCTCGGAAAAACCTTCAAAATTTAAAGGCACGTCCTCAAATCTTCATCCTGGTGTTCAAAATGATGCCCCGGCTTCTATTCTTCCTTCGGGCTGCACATTTACTCCTTCGTGCAGCAAGGGCAGCCCAACGAGTAACTTGGGCAGCTTTCCAAATACTCATCAGGAGATTTCATTGCACCAAAATCGCGTTGAAGAGCATCACAAGGTATCAAGCCAATCAATTCGTTCATCAAATTCGAAATCCAAATCTTCAAAACATTTAATTAAATCAGGTTTTTAAAATAATAAAAAATCCGGTTTCTTAAAGGTTGAATCTAGTTACTCAAAAGTGGGTCTTAATACCCAATCCAACTCTTGGGCAAAAGTGGTTAATGACGATGATGATTTTCTTTTTCCGATTTTGAATTGGGTCTAGGAATATTATAATTTCTCTCCTGAAGAGGAATTCCCCTACGATAATGAGCTAATGGAAAGACTCGGTGAAAAATATTTTGAAAACATGGACATGAGGAGTCTAGGGCCCATCGGTGTTCCGACGATGATGATGAAAATGAAGTGGTTTCACTCGTCCCACCGGGAAAAAAATCACAAAGACTTATAATCTAAGGACAAGATCTCACAAGAAATAGTTTCATCTTAGTTACTTTGTGATTAAATTACTTTTTAGGTTATCTGCATTTAGTTAGCTAATGTTTTACTCGTGTGTAGGGCTTGATGCTCTAACTCATATTTTACGGTATAAGGGGTTATGGTCTAGTCCCCCTCTTATATTGTTAATCTTATCATCAATAAAATTTGTGGCATCTTGCCACAATTAATTAAAAAAAAAACTTACAATTTAAGAAAATAGACGTAAAATGTTAACAAAAAATCATTAAAGGATGTCTCACCCAACTTAGCTGGTATTAGCCACGAGCCAGCTAGAGGTTGTTTCTCACAAATTAAGCAAAGGCACTCTTACAAATACTACCAATGGATCAGAGAATAAGATTAAGCATTTTCTGTCGTTCATGGCTCAAACGAAACATGGTTTCTAAGTTACGACCTCAAAGAAGAGAACTACAAGCCTCGACAATTTCATTTTAGACGATGTGACTTCAAAAGTTGTAGCTACTACTTCAATAAAAAGGCCAAGCCCGTAAATGGTGCCCAATGAAGGCCTCGTGGTCATCTTCTTGAAGATCAAGTTCCTACCACAGAAAACTGGTGGTTAGAAATTCTTAATGGCAAGCAGAAAGTAGAAAGATATCCCGCAATTACAAACAAAACTTGGAGGATATAAGTGGTAAGATAGCATATGTGATCGCGTGCAGGTTCAGTTCCAACATGGACACAACAAGCATGGTATCCAACACATACATGGACAATCGTTTTGTTGGAATATAATATAGTAAATAATCAGTATTCGATATACCTAACTGCAGCAAAAAGATAATCCCAGATATTTACGCTTGTCTACTAGCCTCGATCGTTGAACATTCCTTCATTGGTTGGTAGTTTACTACTAGAGTAATCTACTCTAATTGCACACTATAAACCATTGGATTCTCTGGTGATAATCCAAGAGAGACTCCTTGTGATATTGATAACGAGAGAATATCGTCTGTACGTTTGGTGGTGGTTATTTCGTATAGGAGACGGAGACACATATATATAAGGCTTAAACCCTAACCCTATGCCAGACATGTCTTATTTGGGTTGACGACTAGGGTTTTCCTATGTGTCAATATGGATGTCTATTGGGCCTTGGGCCATAAGCCCAACCCAATGGATGAATTTTGGGCATTAAGTCATAAGCCCAACCAATATAAATCTACATCTTCCACTCATACATATTTGAATCAATATCCAAATCATTTCTCCATCATCTCTCATTTCACGTCGTTCTGGTTTCGTCCTCCCATAGGCTCATCAGGGAAGCTAGAACAGCTCCCTCGTTGGTTAATAGATTACTACTAGAGTAATCTACTATAATTGCACACTTTAAACCCTTGGATTCTATGATGATAATACAAGAGAGACTCCTTGTGATATTGAGAACGAGAGAATATCGTCTATACGTTTGGTGGTGGTTATTTCGTATAGGAGACGGAGACACATATATATAGGGCTTAAACTCTAACCCTAGGTCAGACATGTCTTATCTGGTTTGACGGCTAGGGTTTTACTATGTGTCAATATGGATGTCTATTGGGCCTTGAGTCATAAGCCCAACCCAATGGTTGCATATTGGGTCTTGGATCATAAGCCCAACCATAATCCTGAAAGCAGGCCATGGACTTCTTAGCAAACTCAAGACACACTACTCACTCAATGGAAAGAACGAATAGAAGAAGGACTTGGACGAAAGAATGTTTACTTACCTACTATCTTGCATGGTCTTTCTCAGCACGAGTTTTGCTCTTATATCCACCGAAGAGTTTAGAGCAACTCCACTCCCTATGGAATCTGTTGTGATAAACTTGAAGTTTAACTTGAAACTTAACTCATGCTTAGTTTAAGGGGGAGAGCTTGTGTATGCATTGTTTGAGGGGGAGAGTTATATGTTGTATGATTTACTTGGTATATTGTACGTGATATGCAATTGTTAAGGGGGAGTCATGTTTACTCACATTTCATGCATAATTACATATTCAAGTTTATCAAGTTTTGTGATCATCAAAAAGGGGGAGATTGTTGAGCCTTAAACGCATGGTTGCGTTTAATGCGTTAAATTATCCCCGATTTATCTTTAAGTTTTGATGATCAACAAAACTTGTGTTTGTTATACTAATGTGTGTACTTAGTGTGCAGATTAAGTGATTTAAAGTGGTTTGAATTGAAGAAAATCAGGTGTGCACAATCTGGCGTGGATTGCCCCAGGCGATGGCAGCCATGGGGGCTTCGCCACGCCATCGACTGAAGCGATGGTCAGGACCGCGCGCAGGGGAAGAACGCCCGAGGCGATGGGATGATCGCCCGAGGCGATGCGTTGAACGCCTGAGGCGATGTGGACTTCGTTTGAGGCGATGAAGATTTTGGACATGCTGAGGCTACGACCTTGATTTATGCTTTTGATCGCCTGAGGCGATCCACCGATCGCCTGAGGCGATGCGTGTAATATGCTGACCGTTGGGGCGCGGCGATGGTGATCGCCTGAGGCAATGTCCGAGGTGATGCAGGAGTGATTTCAGCCTTATGTGTAGCAACGGCTAGTAGGAGCCTAGGTGGCCTCCTACACTATAAATATTGATGCTTTGGAGCATTTTGAAGCTACGAAACAAGCATACAAACTTCTACAAGCTTTGCTAATTCAAATTTATTATAGCATTGCAAACTCCATACATTGTTGTTGTATTGGAGCTTGTAATTGTTTTCATTTGATAGAGTCTTGTTGTCTTCGTGTGAGTGCACCGTGAATGTGTTTTTGGTTTGGTTTATTGTAAAGGTCCTCCAACACCAAAGCAAGTTGGAAAATTGTAAAGTCGCCAACAAGTGAAGTTGGTGCACGTGTTGTGGCTATCCTTGGAGCCCTTAAGGCCAAGAAGACTCGTGAAGAGTGTTGGTAGCTCGGGAAGAGCTTTCTGTACTCGTGAAGAGTATTGTGCTCGGGAAGAGCTTTGTATACTCGGGAAGAGTATTGTGCTCGGGAAGAGCTTTGTGTACTCGGGAAGAGTATTTTGTAGTGGCTAACTTGGAGCCCTCAAGACCAAGATCTTTTGTTCTAGTGGAACCTCGGTTGGGGTTATCTAACCGGGAAGAGGAGACGTAGGCGATTCATCGCCGAACTTCTATAACAAATCTTTGTGTCTTTTATTGCTTTAATTTTCATTACGCATTTATTTACTTATTCTTGTTATTTATCGATTGACGTAAGGCTTCCGCAAGCGCAAACTCTTTTAGTTTTGCAAACTCATTTTAAAACGCTAAAGTAGCCAATGAATCTCATTCACCCCCCTCTTCGATTCCAACAGAATCCACCAACGGGTAAGAGTTAAACAAGAAGAATATATCTTTTTAACAAGTCAATAGACTTAGAAATTTGATTCATTAACTGAATTCACTGTCTTGGAAATATCAAAGGCTATTTATATGAGCCTTTGTAACAAGTTTAGTGCATGACTCTACAAAGATAGAACTTTCTGGACTCTAAATGATTACTAATACAAACATTGAAACTCGAAGGAAAATTAAAGAAGTAGATATAAAAGCTAAAAACATTAAAAAAAAACACAAACTTGATAGATTCCTGCTGCACCTGCACAACCTCGGCTAAATTAATTAAATATTATAAAAATAAAAAAACATCAAAAAATAACGTTTAATTTTTTTTTACCAAAGTAGCGTGAAACGCGATCCGAGACCACGTTTTTTAAGAAACCCATAAAAAAATTTTTTTGCGCGCGTCTTACTCTCCATTCCCTTACCCATATCCACTCATTTTCACTCACAATTTTGTGTGCGACTCACACTCACTCTCCTCTTTCAATGTGTGAATATTTTAAACAAACCTTTCCTAGATAATTACTAAATTTTTCGGTGATGCATGTTGATAACTTTATAAATTTTATAAATTAGAATTTTATATTTAAAATTTCATTTTATTCTATTTTCTTTTATTTTTAAAATAATAGTATTATATGTAAGGGGTATTTTCATAGTTTATAAACCCGATACGACAATTTACTCGTTCAAAGCAATATGTCATCGGGTTACTAGTTCAACTAACCGGTGATGCATGTTGATAACTTTTATTATTAAAATAACATTTTATATATTAGAAATTTATATTTAAAATTCCATTTTATTTTATTTTATTTTATTTTTAAAATAATAGCATTATATGTAAGGGGTATTTTCATAGTTTATAAACCCGATCCGACATATTGCTTAATTGAACTAGTAACCCGGTGACATATTGCTTTGAATGAGTAAATTGTCGGATCGGGTTTATAAACTATGAAAATACCCCTTACATATAATACTATTATTTTAAAAATAAAAGAAAATAAAATAAAATGGAATTTTAAATATAAAATTTCTAATATATAAAATGTTATTTTAATAATAAAAGTTATCAACATGCATATTGCTTTGAACTAGTAAATGGTCGGGTCGGATTTATAAACTATGAAAATACCCCTTACATATAATACTATTATTTTAAAAATAAAAGAAAATAGAATAAAATGGAATTTTAAATATAAAATTCTAATATATAAAATTTATTAAGTTATCAACATGCATCACCGAAAAATTTAGTAATTATCTAGGAAAAGTTTGTTTAAAATATTCACACATTGAAATAGGAGAGTGAGTGTGAGTCGCACACAAAATTGTGAGTGGAAATGAGTGAAGTCAGTAAGGAATGAAGAGTGAGACGCACGCAATTAAATTTTTTTTTTGTATGTTGAAGAAATGTGGTCTCGGACCATGTTTCTTATTATCGCGTTTCTTAAGAAACGTGGTCTCGGACCGCGTTTCACGCTACTTTGGTAAAAAAAAAACGTTATTTTTTGAATTTTTTTTATAATATTTAATTAATTTAGCCTTCAACCTCCCCCATCCATAAGGAAAATTTTTTTTTATGTGATAATATTTGATTAGTCCTAAAGTTTGGGATTATTATTGCTTATACATATTTTTTGTAGGATTATATTTGATTGCTACAGTTTGTAATTAGTATTGGAAAAACATATATTTCATTGGGCAGTTTTTGTAATTTCATCCTAATATTGTTAATTAAATCAAGTTTAAATAGATCTCTCACCTTTTAAACTGCCATTTTTCAGGCAAAAAAAAAAAAAAAAGACTACAGACCAGCTAACGGCACTTATTTGAAAGACACTCGGAACTGAAATATCAAGAAAACTCACCCTGCACGCATGCAAATGGCGGATGGCAAAGAGTCGCCATTCAAAGTGGGGACGATTGTGGCGCGCGACTTAGCACGAAACACCACAGAAGATGACCTTAAACGCCATTTTACGCGATTCGGTGACATTACAGAAGCCATTATCCCGTTCGATAGTGTCACCAGAAAACCCCACAGTTTCGGCTTCGTCACCTTCTCCGATCCCTCTGTCATTACTGCCGTTCTTCACGGGATACACCCCATTAATAACGTTTGGGTATGTTGGATATTAGCTTTTCTCCACCCCCATTGAAGCGAATGGATAATCTCTTGTATAGTTGTATGATAATATAATTGATTTCTTATGTGATTATAAATATGCTATATGTTAGTTTCTTGATTATAATCTTACGGATGTAAATTATAATGACCGAATGCACACAAATACAGCACATATGTATGTATATACGTGAATTCGTGGGTAATTATTTATGACCAATTCATCCCTCTTCTGTAATTAGAAGATATATATGAAACAAATCTTGGCGATATTCATTCATTTTGGGTTGGACGATATCTTTCTCGAAACTGGTTTTCTTGGCCTGGTTGGTTTGTTTGTTTTTTATATGAAAGTTGACGAGTTCATAGTATTTCTCCGTGCTTAATTATCGTCATTTCTTTTAATTACTTTTAAAAATCAAAACATAGGCTGAAGTTTCAAGAGCAATGAAAGGAGAAGATCTGCAAACTTTGGAATCTCGAAGAATCATACCTCGTCCTATTTCTTCCAGTCATAAATTTGAAGGGCCAGAAGACAGTGACACCAGAAGTATATCTGTATCAGAACATTGTTGTTCTAGATTAACTAGGCACGAAGTCATGGAATATTTTCTAGGTTATGGCAATGTGTTTTCTTGTTCGTTCACTTGTGACAAATGCTGTGGCTCAGTTGTCTTTAGCAATGAGCGTACAGTTGATAGAGTTCTTCGTAAGCCCATCCACAATCTCGACGGTAGACGATTAGACGTAACGCGATGCGAGCCCAAGCCTGAAAGTATCGGATATATTCACAATTCAAATATGTATCCACGGTATCAGGATTATGTTTATGGTAACAATAGTAGTCTTACTTACAGTGGAGTAGATAGGACGAATATTGCTCCCACAAACCATCGTGTTATTCTTGGATCTCAGCCTAATGTGGCTGTTGTTGGCGATCAAAGGCTGAAAGGCGAGGAATTCGTGGCGAGACAACGAAATCTATCAGCTCTAAACATGACGATTCCTCAAACTAGACATCTCGCTAATTTTGGCGGATATTGGCCGAATGAGGGCGGTTTAGGTAGTTATAGTGTAACAAGACGATATGAATCAGCTCCTAAAACGACTGACCCTTACACAAATTATCGTGCTAATCTCGGGTATTCATCGGATGAGGGTGTTTTTGGTATTCACGAGGTAATACGGCCTTATGAATCAGCTCCAATCACAACAAACCCCAACATGAATCGTGGGATTAATCTTAGATATTGGTCGAATAATGCAGCTTTTGGTAATCACACGGTAACACGACAAGATGAATCAGCTCCTAGTATGTTGGGTAACCACAAGGTAACACAACCATATGAACCTGCCACTTACCCAAACCGCAGAAATAGTCTTGGATATTCGTCGAGGGAGGGTGTTTTTCGTTATAATTACAAGCTGGAAGAAAAGGAATTAGAGGTAGAGCAACCGTCTAGATTGTTTCCTATTCTTCATAGAGATGCTGGTGAATCTTCATCACCAAATGATCAACCTAGACAAGAAGAATTCGGTTTTTCATTATATAACCAGAGATGGTCCTGAGGCAGTTTAACTTCACAATATCACGAACTTGAATCAGCTTCTGGTTAAATAGCCATATCCTAATGGTCTTTTTTTTCCCTTCTGGTTAAAGTCAAGAAATACAATGTCAAACATTGAACTTGAATTCATGTATATTGGTGTGTACGTGCATGGTATGATAGATATTGCAAATACTAGTTAATTGGCACCGCGCAAGGCGCGGTGCCAGTGAGTTTATAACATGGTCTATATGTCCAATAAAACGTTCGACACAAGTTCAACAGACAGTTCAAGAGAATAAAAAGATGGTTCATACGCATTGAACATACATAATCGTTCGTATAGAAAATCAAATAGGTTAGAGTAAACAAAAGTCTTTTAAGATCAATTCATATAAAAATTATTATTAAAGTTTGCAATGACTAAAATCTATTTTGAACTTCCTTTTTTTTTTTTAAATCAATTCATACTTGACAAAATCAACAAGTTTTTTTTTATATAAAAAAAAAGAAAACATTTTGAATTTTAAAAATTGAGATAGGGATGCACAGTTGGGTCAATGGTCAAATCTTTTCAAACAAATCAGTACTCATGCAAAAAAATAATAAATAACAAAATAAAAGAAAATAGGATTGACGTTTATTGTTCACGGGACCAATACCCGATATAAAAAATAATAAATAACAAAAATAAAAGAAAAAACAAAAGAAAAAAGAAATAAAAAAATAAAAAAATTTAAAAAAAAGAATTGGAACTCGTAGTTCCTACGAGGTGGAGATGATGGGGTTCCCTACTCTTAACGGTCAAAGCGTTCAAAATCAATTCATACTTGACAAAATCAACAAGTTTTTTTCTAAAAAAAAAAAAAAAACATTTTTGAATTTTAAAAATTGAGATAAGAGGGACACACAGTTGGGTCAACGGTCAAATATTTCCAAGCAAATAAGTACCATGCAACAAAATAATAAATAACAAAAATAAAAGAAAATAGGACTGACGTTTATTGTTCACGAGAATAGTGCCCGATAAATAACAAAAATAAAAGAAAATAAGACTGACCTTTATTGTTCACGAGAATAGTACCCGATATATAAAATAAAAAAAACAAAAATAAAAAAAAACAAAATAAAAAAGAAATAAAAAAAGTTAAAAAAAAAGAAAAACAATGACGTAAAGTGAAAATAAAAATAATAAAAATAAAAGAAAAAAAAAAGAAAATAAAATAAAAAAAAAGAAGATAAATGACGTAAGGGTTACTGTTCACCCTTACGCGGCTTATTATATTGTCTAATTCACATTGATGATTCGGAGTTATGGTCCATTCTATTTGCTTAAATTGTTGAATAGCTTGTGGACTTTTCATGTGTATTTACCTATATTTTGGGTGATAGGTATACTTTAACCAACACTTCCTCATGTATTATATACTAGTTTTTGTTGGCACCGTGCAAGATGCCGGATTGTTGCTAACTTTTTTCCGAGTTCCAAAACCTTTTTCGAATTTAAGATTGATTTTTTGAAGCTAATCAACATTTGTTGTAAATTATGCGTTGAATACAATTTCATATTTCATAGGGAAGGAATGCGTAACAAGTTTTACTTGTATATTTTTTTGACACTTCAAGAAGATAATTATGTTCACATCAGCTCGAAGATCTGCACGCAAGAAACACTTCAAGTTAATCGAATTTTAGAGGGAATGTATGACAAATCTCTTAATCGTCTCGTGAATTTAAGTTATAATGTCTACGTTTCGTGTCCATACCATGAGTTTGTTTAGTAGAATAACATATAATATCACATACGTGTATAGACATTTCAGCTATGACCAGACATTGCTTTCTTAGTTCATGAGATGTACAAATAGATTACCTTTTATATCATTCTAAATTTTATTGAATTCCATCTTTACGGACTCAAATACATAATATATTATAATGATTGGAATTAACTCCACTCAAAAACTCAAATTTAAGTGTTCAATTTTTTTTTATATTTTACATTAACCCCATCATAAATCCACACTTCGACTAATTTTGATGTAATCAACTCTTTCAGCATGTCTACATCGTGAACTTTATACTGGATCAATATCAAACAGAAAAACTCATCAAGAAATCAAAAATTGATGCAATAATTTACAAACAGCGCTACACTTCATAGGTATAGGGGTTCATGACCATCAACTATTGCTATGTATTAATAATGACACCATAAGAAATTTACAAATTGAAAAGTTGAACCAGTTGTTCAGTATGAACCACATTTAAACAGAAAAAGCCATCGATAAAAAGATTATGTACCTTCTTTGATGGCAGCTCATAATTTATCAGAATGCGAGCACTAACAGGTGACTCCCCCAAGCCAATGAGTGGAAGACAGGCAGTCATCAGTAACAACAAACACATTAGACTTTCTCTCCTCTTCCTTTCCTTCATCTATATCAATTTCATCTTTTCCCATTCTATTCCACATACCTGCTGCTCTACTTCAGAGAGGTGTCTGTACTGCAATGTGTTAAAGGAAACGAGAACTTTTCTCTTTATAATTCATATCAAGCATGAAAAACGAATGGACTTAGCATCTATAAGTGTAATAAAAATGTGGCTTTCCATTTATTTTTGTTAGAAACAACTTTCAATAAAAACTCGAGATAGAAGATGGCCCAACAATGGTATTATACATCTATCTTAACCTACACATATACGCCAGAGATTTAAAATATATGCCTGAGTCTAATCTTCAACGCGTACACATGCTTATTAACTAGCATTAGGCAACAGGTCTGACCACCAGCAGCATAAAAAGAAACCGAAAAATCCGAGAAATACCTAATCCAACCCACCAACAATAACAAACCATGAAAGCTCAACAAATCCAAAAATGAAACTGAAACTCCCAAAAACTGTTGGGCTTCCGTACCCCGGCGCCAGATCCAAACGCAGCGGAAATAATACAATAAACAGATCTGACCCGGGGACGGACGATCGCGCCTGATTCATGTATTAACATGCAAATATCGAATATTAATGCACGAAAAGGATTACCGTTCACCGATGTGAATTTGATGACGGTCACCCTCGAGTCCAACCAACCTGACCAGATCTACAAGCCCGCACCAGTGCTAGTTTGATGTTAGCGTTTCTATGAGAGTGAATGTAATTGTATGTGATGAATGTGAATCTCTCAACTAGAATGACATATTTATAGGGTCATTAAGTAACTAATGGGTTTTGGGTGCATAAAGCCCAATAGGCCAACTTTTGGCTTACAGGGCATATATGCTAACAATCTCCCACTTGCCCAAAAGCCAACACATGAGCACTACACTCATAATCCAAGTAGGTCAATCCAATTGAATAACTTGATGTGCAAATGACGTACATAATTATGAGATAAATATATCATATTTGACTTTTAGAACTTTCTATAGATGGAACCTTTCCAAACATAGAAACTCCACTAAAGTGAGGAGCTTTCAAAAACTAAACCCATATCTTGAATATCAATCACACAATCTTGAGCACTTAACATTTAAGTCTCAATTCTCATCGATAGATTGGTGGCCGGTTGATTGTGACCCAGCGAGGCTCAAGTGTATCATAGTAGTAGGATCACAACCTTTGTGATTTTAGAAGTCAAACAACTTCTTTGGGCTTACCCTGAATGCCCCATTGTCAACTAAACTCCTTTAATAGACAATTAACGAAATATCATTCCAGCAACAACCTACCGATCGTGGGTAGCGCCTAGCATCTGCGCTTCACGAAGACCTAGATACAAATGACTAGCAACGTACGAGAACCTGTCAGCCATAGTTAGCGTGTAGTACATTCCTTTCACTCAATATGTCCCGATTGAATCTAGGGCATTGGTCGGTCGAGGCCCTTATGATTTCAATAGCTATGTATTTGTTTCACGTTATATGGTTCATTGTGTGCGTATATGAAAAACTCATTTTTCACAAGCACTACCCACTCTGGCCAGAGATTCCTCGAATCATATATAGAAAAACACATAGGACATCCTGGTTCATCAAGACCAGTGGTGAATCCCCAACGACAATCATAGGCCTCTGACAGCATCACTGAATCCCAAAATAATGACTTTATGACCCACATGTGATTAGTCATTAAATCAAAGTACACAGCTATCTATCAAGACCTCAATGACGCATCGGGTCATGAGGAGTAATGGTGCACAACTATGACTAGAAATTATATACTCGACAAATAGTAACCACTTATAGAATTCCGAGTAGGGTCGTTCAGTGAACTTATTCCTAATGAGCACCTATTCATGTGTGCTGACTTCTCCAAGCCAACGCCGATGAAACGCGGCGCACTACACTAGACACATCATGAATACCAGTCTCTAACGAGCATATATCGATATCCCATTCTCGAAGGCTCATCGACCAGGAACATTTAGAAATCGCAGTCGAGAATGTATTTCATGGTCACCATCATATGCGTAACCACATTCTATGGACTATAGCAACTTCAAGGACTTCATCGTAAACAGATGAAGAAGTGCCATATATATTAATATTCAAACAAAGATTTGTCATAATAAGATTATAAGTACAATCAATCAACTATTGATTTACTTAATCATGTATGACAACAATATCTTTCACTTTCCCAAAGCCAACTACTCATGTGTCTTAAGACCATCTTCCCAAGATGTCTAACAGACACCAATCAATGTAAATGCTTTGTCAGTGGATTCACTATATTTTTCTGTTGAAGCGATTCTCTCGATAATAATGTCGCGTCTACCATCTCTCTCATTAGATAGTATTTTCTCAATATATGTTTGGATCCTGATGAGATCTTGGCTATTCATAATAGCTAAATGTTGTCACAGTACACAGAGACTGTGTCAACTGCACTAGAAATTACGCCCAACTCTTGGATGAAATTTCTTATCCAAACTGCCTCTTTGCTGCATTGTATGCTGCAATGTATTCAGCTTCACTGGTGGAATCCAATGTGGTGTCTTGCTTGGAACATTTCCAAGAGACATCATCATCATTAAGCTTAAATACAAATCCGAACATTCATATGGTATCATCTACATCCGACTGAAAAACCAGCATCAGCTTAGCCTTCAACTTTTATTTCTCCACTTTCAGATCCAAAAACCATGAACATATCCTAAGTTCTTCATAAGCACTTGAGGATTATTTTCACAATTTTCCAGTGATCTTCACCGGGATCTGTCTGATGTTTGCTCATTACACTAAGAACATACATCGGGCCAAGTACATAACATCGCATACATTATGCTATTAAAAGTAGAAATATAAGGTACCAATGTCATCTTTTCTCTCTCCTCATCAATCTTAAAACCCATTGACTCGAGAGATGAATACTATGACATATTATGAAGTAACTCATTTTTCGACTATTCTATGCTAAACCCTTTTAGCACAGTGTTTATGTACGTAGATTGAGATATCTCAAGCATCCTTTAGATCTATCCCTATAGATCCTTATGCTAAGCACGTATGACGCTTCTCCCAATCTTACATGGAGAAATTAGTAGATAATCATGCTTTAATTGATTAATCCAATACCATTCACAATGAGTATGATATAATCGACTTAAAGCATCACAAATGTAACCATGCTCCCACTAACCCTTTTGCATACACATGTCACTTCCGGATTTTTAACAAAACCAAACACTTCGATGATGTTATCAAAACGGAAGTTCAAACTTCGGGATGCCTTCTTAGGCCCATAATGGACCTCTGGAGTTTGAAAATATTTTTCTCACTCCAAGAAGTTGTAAACACATTTGGCTTCTACATTTCTACCTCAATGCCAAACTGAGAAATGTTGTGTTCACATTCATTACTCATATCTCATATTCATAATATAAAGATATAACTAATAAAATCTAAATAGACTATAGTATCATAACCGATGAAAATTTTCTCATAAACAACTCTTTGCCTATGAGAATAACCGTTTCTCACCAGTCAAGCTTTGAAGGTCACTATCTTCCCATCCACTCCAAGCTTTCACTTGTAAATCCATGCAGCCAATGGGAACAATCCCCAAAGATGATCTACTAAGGCACATACCTTATTGGAGTACATGGAGTCCATTTCAGCTTTCATGGCATCTTGCCAATGTCCCGAATCAATATCTGACATCGCCTCCTTGAAAGTCCAAGGATCATATCCATGGTCTATTTCTTGACTACTTTCAAGGAGTATATTCATTCTATCAGGAGCTCTTGAAACATTTTCAAATCTCCTTGGTGTGTGTAAATCAAAGGTTATGATTGACTCAATTAATTTCGCCATTTTCACTTTTCTAATGGTTTGTGGTTCTTGAACCCTTTCAAGTTATATTATATTATCATTCCTTTCTAATAGAAACATTTTCTCTGGAAAGACTGCACTTGCGAAGCAAACTCTTTGCCTGCAATTGATAATATAAATTTCCACAAAATAACATAAGATGGATCAACTATCCAACCCATCTCCCACTGGCTGCTTCACATAAGCAGAACAATCTCAAAATAAAAATTTGGATTATTTTTCAGTCCATATCGTATATAGAGTTTTGGTCACTGCATTTGTATGAATTATGTTCAACCAATATGTAATTTTAGAGAGTTACTGGGAGAGAATCACATCCTCTTTAAGATAACTCAACATCATCTTGCACTAACATTTAGTGCTCCACATACGTCAATATGAATCAAATTCAATGGACATTCAGCACATGCTAAATATATGTTGGATTTAAGTTATCATTCTTTTTATATTCTTTGAATATAATCATACTAATCATTCATAAGTTCACCAAATTCAATAAAACATGCATTCTTAAAAATACTGCAAATCACATTCGCATATTTAAAAGAATATCATTCTCTATCAAAATAGGAACAATGTTCATTATTAAATCTAGAACAAATAAATGATTGCTCAAACCAGTTCCTAACCAGTTCAAGATTTTATATTAAATAAAATGTTTCAAACAGCCTTTGCAACAACTCTTGCTACAATGCTTAGCCTCAGGTAGGTTTCACCTTCCTAGGGCTCTCTACTTCTTCACATCACATGCAACTCTTTGCAAAAATGCGAGCACAACTGGCATCATATACCAAAGAAGTAGAACCAATAGAAACATTTAATTTTAATATATAACATACCCTTTCTAGAACGCTCCTAGTCTAGGTATTCTTTACAATTTTGCGCCAGTGACCAGCAGTGAAAACATAGATGCCTCTCCTTTTTTAGTTGCTACTATATGCTTTTTCGTCTTTTGAGGTTGAGAACTATTCCCCTTCCTCTACTTTATCCTTGAATCATTCCCACCAATTGTAGAAGATTCAACAAGAAGAACATGTTTCTTCTTTGAATCAAGGATACTTGAGTTTCCAACATTTTGACTATAAGATCAAATCTACAGCCAGTTAATGAGGATTTGTCACATTCAGATTTTCCAATTTATCAAGAAGATATATTTTTCTTACACCATGCTCATAGACCGAAGCCCCATCTTGCATGTGAAATGAAAATAGCTCTTTTGAAGTCACGAGTCTCAGTAATCGTGTCCGTTCACCAAACAACATTTGTAGGTGTTGGAAAATATCAGTAATGTGAACGAGTTTCTCATATCTGTGTTGAAAATCATTGGTGACATTGATGCTATCATATAGCACCTAGCCGAGAGATTATCGTCCCACCACTTCTCAAGTGTGGCGATCTCTTCATGAGACGAACGGGGAGACACTTCAACAGGAGGCTCCCACCAAGGGTATATATCAACCTTTTAGAAGCGAGCACTATTTTAAAATTAATAGTCAATTAGAATAATTTGGTGCGGTTACTTTATTTGTATCGAGAATTGATGCAATCGGATTCACGACAATCACAATACTGAGAATAAACAGAAAATACATGCAAACCGTCTGATTATTAATTAATTCAAAAACTATGGACTTTAGTTATTGAATGCTCCCACTAAATTTTTCGAATTCATCACCCTCATGACAAATGAACGGAAAATCATATTTTCTTAGTGGGCTTGGAGTCCAACTAGCTCATGAAAACCCCGGACGTGGGCCCACCGACTTCATGATACTAAAGGTAGATCACAATTGCATCATATGCAACCCTCAAGATATTTGTCTCGCGGTTGGCATAACCCTACGTGGGCAGGACAATTATGCATTCTCACGTCAAACTAACCCATCTCACGGATGGAAATGTCACGCCCAAAAGACCCCACGTGGGTGAGTAATCTAGAAGGTTAACATAACCGCACCCTTATTTAAGTGGCAGTTAAACACACAATTTTCCCATGTCAGATGCCCCCCACGTGGGTGAGTAAGACAATATGACACAAGTAGCGTCTCATGGCTTAACTGTTGATGGAAGACAGGAAGCAACAAACCCTTTTGAGCTCCCCTTATCAATTTGATATTTAAAATTTTGAATCATATTCAAAAAAGAGGGATTTAACTCTATTTTAAAATCTCATCAAGTGCTTGTTTGTTTGTTTGCCGGATTCATGCAACTATGTTTTATTCATGCAGTCATATGTACTAATAAAACATACAAACAAGCATTTATCATACATCACATGCATAATAAAAATAAATATGGACGATTACAGCCTTTTCCTAATTGATCCACATGAGCCATACGTAGATCACAAGTCTGTCTAAGGTGATGCATGTATGCAATGTAATCCTATTACATTTTGTTTCCATCATACAAGTCTTGATCTTGGTGCTCCGTCTTCAATCTTGATCTCCCACTAATTCTAAAGATTTTACATTTAAATCGTGCAAACAAGAGAATAGGTATACAAATCCGCGGTGGGATACATCAGAAAATAGAGAGAGCAGGCTCGCAGGCCCGATAACAAAAAATCACAATAATAATGAAACAATAAAAACCTAAACATTCACCTAAACACATTGGTCAAGGCCCGTAATCATCCATCATGCCATCACAACATATGTAATTAAACATTAAACTAAACAATTACATCATATGTAATTGTACTAATTACATCACATGTAATTAGAGCACAATAATTAATTTATTCTATCGTTTCCCACTAATCACATCATTAATTGAAAATAAAATTAACAAATTAAATAAAACCATTTTATTTAATTTCTAATTAATAAAATTTCAATTAATTGGTAAAATCTCTATTTTACCTTTAAATCATATTAATCGAAAATAAAAATAGCAAACTAAATGAAACACTTTCATTTAATTTCTAATTAATTAAATTTCAATTACTTGGTAAAATCACTATTTTACCTCAAATCATAATATTAGCCAAAAAATAAAATTAACAAATAAAATGAAACATTTTCATTCAATTTTCAATTAATTAAATTTTCAGCTAATTGTAAAATCCCCATTTTACACTTAATAAATTAAAAATCACATTTTTAATAAATTAAGTATTATGATTTATTATTTCAAAAATAATATCCGGATAAAACATCTAAAAAACGACCCAAAATAATTTATGGACTCCAAACAATTTGGACCAAAATTAAAATTGCAATTTAAAAAGAAATACCAAATTTTCGGATTTATTAAAAAAAAAATTATTCAAGTTTTTGAAATTACAATTTGGCCCATTAATGGCCTAGGGTTGATAAAAATCTGCTACACTATTCATCATCTCTTCAAATTAGATGAAACCCTAGTAGCCAAAATCAACCCTAGCCGCCATCTGCTGCCATGTCCAAGAGCTGCCGCGACGTCGTCGCTTCACCGTGCAGCGCCGATCCATCACCTCTCCTCTTTCTCCGGCGAGTAGCAGCGATACATCGTTTTTACTTTTCATGGAGCAGCAAACCATTTGCAAATCCAGAAATTAAAAACTCGATCGCAAAATCGCTCGAAAATTCTCGAATCCAGAACCTCGGTCATTCGAGCAGCGCGCTAGACGACGGAGAACAATTTCTCCGCCGCTTGCCGCCTGCTGTGCTGACCGTCGAAGATTCAGGGAGTCAAGGGGCCAAATCGCTGAAGATTTGCGCGAGTCCAGGCGCATGGAGGCGGAGAACATTCGCCGCCGTTCGTTGCTCCTCCATGCTCGCCGCCAGCCGCCGTAACTACTCTGATGATGGTTGGGTGACGGAAACATTTTCCAGAATTTTTGAACTTTCGGATCTGGTTTAAAACTTCTTTCAATCCAATTTCTTTCTATGTTTTTCCGGATTACAATTTTTTGAAATAATTCAAACATGATTACAAATATTAGAAACGATCTAATAAAATTAATTATCATATACATGAATCAAAGCACAACCTGGCTCTGATACCACTGTTGGGTTTTCATACCCCGGCGCCAGATCCAAACGCAGCGGAAATAATACAATAAACAGATCTGACCCGGGGACGGACGATCGCGCCTGATTCATGTATTAACATGCAAATATCGAATATTAATGCACGAAATGGAATTACCGTTCACCGATGTGAATCTGATGACGGTCACCCTCGAGTCCAACCAACCTGACCAGATCTACAAGCCCGCACAAGTGCTAGTTTGATGTTAGCGTTTCTATGAGAGTGAATGGAATTGTATGTGATGAATGTGAATCTCTCAACTAGAATGACATATTTATAGGGTCATTAAGTAACTAATGGGCTTTGGGTGCATAAAGCCCAATAGGCCAACTTTTGGCTTACAGGGCATATATGCTAACAAAAACTGCATACCCTAACCTATAAAGAACAACCTGAAGCAATTTGGAACACATGACAAATAAAAAACCCACCTAAAGACAACAACCACAACGAACAGACGAAGAATAGAACTTTGGCTTTGTCGCCGGAATAAAAAGAAACAAGAACAGAGCAACACTTTGTTTCCCCCATTCTTTCCAAACCTAAAATGGGCAAAACCAAGCTAAACAACAACGTGAATGAACACAAAATATATAACAAAATATAAAAACATAAGGAAAAGAGAATACACAAGCAAACCAACAATAGATGTAGGGAAGTCTGACATCCACCAGTCACGCGTACATACAGACATTCTCTATGGACATGGTCAATGTTTCAGTGAACAAGTGTACAAATAAATAAACAGAGCCTACACAGTTTAATACAATTCATATTGAAATTATGAGCATAATGGAAGACGACAAAGAAATGATTTATAATATGAGTACAATCATTGCATTAGCAAATTGAAAAATAATGGAGTATAATACCAACAAACTTTAAATAATTCTGTGCGAGTTGTCCCTTAGCTTCAACTTTCAATAATGATGTCATTAACTCATGCAGAGTGAAATGAGGAAAAACCAACATCTAAGAAGCAAGACCCACTGAACACAAGACTGGTCCTTATGTGATCACTTTAACGGAAATGCACCATAGTCAGTAGCTAGATATGGTTAAGGGGGCATGGAATACATATGATGAGCTACAACTATGGTTAATAGAATATCTCAAGACAAAATGTTTACATTTAGATGGAATCTTTAATAAAAAGGCAATTAAAGTTCTCCGTTGAAATGCTTAATAATTGAGATGTCACCCCTGGATGAGAAATTACATATGCCAGGTCCTCTGAACTGTTCTCCATATCGCCAATCATACAACAATTGTGTTTCATCTCTTGCAGTCTCTTCAAAAGCTCATATTTGTGCTCTACGCATTCAAATAAACATTACGTTCAGAATATATTTCTTCTTCTTACATGTACATAAACACACCCACGATCGCAATTTGGTTTGATAAAGTGATGCCTACCTGGGAAGACTTCAGCAAAATCATCAGCCTTTTGAATGAGTTCATGAACAGTGATTGAAGCAATCGACTCGTCCTTGCTCTAGCCAAGAAGAGAAGAGGACATTAACCAAGCATGAAATGAATTGTTCCAGAAAAATCAAATAAAGTCATGTTAACAACGAAGGAAAATGTTAATCACCAAGCACGAAATGAAAAGAAAAAAAAATAGAATAGACCGTAGATTTAGAAATGGAACTATATGAATATAGTTTCTGAAATTTTGATTTATAACGAAAGCTGTTTTTTTCCCATATTTAGTTGAACAATGTTTCAAAGTGATACAGTTTTACAATTTTCCCATTTACATATAAGTAATCATGATATAACTTTGTGCAACTCAAAAGTTACACATAATTAATGAATTACTTAATTCAATATTAATTTTTTATTTAACATTAACATTAATAATTAAAATGTGAATACCATTATCACCATCTTAAAATTTAATCATTTAATTATGAGATACCATTAGTGTCATTGGACAAAAAGAAACATATAATCTAAGGGTAATTGTGAAGTTTGACAAATGGAAAATTCTACATCCCTGAACTCAGGTAAAGAATAATATTATTGCTTGTGGCCTTCCAAATACTTCACTTATCTCACAAGTGATTGTATCACAAACTATACATGCTGATAGGGTAAAGAGTTGGAGCATATATACAAAGGCTGATAATTATATTTATGGCAGAATAAACCTAACTATTTCGAGAATAAATTCCCAATTTATCTATGCTTAGTCTTAAAATAAAATCCTTTATTTTAGGTAAGAAAATTTAGCATGCCTATTTTAAATAAACAAGAATGTTAAAATTATTTGCAAATCAAGTACTTACCATTTTCAGGCAACAAAAACAGAGACCACCGACCAAATAACGGCACTTATTTCAAAAAACACACGTTACTGAAATATCAAGAAAACTCACTCTGCACACATGCAAATGGCGGATGGCGAAGAGTCGCCATTCGAAGTGGGGAAGATTTTGGTACGCGACTTAGCGCCTAACACCACAGAATATGACCTTATACTCCATTTCAGGCGATTCGGTTACATTACTGAAGCCATTATCCCGTCCGATGGTGACACCGGAAGACCCTGCAGTTTCGGCTTTGTCACCTTCTCCGATCCCTCTGTCATTACTGCAGTTCTTTACAAGTTACACCCCATTAATCACTTTCGGGTACGTACGTCACTTTTCTCCACCCCATCAAAGCGAATGGGTTCTTGTTATTCTCTTGTTTTTTTTTCGTTTTCCATGTGAAAATGACGCGTTAATTAGTATTTCACGTGCTTATCATCATTCCTTTTCACTGCTTTTTTCCATGCTTAGACTGAAGTTTCAAGAGCCCTGAAAGGAGAAGATCTTCGAACTTTGGAATCTCAAAGAATTACACCCCGTTATGTTTTTTATTGTGGAAAACTTGAAGCATCAGGAGACAGATACAACAAAAGTATATTTGTATCAGGAAATCCGAGGGTTTCAAGATTAACTTTCGTCGAAGTCATGAGATATTTTATAGGCTATGGCAATCTGTTTTCTTGTTCGTTCACTTCTGACCGATGTTTAGGCTTCGTTGGCTTTATCAATGAGCGCACGGTTGATAGAGTTCTTTGCAAGCACATCCACAATCTCGACGGTAGACTTTTAGACGTAATACGATGCAAGCGCAAGCATGAAAGTATCAGATATCTTCACAATTCAAATATGCAACCGCGGTATCAGAATCGAGGTTACGGTAAAGTGGTAATCATGCATATGGTGGAGTAGATAAGACGATTATTGTTCCCGCGAGCACTCGTGTTATTTTCGGATCTCCGGATGTTGTTGGTGATCAAAGGTTTAAAGGCAAGGAAGTACTCGAAGTGAGACAACAATATATACCAGTTCCAAACGTGAAGATTCCTCGAACAAAACGTATCATTAAGCTTGGATCTTCGTTCATTGAGATTGAGGTAGAACAAACACATGGATTAGCAGCTCCCCATACGACCATCCCTAATACGAATCGTGGTATTAATATTGGATCGAATGCAGGAAGTTTTAGTAATTACGAAGTAACAGGACCATCCGAATCAGCTCCTAACACAAGAAACCCCAAGATGAATCGTGGGATTAATCTTGGATATAGGTGGATGATGGAGTTTTGGTAATCACATGGTAACACGACCACATGAATCAGCTCCAAGCATTAAGGCCCCTCACAAAATAGTGCTATTAATCTTGGATTATCGGTCGAACGATGGAGTTTTTGGTGATCACATGGTAACACGACCCAATGAACCAGCCATTAACACGACGATTTCTCACACTAACTGTGGTATCAGCCTTGGACACTCGTCGAGGGGGGGTGTTTTTGGCAATAACAAGCTGAAAGGGAAGGAACTCGAGGTAGAACAACCGTATAGATTGTTTCCTAGTCTTCGTCTAGATGCCGGGGAATCTTCATCATCAGATGACTAGCCCCAGCCAAGAAGAATTCTAATTTTCATCATATAATCGGAGATGGTCCTGAGGCAGTACTTTAACTTCACAGTATTATATTGAACTTGCATGCAGCCGCTGGTTAATTGGACCAGACCTTCGCTCATGAATGACATGCAATAAAACACTAGTTGTCGTCTGATCATTTGGTTTTATAGAAATGACGTTTAGGAATACACATTCGAAGATTGAATTTTGAATTCACATATATTGGTGTGTATAACATGCATCGTATGATGGATATTCATATTGTATATATTTTACAATGCAAATGGAAACTATAAGACCCGCCATGGTACATACAGGGTTTCCATTCCCTGCTGGTGCATCAAGTATTCCAAGAAATAATTTTTTTTGTGGTCCGATCTCAAATGACCCATCTCTTATATATGAACTGTTTCCTCCAAGAATGATGTGTATTATTCTGGAGTTTTGTTTTCTTACATATAAATGAAAAACGACACAATGCTATATCAAATCCACCAACTTAAAAGACCCACCAAAATGAAGTTGAAAAGATTCAAGTCACACGAATCAGTAGCACAACCATGATGAAAATACACGTCATTGCAAACATCAGTAGCCACGTGAAGCATGATGTTTCAAACTCTGAGAGTATACCACCATTGCCCGAGTATTTGCATGTCCAGTGCGTGCTAAGCTGTGTTCAACCGCTTTCTCTGTCGAGTCTAGTATCTGAAGACAAAAAAATAATAATAAATGAATCTATCGATCCAAGTGGAGGTGAATTTTATGGATGCATGAATGCTAGGTCGACTGTGGTCTGTAAAGTGAGATAAATGGGCGAAAGAAGAATAT
Organism: Haberlea rhodopensis; assembly: GCA_907163345.1. NCBI lineage: Eukaryota > Viridiplantae > Streptophyta > Magnoliopsida > Lamiales > Gesneriaceae > Haberlea > Haberlea rhodopensis. Next base: position 10,709 of record CAJQUN010000021.1, on the reverse strand, counting down.
ATTACTGTTTGCAAAGTCCTAATGGTGAAAAGAATAAGCAATTCTTCAAGCTCACCTTCTCAGTTCTTTGGATGGATTGACTCATCAGGAAAACTACTCTCCTTAAGTTGTCTTGCCAAAACAATCATTTCATCGGTTAGATCTTCTTGAAGTTTTCTGTAGAGAAGAACAGTAAGATGAAAAGATGCAGATGTTACTCTAAAATGGATACAATTATTAGAACTTGACAAACTAGCAGATAAAGTAGCCGAGAAAAAGTATAATATGGATGGAGGCCAGACCCTGGCAAAACCATTACTCAAGATCAGATAGATAGACCACGTGAAATTTATGAGTCAGATGACCTAAATAAAGCATTTTTCAGCAGTGCACCAATTTTCGACTATATCCAGAACCCCATCAAAGATATAAATCTGACCTATTGTCCTCACAATTGACTTGATAGAGATGTATTCTAGATATTGTACTTGTAAAAGTTGTTTGCATATTGAACACTAGAATGGCCTCTGGATTCCCAAGGTGCCTGGACATTTTTTTTATATGATAAATATTATTAATAATAATAGGAGTACACAACCCTATTACAAACTACAATTAATCAATCCAGTACAGCACCAACCCGTAGAAACAAAAAACACAAGCCAATCCAAAAAACTACAACTAATCTAATTACAGCAAGTGTCGGACCCGTAGACACAAATAACAAGACACAATCCAGAAAACTCCCACAATATCTACTCAGTGCAGGACAACAGAGAGAGTGAATTCATCAGGTATGGACTTAGAACATTCAGTGACCTAATAATGCATAGATTATACCAAGTGCAGTAGTATAATGTATCCCATTTTGAGTTAAGGTTACCAAATGAAGTTCCCCAAAGTTCCCCAAGATAATAATAGAAAGTGTTCACACAACAAATACTGAAATAGTCTCATTCAAGGTTTATTGGAAAAAATAAGAAATCAAGCGAGTAGACTTAAGAAGAAGCCCGAATTGTAAAAATTTAATGTTGGGACGTGAACAATTTTTTGACAGCCACCAAGCATAACTCATCATTAATTGGTACTTGGTAGATGCTAAATCGTTGATATCCAATACAAGTTCTCAAACAAATTTTAACAATTACAGTATTGGTTCATGCCAATTGCATGCAACATATGATAATCTTATCATGTAACAAGTACTAACACGAAAGGTACCTGTGTTTCTCAATATGAGTATGTGCTGCAGCATCCAGTTTGGCCATCGTTGAATTATCATCTTCAACCTGAATCAGTTACATCAACTTTAGAAACATTAAAACATTTAACCATGGCCATAAATGTCAATTTCACCTACACAAATCTCCTCCTGAGTCCTCTAGGAGAGTAAACACTCTCTTCCTCTGATTTAGAAGGGAAGTCCCCAGTATCAGTCTGAAGAGAAGGCATCGGAGGAACCTCTAAGCTGGACTGAGATTTGCCAAGTTAAGAAGAGTTGTTAGAAATTATTAGCCATAAACAGGAAGTGTCAAACTTTACACAGCTGATTGCAGTGTGCAGTTACTTATTATACCAATTGTTCTAATAAGGAGAGATCTTCCTCAGAGAAAGATGATCAAACAATTCCACTTTTTCACTCTTTCACATATTAGGGGATTTCACTTAATCATATTATAAAACTGTAATTATCAGTTGGAATACGCATCAAAGGTAACAAGGAACATAAGCAATATGTATCGATACAATGATTGCAACAACTGCAGATTTTAAGTTTTTTAAAAAATCTTGTGGTATATCATCATCTTTGAGAGCATGTATTTTCAAGCTTCCGTCTAGATTTTAAATACCCACACAATGTTTCATGGTGCTGTTGAAGGGAAAAATACAAGGAATTAGGAACCAACTCAACAAATATACCTCAGGTTCTGCCAACTTTGCTGCTGCTATAGCTTCAACTTTCTCTGAATATTCACTTAACTGACCTTTAGAAATTCTGTAAAAATAGTGTGGAAGAATGAGTTAAACATTGAAGTCACGATGAAATATCAGTAGAATGAAAGCCTATTAACATCACGGAAGCAATCAACCAACCAAATTTTTACAGAGCTTGACAAATAGAATCTACTATGCACTGATTATTTTTGTTGATAATGTATACCCAACGAAACTATTAGGCCATAAACCCAAGAACAAAGCCCAACCACAAAGACCAGCCTCTTAGGTGGGAGAGCACCTAAACCTTATTAGTCATTTATGTGGGATCACAACATTGCCCATCTCTTGAGAATCCGACGCCTAAGGCAGCCCACCTTGGACAACGTGTCACTCATCTCTTAGTATTCGGTGTACATTTTACTCCAGCCTGTAAAGTGAACACGAATCATACAATGACCCCATGATAGTTCTTTCGCATGTCACCACTTCCGTTTGTGACCGACTCTCAACAGGAGCCTAATGTTAAGCCATAAGCCCAAATGGAGAACCCAAACCCAAAATGGTAGTCTTTTAGGCGGGAAAACACCTAAATTTATCAGTCACTTCATAATTGCTTACGAAGCCTATGTGAGATTCCTATACAAAGTACCCCATTTATCCTACAATAGTTCATAGGCAAGTGCATGGTGGTGGTGGTGGTGGTGGTTATCATTACAATAACCATGACAAATCAATTATTCCTGGTATCTTTTAAAACATTTTAAAAAAAAATATCCATGTAAGGAAAGTCGTACATAAGCAAGAATTATTAACTAGATACATAAAGGAGTAAGCAGAACCGCATCAAATCATACCACATATGAAAATAAGTCAATATAACAATTTAATATAACTTATAAAATTAGAAATCACAAATATTTTGCACACAGACATTGACAAAGTGTGACGTGCAATAAAACATATTCCAAGAGAAAAGAAAGCAACCTTGGCAATCCTTCGGGACTCCTCTCTTCCCCCATTTGCTCCAATTGGTCTCTCAGAGTTTCTACATGCTACAGAAAAAACAATTGTGCTTAAAGAAACCTTCCACTGCTTCCAAGTTGGTATGAAAACAAATAGAACAGTGAAAAGCAAGCATTCAGATGACAGATCAGAGGTCGTTAGATGCTCAAATGCCACACACCACTCAATAGATTAAGGCACTCATCCTTAAGAATAGCATGTCTAATTCGATTAAATTTTCAAGAGGAATCAATGTCATTAATTAATTAAATATACATGTTTGAAGGTCAATTAAAAGAAGTGAAAATTAGCAGGCTATGATCTATAGCATAATGGTTAGAGAGGAATGTACGCATACATGCACGAGCTTTGCTTGATTTTGCTGTTGTGGAGCAGCTGCAAGTAACATTCTCAAATTCACTTCGGTTTTGCTCAAACCCATCAAAAAATTCTAAAAACATAAACTAAAATGCTGATCACAAGAAACAGGAAGAAAATATTAAAACACACCAATCGACGAACAGTAACAGGATGTAAATCAGTCCGCAGGGCCGATTCAATGATAAACCATAGAATTTTGTTTAGACCAAAAAAATGAAAAGAAAAAAAAAACAATTATGCCATGGTATGCTCACCTTCTTGAACAACCCTGAGGTGTTCGTATAGAATTATGGCATAAATTTTGGACAAAAATTAAAAAAATGTAAGACATTGGTATTACTCATTTTACGTACTAATTTTAATCTTTTTAAAAATAAAAATCAAACGACGAATGACAAATGACAGCATCTCAACTGTATTCTGACCATCTCGAAAATATCACAAGTCCTAAAATAATATAAGCAGGCCTGTTATCACCGAATAAAAACACTCCTTAACCATCAGAAATTACAATTACTTAACTCAGCCGAGATACCATGCAATCGCGATGAACTATTTTCATTAACGTATTAAATAGTCAAAATTATATCAAAATCCTTTTCAAAATATGCAATTCTCAACATTCAAAAATAACAAGCCTTCTATGCTTCTAAGGAGGTCAATAAATAAGAGTAAGTGTAATCATCCAAAAGTGCATCAGTTTATTCCGATAAACAAAAAGTGCAAAGCATGTTGGCTCAGCTCCCACGAGGTCACCACCTCTCTAATCTCATTTCCCAGAAGTACTGATACTCAACATAGCTCGTCCTACTCCACCTATTGTATGCCCACACATAAGACATACAATAGCCCCAAATGGAGAACACAAACCCAATATGAAACAACCGAGAAAAAAAACGAAAATAAAATATAAAGAAAAATGGTCAAATGCAACTGATATGTGTGATGCCAACAATATCAGTAATCAACAAAATAGGGAACTCAAATCTCATCCCGCAGGTTACCCACTCGTATCACGTAGGGATATACTCTTAACATGCCATTGACCCTTACTTTCGAAATAGTCATGCGACACAGAGCCCTACGAACTAGCCAGACTATGGTATCCCTGTGGAGGTTTGTCTTTGATCAGAAAATACCTATATTTCCATGTATGCGGATGGGATTAGACTATTGTGATCGAGAATTCCCGCTTTGAGATCAAATAACACATTATTTATCAACTCGTTACTGTAAATCAATCAATACATAAATTTAACTATCTATTTGGTTCAAGCTTCACAAAATGTTACTAATTATGATTTATATAGTAACAATATGTATTATCATTCTTTGCCATGAAATCACTAAACATTGTAACCATCAGGTATCCTGTAACATGCTTTTCACTCACTACTTAAGCATGACCATCCAAACTCTATATTGTATTATTGTTTCTACTTTCAACAAATAGAATGCAATATCAACCTGAAACAGTCCCAAACTGACCATTATCAGAGATTATTCATAGCAGCATTTTTTACAGCATAAATGATGTATCTATCATCCTAAACCAACAGCAAAAACAGCCCTCAAACCTGGGATTACACGAAGAACAGTCTACAATAGGGTTGAGAAAATTTTCAGTTAAGACGAAATAACTGACTGAACCGAATAAATTCAGAAATTCCATTCAGTTAATTCGAGAATTCGTTTTTTATTTCAAAAATCCGTTAAATCGGTTTTCTCTGGTTTGGTTTCACTTATTTTTATAGAAGATCAGTTAAACCGAGGTTTTAATATAAAATTCAATTTTTTTATGAGGGGCCACAAGTTCAACTGATGTTGGGCTCCACCCACCAGAGCTCGAGCTGATTATGATTCTCTTATTAAGCTTCTATTGATTGATGACAGCTGTGTATGCCTTTCGTGCTTTTTTTTTTTTTTTTGGCAGTGAATTTGTTTAATGTTTTCTCTCTTTAGATTTGAAACATGTGAATTAAGTTGTGTAATTTGGTTTGGAATAGCTGCATCTGAAGCGAAATAGTTGTATTTTTGTTTATTTCGTTGCAAGAGTATTTTCAATCATATTTTTTCATTAATTGGATTGGTTTTTTATAGGAACCATTTTGTCTATTTTTTTTTATTTGCGGCGCTTGAAAATATCTAATTGTTGGGATTGAATTTGTTAAAACTTATAATGCTGCAAGTATAATTTAGTCGGTTATTTCAGATTTTTCTAAATTTTTTTTTTTCCCTGAAATTTCGGTTAGTACGGTTACCAGTTTTTGAATTGATTCGGTTTCTTCTATTATGATGAAAAATATGGTCAGCTCTTTAACTCGGAAAAAAGGTTTATTCAACTAAGTCCGCATATTATGACTGCTACTAGGGAGTTATTTAATTAGGTTATAGAAAATGTTTTAGCTTCAATATCCCCTTGAAGAAGTCTAAATTCAGAATATTCACTAATTTCTTCTTCAAATAGTAACCAACAAAAATGCAAGGATTCCCATTTATAATATGTTAAATGAATCACAAAACAAATAATTAAAACAAGTTTCAAAACTAAACATCCACCAAAACCTAAAAACTAATATTATTTCTACTATCCATTCTTTCCTATAACAGGGGAAGTAACTAAAATTCCTTATTCAACATATAGTAACAGTTCAAATCAATGCAAACCAAGCTGCAACAAAGAACACTTGTGTTGTGATCTTGTGTCTATCTTATACAAAAAACCCAATTTGTTTATTGTAAGTCACAACACTAGCTTTCTTTCAGATATTACATCAAACACTTGCCTAGCAGTTTTCGTACATTCTTTTTCATTTGAAATTTGATCAGTTCACTAAAAGATATCCGATCTAACTAAAGAAACCCATCATAAATCAATCCAAAAGTAACTAAACAACCTCACAAACCCGATTATCATCACAAAAAACATTCGGCAGAAAAATGAATGGATATTGCCCAAAAAGGATAACTTTTCAGCCAGCCTTTCCAATCAATTTCAGTTTATACACGTAACCAAATTGATCACTCTAGCATTTCTAAATTCAACTATACTCAATTAAAGCATGAGCTAAATTTTCCCACAACCCGCATGAATCTCGAAAAAGATATACAAATTCATCGTGAAATGCAATGCAAAACAGAGCCATATAAGAACTCGTCGTTCCTTACCGTGTAGTGATATAACAAAGGCACACGGACTCAAGGGAATTGATCGCGTGAATAAGAAGGAACGCAACCATGAGTTGGATCTCGCCTCCTTCGAATTTTATTTTATTTTAGCTGCAGCAGCGTTTGTTCGTTTGGATCTCGCCTCCTTAAATTGTTCAGAAAAAAACATCTCTTAAATTAAAAACATAATTAAAACAATTTAATAAAATATTATTATATTATTATATATTTTTTCTCAAAAATATAGATATTACTTCATTATCTTTTTTCATTATATTCAAAAATCTCCGATATAATTTATCGAATTGCAAAAAAAAAATTTATGAATAGTTATCACCACTCTACCGAGTGATTGATATCCATAATGCTGAATCATCTCTGTTTCATCCCAACATAATTTATAATAACACTAACCACAATTCTTCTAATTTGGATATCTTAACATTCATCATTTTCATCCGGGGCGATAATACAACTGGTGATTGACATTGATTTTATTACGATAATCGCGATCATTAATCAAATTTTCAAAGCTATACGATAATTGATAGTAATACTATTTTTTATTTAATTAAATTTATATTCCATGAATTGAAAAAAAACACTCTTTAAATGTGTGAAATTATTAATTATCAATCTATTAATAAATCTCTAAATTAATATATTACATGGTCCCAATATTATTAATTTATATAGGTTTTAATGTATATTACAAAAAATTACATTATTCAAATTGTATTGTCAAGTAAGGCAATCCCTAGGGGACGAAAATAAGGCTTGATTCATGTTGCTATTACCCTACTTAATGGTAATAATTGTGACACGTATCGGAAAAAAACAACCATTAATAAAATTAGATTCGGTACCGTAAGTAGGTTATATTTGTAATGGATTTTCGGGATAACATTAGATGATATTTTTTAATATAATTTTAAAAATATATCATGAAATTAGTTATTACAATGACAATCTTTAATCCTAGAATTAGCTGCCTGAACTAAAGTGTAAATTAAACCAATTTGGATTGAAAATTTAATTTCCATGTCCCAATAAACCTCGACCAACCACTCGTGAATTTTTATTTCAAATAACTACCAATATGTTTTTTTATTGTTTTCTTAATATTTTATGTTACTTTTATTTAAAATTAAAAAATTCTTATTTTTAAACATAAAATATTGAGGTGTTGATAATAAAGTAAAAAAAACATTGTAATGAGCTCAATTTATTACAAAATTGTCAACACTCAACTTAAAACAGACAGAAATATCGCACTGACTTATTTATATGTTTTTGTTTTTACCTGTTTTTTTATAATTAGCAGAAACAATAAAATAAATGACTAAAAATCTGTTTCTTACCTGAAAATACAAATAAACGTTTTTCAAAACTAATCCAAAACATTCTTGCATGTATTTACTTTTGGTTTCTTGCTTTTCAAGTAGTATTTTTAAAAATGTTTTTCTCATGCAACATGATTATTATGCATTCTCAATAGGAAAATTTGTTGCTATATAAGAGATAGTGTCACGAGGTATATCTAATATTATTATTTGTTATTTTTTTCTTTTAGATGTCTATTCATTAATTTTCAATTGACTGTGATATACCTTGTCAAACTATAAAATTAAGATCGAGCCGGATATGCAGAAAAATTTAAGGTTCGAATTCGGCTCAAAATAGTTATATTCGAGCTTGAGTTCGATTCGAAGTTCGGATAGTTTCAAAAATTTGGCTCGAGTTCGGCTCGAATCAAGTTCGTCGGTCGGCTCGAAAAGGTGCGAACATGTTCGCGAGCTATCTGAGTTATTGCTCGCTATCGAACAAAGTAATTTGGGCTTGAGTTCGACTCGGAAAAAAATTCGAAAATGTTCGAGTTCGGCTCGAATTCGAATCAAATATTTATCGAGCCGGCTCAAAAAATTCGTGAACATATTCGATACGTTTACGCCTCTCTATAAAACTCATCATTTAACACAATTCATTTGATAATATGTTCATATATACTAAAATATCCTTTCCATTTAATAATTTTCTATGTAAATAACAAAAAAATTATTCTTTTTTTTGCGTTTTAAAATCAATAACTAGTATACCCTTCTGTATTATCGTCTTCTACATCTAGTCCTCAATTTTCAGACTTCAGTCAACAAGGATCGAAAAGAAGGCAGGAGGCGAGGGAACACATTCACGAAGCATTATTTGCAATCGAATCCTTCTTCACTCTCTAATCTGAATTGACGAAGATTAGGTGGCCATCTGAAATTGTTCAGCGGTGAGGTGATTTATTCTGAATTTGACATTCACCTCTTAGCGATTATTGGTGGTAAAAAGTAATTATTTGATATTTATGAGCCTACAATTCATAGGATCCAAATTTGCTTCCATCGCCCTTCCCCCAATAAGCCAAATCGTCCCTTTGCTTACCTTTTCTTTCTTTTCTTTTCTTTTCTACTTTACCTCATAATATTAATCAGGTGAAAAACTAAGCAATTCAAATGGCCGATGTTGATGGAAATACTCTGGTGGCCATGTGTTTGGCAAGTGCCTGGCGTTGATAAGATGTTTGAGTGGGTGGGTATACCGGTTACCACACTTGCTAATCGTGCTGTGGCCCTCGGTGTTCGATTTATTGCCTTCCATAACGAGCAGTCGGCGGGCTATGCTGCTTCTGCCTAGGGCTACCTCAGTGGGCGTCCAGGTCGTACTCCTAACCGTTCTGGCCCTGGTTGTGTTCATGGCCTCGCCGGATTATCAAATGCCCACATAAACGCCTGGCCTATGGTTATGATCTCCGGCTCCTCTGAACAGAGTTGCACCGGAAAAGGAGACTTCCAGGAGCTAGATCAACTTGCTGCCGTCAAACCCTTTTCCAAATTCTCTGCCAAGGCTACTGATATAACTAAAATTCCGACGTCCGTTTTCAGTGTAATTGATTGGGCCGTAGCTGGTCGACCTGGGGGCACTTATTTGGACATCCCGTCCGATGTTCTCCATCAGACGGTTGAGGAATCCGAGGCACAAAGATTGATAACCGAAGCTCTGAATTCGAGAGATAAACATTTGATCGAGAAGCCAAGGTTAATCATTCCGAAATTCGAAAGGCAGTGGAATTGTTGAGGAAAGCGGAGAGACCCCTTATCGTGTTTGGAAGGGGGCAGCTTATGCGAAAGCTGAAAATGTTCTGAGGAAATTAGTGGAAAGTACAGGGATTCCATTTTTGCCTACTCCCATGGGGAAAGGGTTGCCTGCCGGATACACATGAGCTAGCGGCTACTGCTGCAAGGTCTCTTGCTATTGGAAATGTGACATAGCCTTGGTGGTTGGCGCGAGGCTTAACTGGCTGCTGCACTTTGGAGAGCCGCCCAGGTGGTCTAAGGATGTGAAGTTTATAATTGTTGATATTTTTAAGAGGAGATTGAATTGAGAAATCCATCATGGGTATTGTGGGGGATGCAAAAGATGTGGTGGAGATGATTCATGAGGAGATTAAGGATGATCCCTTTGTTCTGGGAAAGAACCATCCATGGGTTGGGGAGATAAAGCGCAAGGCTAAGGACAATGTAGCAAAAATGGAGGTGCAATTGGTGAAAGATGTGGTGCCGTTTAATTTTATGACCCCAATGAGGATTATTCGGGATGCAATATCGAGTATGGGCAGCCCTGCTCCAATATTGGTGTCTGAAGGAGCCAATACAATGGATATTGGGAGAACGGTTTTGGTGGGCAAACAGAGCCAAGAACTAGGTTGGATGCTGGGACTTGGGGGACAATGGGGGTCGGCCTTGGATATTGCATTGCTGCTGCGGTGGCAGCGCCTGATCGGCTTGTGGTGGCTGTGGAGGGGGACTCCGGATTTGGATTCAGTGCTATGGAAGTCGAGGTATTTATTTTCCTTGAACTAATTTAGGAATTTGCTGCAATCTTTCTTTGGATTATATTTATCAGAAACAGAACATATATACATTGTGACTTCATTAGTCACTTCTATGTATCTTGCTGTGGCTATGCTTTACTGACTTCAATTGGTCTGCAGCTTGATTTTTGATTAGTACGGGAAGGGGATTTTTTTGTGTACATTCATTTGGCATGTTGAACTATTAAGATTTTGTTATTGTGAAATGCTGTAATGGTGTTTTACTTTTTCCTTTTCATTTTAATTTTAGAATCCAAATCTGAACTTATAAGCCCTGTATGCAAGAAGTTTAGTTCTCAATCTAAAAATCTTGTTCAAAAGTTAA